>CM042685.1:163037551-163437551 GCA_023614405.1 Avena insularis | reverse complement strand
TGCTAGTATCAACGGAATCAAATGTTGCATTGAATGCAGGAAAAGTACACGGATTCACAGCGAATAATGAAGAAGGAGTTTTTGGTACAAAGGACATATCTGTGTACCATCGGACTCGAGTTGAAACAAACTATTTGCAGAAAGAAGCCCATGCATACTCTTTATTCTATCCACCGGAGGAGACGAAGATGTATCCAAGATTTAAAGGAGCAATTTTGGTGGCATAAGATGAAGAGAGAAATCGAAAGCTATCTCCAAAGTGTGATATTTGTCAAAGAGTTAAGGCGGGACATGACCGCAGGAGACCAGCGAGGCTGTTGTACAACCATTATAGATTAGGAATGTAAATGGGATTCAGGTTGGAATATAAGTTTATGCGGATTTCCTACTTCTAATCTGAAATGACTCTATTTAGGTCATAAAGTTGATTATTTGTCCAAAGTGGCTCATTTCTTACCAATCAAGACCACATATCCGAGGTTAAAACTAGCGAGGTTGTACATCGCTAGAATCATCGGATTTGCCTGGTTCCCCAAGAACATGGAAGTTAATGGGATCGAGGAATTCGGTTTACCTCGAGATTTTTGGAAGAAAGTCCAAAGAAGGATTAGGAGACCCAATTGGATTTCAATACAACTTATCACCCTCGGAACCCGATGGACAAACGGGTAGCGAGTTGTAACACCCGGGTCCGCTCCACAGGATCCCGGGCGAAATTTCTAGCTATCACCACGGTAGCTCAATAGTATCTCTAGACTAACCCCCACAGACCAACACTAGTCTTTTACGGGCACTTTGTCCTCACTTCGCACCACCCATCCTAGAATTGCTCTAGACTGAAGCACGCTTAACCTTGGAGTTCTTTTCCAGATGAGCTTAGGAAAGAAGTTGCAAGCACTTGTTGGTATGGGTTTCCTGTATCAATCCTATTGTGGGCAGCCATGCGCCCAGGAGGTCTCACATACACCCACCCTTAGAACATCGGCGTCCTCGTCGATCGACCCTGAAACCAGGAATGTCCCCTCTTGGCACATGTCTGTCACGTCCGAGTCTTGATTACATTTGCCATGCCAGTGTCTTTCCAGACTCCACAGGGCCTTTGGCCATGCTACACATGTCGCCCGGCCGACCCTTACGCCCATGCTGTATTACTTGAGGCGAGCAGTGACTCTGATACCACTTGTAGCACCACAGGTCGCTCCGGACGGCGAGTATCACTTCACGGCAGCTCAATAGTATCTCTAGACTAACCCCACGGACCAACACTAGTCTTCGTGCGCTTTTGTCCTCACTCATGCGCACCATCCTAGAATTGCTCTAGGCCAAGCACGCTTAACCTTGAGTTCTTTTGAATGAGCTTAGGAAAAGAAGTTGCAACTTGTTGGTATAGGTTTCCTATCAATCCTATTGAGCCATGCGCCGGTCTCTACAGTAAATCAAATGCTCGGAGATATGTTGAGAGCATGTGCTAGAGTATGGATCTAATCTGGTATGCGCCTTCGCGAATTTTCTTACAACAATTATCAAACCCGGTTGCAAATGGCCCGTTTGAATTCATGTATGGAAGGAAGTGTCGTGCCCCTTTGAATTGGTAGAAAATAGGAAGAGTCGATTTTGGACCCGACATCTCTGAGAAGGAGGAAAGTTCACAAGATCGTGAGCACCACAAGACCGCCCAATCCAGAGCGGAAGAGTTATCTTTTGGAGCAAAGAGGCGTGAGACCTTGCTTTCAATATCAGGAGAATTTGTGTATCTCAAAGTGTAAGCCTTTGAAAGGAATACAACATTTCCAACTCAAAGGAAAGTTAGCCCCAGATATATGACCCTTCAAGATTTTGAATCATCGAGGAAGTATCATTATCAACTGGAACTGCCGGAGGAAGATGTCGGCCGGTGATCGTAATGTGTTCCATATATCGTTACTTCACAAATGCTAGAAGTCCGGAGAAGACTGAAGTTTTCAAGAACATTGATCACGCACCATAGAGATCAACGATGACCTGGCGTATCCCGAAGTACCCATCCGTATTTTGGAGGAAGCTTTCAGAACCACCAGGACCCGAAGCATCAAGTTTCTCAAGATCCAGTGGAGCAACCACACCTAAGAAGAAGCTACAGGAGCAGAAGACTACATCAAGGCGGAGTTTTCGATCTCTTTAAATCCTACTATTTTTTATTATTTCTCAAATCTCGGAATGAGATTTTGTTTAAGGAGGGAAGGTTTGTAACATCCCAAAAATATTGATCAAGGATTATCAAGTTCCAATCACCAAAATTAGGGTTAACAAAAACTTTTGTTAATTAACATCGTATGAATGCATGTGTGTATGTGATGAGTGTATGAATGCATGAATGGACTTGTGTGATTGATGTGATTAGCAAGGAATGGTTTAATGATGAAAACAACATCATCTAAATCAAATCCAAGCAGAAACAAATCAAGAGAAATTCAAAAACAAACAAAATAAGCAAATGGTCATTTTTGTCAATCTTGCTCACTAGGCCACTTTGAGTGTTGCTAGCCCAAGATTTCAAGCGAAACAATTCTATTTATTTTCACTTACCTGCTAGACCAAGTAAAAGTGAATCAAATCCCCACCTTTCAAACTTACGAAACATTTGGCAATTTGATTCAAATGACAACTCCAAGCGAATATTTATCATATGTGAAGATCATAATTCTAAAAACCAAAACAACCAATTCACCTTGACCTTTCCAACTAAACAGAGACTACTTAGTATGTGACTAGTACACCCTGATTTTCATTCAAAAATTCAAATTCAAATCTCTTTCGGCCATTTCATCAAACACCTTGCAAATAGAAATCAAACAAACATCAAACACTATAGTGAGCAGTGTTTTTGGCTAACCTTGTTCCCTCTATAGCTCACAGCATGTTATTAATAGATCATCTAGCTTAGTTAACAAGCTTTAGCTCACTGTGAGCTTGCCATTTCCATCAATGGTGAGCATCTGAGGCTGACCTTACTGACCCATTGTAGATGACCCGACTAGGAGAAGCTCTAGCCTTGCCAACCTTATGCAGGACATTGACCACCGTACGCCATGCACCTGTCCAGCATGGCAGCTCAGCCAGCCTGGACCACTCTAGAACAGCGCCCTATGCCTACATGCCATGCAGAGGCGGCATGACACCTGCTTTTCGACACACGACCACAAACCCACGCGCCCTCGGCTGCGTGCGTGATCACCACCATCCCAGGAGACCACCAGACAACCCCGTTCGCCGTCGCGCGACCCATAGCTGCGCTGCGCCATTAAAATTCCCGTTGGACCTGCCTAGAGTACCGCAGCGTTCTGACCATCTCGCACCGCCCCACGCCCCACGACCATGTCGTTGAGCTTCGCCGAAAACGACACCCCCTACCGCCGCCCATGCCATTAGCCCACTATGGCGGCGACCATGGCGAGCTCTACCAGCGCTTGGTCCCCTCTTGGCACTATAAATAGAGGCCACCCGTTCTATTTCTTCACTGACCACTCCCTCTCTCTCGAACCACCCAGCTCATCCCTAGAGCAAGGCGATGGCACGAGTCACGGAATTTTGCGAGTCTACCTTGGAGGAGAAGGAGCCAGCGATTGGAGATCCCAGGAAGCTTAACCGGTACCAGGAGGTTCGCCATCATCGACTTCGTTCGCCCCATCGTCGACCCTACTTTGAGCCGGTGAGACCCATGAACCCCAGCTGGCGGCGCTAGGGTTACATCTCGCCCGGTTGCACAGCGGAGCGATAAGTACGTAACCGTTGATTAGAAGTTGATCGTGTGGTTTAGATTGCCCGTGCAACCGCACCTGTCTGTTGTTGGTTGGGACATCCATAAACCCACCCCGCTTATTTGTGCGTCGTGGGTGACGATTAACTTCAGCGTGACCAGTTTGAATTGAGGTTTTTCCATTTAGTTTCAAGCAGTTACGTACCTAGATTCAAAAATCAACCCAGATCGATTCACTGAACCAAATGGCATGAAACTAATTTTTCTAGAAAGGTATTGGAATTCTTAATCCAAGCCCATTGGATTCAAACCATTTAGATTTGTAGATCACCTATAGTAAAAATAACAAGACAGAAGCTTTTCTGCATTCAATTTTTTTTCAAAATTCAACCACAAAAGCTTTTGAGTTGATTCCAACTCTCAAAAATCACATTTAACAAGACCTTTCTAAATATATAAAAATATCTAGGTTTACTTGCAGAAATAATGGACAAGTAATAAAAGAATTCCCCATAGGCATTTCTAGTCACTTTATTTAATTAAAATAAAAGGGTTAAACCTTATTAAATTGTGACACCACTTTAAATTCCCATGTACTGAAATATGTGGTGATGACATGTGTCAACATGATCCCATGTTTTAGTTGGAGGATATTAAATCTTAAGTAGTTTATCAATGAGTAGAAATTATTTTTCTGAAATAAAAAAAATAAGACAAGTGCTTTGATGATTGTAATGTTTGTGATAATGCTAGATCATCTAGTGAAAACCTTAGTGTGATAAATAAAAGTAGTTAAGTCTTGTTTGGTGATTGTGTACCTCGTATTTATTTATAGATGCTAGTACCAACCAAGGATACGAGGAGGAAGGAGAATACTACGAGGAAGAAGCCGATGAGAACTTCAACCACTGCTCTTCACAAGGCAAGCCTATACTTGCAACCTTGCAAGCTTCACAATACAAGTTAACTTTGCAAGCTAACACTTGCAACTGAGAAAGTTAGATAACCTATGCATTGCATTAGGCATGCTTGGTTAGATAAATTTGATTATATCCAATCCTAGTTTTATTTGCAACCTTAGTTATTTTATTTCTTTATCAAAGCTTTCTAATTGGAGTTACTTAGGGACTTGTAGATTTTAGAAAGATATTTAAAGTTAGCATAAAGAGCATAAAACTTGACCTAAGTTAGATAAATCTTGATGTCATCCTGAGGCATGAGATTGAACTTAGATCATTCACCCTTGTTTACCACCCCTCATTAGTGTTTACCCCCACTTATAGATGCTAGTGCTAAGCATAAAACTTGATCACTTTAGATGGGAATACTTGGTGAAAATGGTTATGAAAACCTTAGAATGATGGGTCATTCTAATGAGATGTTTTGACATGTGTTCTTGAACACCAGATGATTTTGATGATGAAAATGTTAAGGCATGAGCCTTAGCCCTTTATAAAACTGATGGTTGTATGGATGCGATATCATTCCAATTTTACTGTACAACCACAATACCCGAAATTTGGGTAGGCTTGGTGAAACTTTATATACCTTAGTATGGGTTCGCTGCGACCAAGGTTTGAGCTGAGGCTACCTTGTGAAGATTGTCCACATGCAGTTCCCAAGATGACAGTTGGTCATGGTTGGGAAGCCAAACTCACAGAGGTGCCTATACTAGGCGTGTAATTGAAAGGTTAGGATTGATTATCCATATCTTTGAGTATGGTGAATTGAGGATTGTTCCTGATGGATGTCTCGACTGTTGTGGTGAAAGTGTACCACCTATGCAGACTGTCAAACTATTCGAATAGCCGCGTCCATGGTTATAGACATTTGGAGTGGCCATACTGTTCCGTTATCAGATGTTTTCAAAATGACTTGTGAAATGATTCATGATTTGACTTGACCACAACGGGGTTGTGATATGAAAATCAAGTTCCCAATTCGGTGTTATGAAACTTTCAACTAGCTTTCTTTGCTTACGAATTGATGAGAGTAAATCGGCTTTTTGCAAAACAACCTAAAGCTTAGTATCAAGTAATCAAAAACTTCACTTGTTAGTATTAGTTTGCGAGTACTTAAAAGTACTCATGGCTTTGTCCTAGCTATTCTCATGGCCATACTATGAAGAGGACTATCGGGAGGATGGACGCAGGAAGGTTCACGACAACTAGGATCATCTCCATCGTCGACATTACTGTGACCATGAAGATAGAGCCTACTATGCTACCATTATCATTCGTTATTCCGCTGCTATGATTGTATTAAGACTGGATCATGTGATCCTTCATTTGTTGTAAGACCTTATATATGGTTTGTAATGGATGATGTCTTTGTGATATCCAATACATCATGTCTACTAAAAATGGTAATCCACAGGATTGCGATGTATGACATAAAAGGCATCTGGGATTAAAAATAAAGTGTTGACAAGGCAATCTATGTGCGGACCTCCTCACTTGCATAGAACCCCATCAACTCGTGATGGGTATGATCCACATCTTTCCCACGATCATCCTCTATAATCATGTTATGCATGATGACACAAGTAGTCATGATATACCAAAAGGCATTCTTGGTCCCAAAATCTAGCCGGCCCTCTCACAATGGCAAATTAAGCTTGCAAAATCCCAAATGCTCTCTTTACATCTTTCCTAGCCACGCTTGTGCATATGGAATTAGTTTGCTTCTTACCTCGTGGCATTAATTTGAATAATCGGCTTCACAAATGTTTGCCACCTTGGATATATCTTGATCGGAGGAAGTAGCCAGTTGTACTTGTGGCCATTTAGCTAAACTCCACCAATGGACCTTCCCGCAGTGCAAGTCTTGTCATTAGTGGTGATCGTTGAAGAATATTGATGTCATTGCAAGACGAGCATTCCAAAAATGCATACCATATCAAGTCTCTTGATCGGCCAGCTTCAAGGACTATGGTGGCATCCTTCTTGTACCCTTTGAATTGTTCATGCCATGCCGCTGGACAATTCTTCCAACTCCAATGCATACAATCAATGGAACCAAGCATGCAGGAAACCCACAGTGGCGTTCGACTCAAAAGCCTTGCGTGTCTTGAGCATTGGAGGCTCTCAAGTATGTGGATCCGAAACATTGATAATTGCAACAACAAAGCGCTTCACACACAAGATAGAAGTGCTCTCTCCATGACCAAATGATCATCAACTAGATTAATTCGGTATACCATATGCCAACATCACAAAGCGGTCTGCTGATATGTCTATGAACAAGTTCTCGTGACATTTCTCCTTTGCTCAAAGAACCGATCATACATGGTCACCTCCGTTGCGATGTGCTTGAACAAGTTGATGCTCATCCGAAAATGCCGCCGAAAATAGCTTTCGGGAAATATCGGATTCTTATTGAAATCGACCGCATCAACTTCTCATGCCCTTCAATCTTTCTCTCCACAACCACATCTTGCGAACACCGATCCACCAATTTTGGCTTCTTAGCGTGGTATGCTAATAGTGAGATATGTTCTCCTCTTCCTCTTGGTACGTACTAGTCATCCGATGAATCCTATGATGAGCTCTACAAACATACATATGAAATTACTTAAAAGTACAACTAATTATAGTAGCTAAGATATGAACAAAATCATGATGGCGGTCGTGAAGAGGCGCTGCTGCGATCGAGCATCTTGGCCCACGCCATGTCGACAAGCTCGAGGCGACGACATGGCGGCAGCGGAGGTATGTAGAGGAGAAAGCGTGGCGGCGGGAGAAAGCGCTTGTGCCGTCGGTGGACAGCGCCCGTCCGCCTGTGGCGTAGGCGGCCGCTCTAAACGGAGGCGCTGACGAGGTGGATCTATGGCGGCGGCGGCGAGCAGAGGGTGGCGGGATTTGTGGCGACACGGTAGGAAATGGAGGAGCAGGCGTGGGAGGAAGTTTTCCGTTGGTTATTCAGGCGTGCATGAAACGATGACGCTCGCTGCAACCGCGCGTCCCAATTTTTTACAGCGCGTGTATTTTGCCATGCTTAGAGCATCTCCAGCAGGGCGCTAAATATGGCGCGTGCCCAAAACACTGCTTTTTAGCGCCTTGTTTCGGCGCTCAGGCGCTAAAATAACAGCGCGCCAAAATAAATTTTCAGCGTGCCTTATTTGCGCTATCATGACGCTAGATCTGGAAACCTCTCTGTTGTGTGGCGCTAGAAACACAGCTGCGGCGTTGAGCTGAAATTTCACCCCAGCCACGCTTCCCCGTTCCCAAATCCAGCTGGCGCGACATTTCGCCCGCCAGCGCCCGCTAGTCGCGCCCAGTGCCTTTGCGCGCTTCTGGCATGGCTGCGTCTGCCGTCGTCGCCATGGTGCCTCATGATCGCCGCCGCCGCTTTCATCGACGCCCGCCGCTTGCCCGTCGCTTCCAGCGAAACCACCACAACTCGCCGATTCGAGCTCGGTTTTGGGATCGAGAGATACTGGTACATCATGATGGCTTGTGTGATCGCATAACATGATCATAGAGGATGGCGTGGTGAGGAAGACCTCGACTACAACTATGAGCATGTGGGACAACCCGTCCGAATTCGAAGGAGGGAAGATAGGCTAGCCCGGCTCCTTGCGTCCTACCATGCCATTCGAACAAATGAGGTGCATGATACTCTCCAAAAGGATGTCATGGCGGAGTGGTGGGTTTGGAATGGAGGAAAGTGATGTTCTCCATTGTTTGTTGTATGTTCTTTGAGATACATTTGTTGTATGCTTATTGTATGTGGTTATGGTGCATCGATACTTTGAACTATTCATTTGTGTTAATGTTGTATGAATATTTGAACTATTTATTCTTGATTTATTATGTGTGTTTGATCTTTGTTTGATCATTTGCATTGCATTTTGTTGTTCTTTGGTAGCGCTGTATTTTATAGCTGTCTTTGCGTTTATTTTTTCTTGCGCTAAGCGTTTTTTACAACGTCTTTTAGTAAAATATGATACGTGATCTGTTGTGAAAACTGTTTCTGGTAGAAGTTTAGCGGCTGCTAGAGATGCTCTTGCTAGATGAGCGATGCTGCAAATCGGCGGTTTATGTCGGGCGGCCTGTATACCGCGCGCGCGCGCTATCCGGCGCGCTCAAAAGCAACAGGATGGTTTCGGGATGGGACTGGTTCGAGGCAGCGTGCCGCGCTTTCGGATAGACCGTCCGTGGCGCCATGGCCCCCGCCCGCCTCCCCGCGCCGCCGCATCCCAAACCCCCGCGACTGCCCCCGAAGCCAACCCCCCCGCGCCCGCTCGCCCCGTGCGCCCCCTCACGCCGCGACTTCACCAACCACACCCCCGTCGCCTCCGCCTCCGCCGCAATAAGCCACGTCGTCGCTGCTGCGGCGGAGAAGCCTGCTGTTGGCACCACCGACACCTCCCTCTCTGAACGGCGGGATGTTGAGCGGCATCGCGAACACGAGGTCATGGTCGCAGTACTACGGCAGCGGCTTCTCCATCCGCGTGCCACCGTCCTTCGACGACATCTTGGAGCCCGAGGTGGGTGACCGGTCCCATTTCCACTTCTTTTCCCTAGTTCGGGTTTCCTTAACAATTTTGGGGCCGAACTCAAGATTTGATATCGACCACATTTCAGGACTTCAACGCCGCCATGACCTACTACGGAGACAAGGCGAAGATCAGGGTGTACGCAGCTCGGTTCGCGTCTCCAGATAGGTAGGTAAGTAAGATCCATATCGACTCGGACAACCTACAGACCTATATCATTTACAGATGTGTACAATATTTACATTTTAGTGATTAATCTTAGATAGTACTATCTTTGTTAGATAAATTAAGGAAGTTAGGGCATCTCTATCCATCCCCAATGGTTAGAGGAGTAGAACAGCTCTCCCTAAAATTTAGAGGAGTAAAAATACTCCTCTAAAGAAAAGTGATTCCTAACGGATCCCCAAAACTTGGAGTAAAAAAAAATTTGTCTAGAAATCAAACTATTGAAAGCCAAACACTTGGTATAGTTCAAATACAATGAAATAACATGTTGACGGACGAATAAAAATTAAGTTTACAAACAAAATAATTCAAAGCCAAACACATGGCAGGATTTAGATGCAACGAATAGCGAGAATAGTTCAAACACTAGGTAGCACTATGGAGACGCCAGTGATGCTCAACAAGATCACGTTGCACCTCCTTATCCTCAATGCGCTGATGGGTTTTGAGGAATTGTTGTATCCTGTTGCCATCATGTGCTGGTCTACAAGATCACCATTAGAGATGTACCGAAAGTTCTTTGTCATGCCGCGCTCATTTTCAATGACCATGTTATGCAAGATAATGCAACATATCATTATTTGCCAAAGCACCTTGGGCTTCAAATACTTAGCAGGGCCTTTAATTATGCCAAAATGCTTCTGAAGCACATCGAAAGCACACTTGACATCCTTTCTTGTGGACTCTTGAGCCTTGATGAAGTGAGCCTTCTTGTGGCTGTTGATGAGTGTCTTCAAGATTGTCTTCACAAAGGTGACCCATGGAGGATAGATGCCATCTGCAAGATAGTAACCCATGGTGTACTCATGGTTGTTGACTTCATAGCTGATATGTGGAGCATCTCCGGCAACAAGCCTAGAGAAGAGAGGTGATCTAGAAAGCATATTCAGGTCATTGTGAGACCCAGGCAATCCAAGGCATGCCAAATCCATAGATCCTTCAATGCTACCGCCTCAAGGATGATAGTTGGATCGTTGCAATGGCCTTTGTACTTACCTTTTCATCCACCGGGACAATTTTTTCCATGTCCAATGCATGCAATCTATTGATCCAAGCATTCTTGGCCATCCTCTTTCTTCACTCTCACCCAAGAGTCTCTCAGTGTCATCATCATTGGATGCCCTCAAATACTCCTCTTCGAAGATCTTAGTCACAACTTTTGTGTACCTCTGGACAGTCTCTAAGATTGTATCTTCGCCAATGCGAACATAGTCGTGAACGACATCCGCAGAACATCCATATGCAAGCACTCAAACAGCTACAAGACACTTCATCAATGGGCTTGTGCTTACCTCACCGGATGCACTCCTTCGAAGCTTGAACAAATAATCATGCTTCTTGACCACATTTGCAATGGTGAGAAAGAGGTTCCTGTGCATGCGGAATCGCCGAAAATATTTCTCCGGATAGATGTCATTTTGTTGAAGTAGTATCGCATGATCTTGGCGTGCCCCTCGACTCTATTCCGGTTGATGTACATGCGACCAAACTGTGACCCTAGCCTCGGCCGCCGAACTTTATAGATCAAAATGATGGCCATGGCCATCTCGGCGTCGTCATTGTCTTCCTCCTCCTCGAGTCAAAATTGAAAAAGAAACAAACGAAATCATCGAAGAAAACTCACCTAGCGATTCGGTCGAACAGCTGCTGGGTGGAGGAGGTGAGGAGGGTGAGCGTCGTCTGCTTTCTTGGCCGGCTTCACGGCGGCGGGGCTACATGAAGGTGGTGAGTTGCCGAAGAGGTTTTGTGACGAAGAATTGTCGAGTTGCACACCAACCTCATCATCGTGAGGGGCTGGCCTCCCTCGACTCCGGCCGCAACCTAGCTCTGGTGCCGGCCTTCTACCACCTTCCCATCCTCCGGCGGCTCTGTTTTGCAAAGAGTCGAGACCGACGATGGCCGATTTGCAACAAATTGGGGCGGCGGCCGGCGACATCTTGATCTCCTAGTCGATTCCAGCGATGACGAGGAGCGACGGAGAGGTGGGCTTGAGGCGGCACGGTTTGGGAGTGCCGTGGCAGGTTTTAGTGGTCATAGGAGGTGGCAGCTGGCGTGAATGGGCGGCGGGGTGGGAGGTCGCTGCCGACTCTAAAATTTTACTCTAACGGTTATACAAGTTCGGTTGGGTTCGTGTTAGAGGAGTAAAGGGGTAACTTTCACTCCTCTAATCGGTTTTTGGGGATCGGTTAGAGATGTCCTTACTGCAGGGACAACATGAACCATTTTAGTGCTTCCTTTATTCAAACTACTCCCTCCGATCCATAAAAAGTGATGTTGATTTAGTACAAAGTTGTACTAAATCAGTGACACTGAGGGAGTATCATATTTTTGATGCACCATCTTTCATTTTTTCAATTTTTGTATCATGAAATATATTGTGCTTTATAAATTGAAGCTTAATGTTGTTTAAATCTGTAGAGTATTTTTTTTCATACTCTGTGAACAGTAGTGTTCAAGGCAGTAGAATCAAATCAATTGTCCTTATTTTCATCGGTAAAATAATTCCTTGCAAATCCATGTTGTTTAAGATTCCCATACGTTCCAGGTTGCAGCGAAGGTGCTTTACACCGATTAAAAAAATTCTAACATTACTAATTAAGTCATTATAGAAAAAGGTTCCTGACGTGGGGAAAGATTATGGATATCATGCCAAGAGGCTTTGGGGCGGTTTCATAATTTTTGGCAAAAGAATATTTTATGTTGAAATTTGACAAATTAATCATGGCTTGGAGATGTCAATGAACAACGATATTTATGTAATATTGCAGGGTTAACATTTCAATAGAAAAGTTTCTAGCTAATTCCTAGTAATACAAATCAAATATTATTAGTAAAGACAACAGAAAATGCATAGAAATTAAACAAACACACTTTAGGTAGCATTTTCATGTAACTCAAACTAAATATTTTGAAGTCACCCGCACTAAAATTGCAGAATCTGCACTTCACATATATTTAAAAAGGCGAGCTTTATAGAGGTCAAGGGATTAATGGCTGTTGTGTGGACATATAATGCGATAGACTAAGCCCCAGTGGGAAAAATCGAACAACCCAGAGTTATCTATTTCTATGTTACATGCCATTTGTTTACATCTAAATAAATTTTATGAGATCTTGGTCAATATTCAGCCTGCAATCTCATTTCATGTGTAGTCTACGTATAGTACATACTATTAAATCTCATTTACGCGTTATTAAAATTGCACCTTCTATCCTTTTACTCTACTAATTTTAGGCTAAATGATGTGCACTTTGACAACTGAAAACATGTGGCAATTCCAAACAACAGAGAATTGGCAAACTGTATAACAGACTCAAATTAGGCACCAAAATTGTGAAAATTATATGTTTATGCATTTTTCTGGTCAATATGGCTGGTTAAACTTTTGATAGTCCTGTTGGACCACATCTGCGCCCGCAGGGATGAATGCATCCAGCTGCTTACCCATGCTGAATAGAAGTGCACGTCCAGCTCTTGATCATATGCCAATCACAGAAGCCGCAGCATTGGAAGCATGTGAGCGGAAGAGCCTATATACCACGTATGTCCGTGGCTGTGGAGCTGGCTAGCAAAATTGATCTGTGCGTTCAGCATCAACGGAATTGATTGTTGATTTAGTGTTCTTTCTTTAACCAGATAATGTGCATGTTGGATTGCAACTCATCGAAACATGCAGTGTTCTGGTAATTTCATGGGCGTGACCACGATGTGAGGATGGAGAGCCCCATTGTCTCCATTGTAGAATAGATCAAGGAGGTATAGGGAAAATTAATTGATGGAATTGGTGGGTAATTTGTCTCAAATCTATTCTTCATTGGCTATTTGGTAGGTTTATCGGTTATGATTTGTTGACCTGCTACACGCTAGATGTTTTGCTTTTCTGTGAGATTTCTAGGATGTCTTTCTTTTTCTTGTTAACACATCATGTACTTTTAGTAGATAAGAGCTGTGCTAAATGTCCTCTTCCTGTTCTTAATGTAGGTCAGAACTTGTAAGCGTGGTAATCAAGCCATCAGATCAGCTCAAGATCACATTCTTAGAGGTCTGTGGAAGAACTTGCCAATTTTCATAATCTACTTTTATCGCTCATACTTAGCATTGGGTTTGTTCATATGTAATGCTACAACATTTCTCCTGTGTTCCCCTCAAAGAAAAACATTTCTCCTTTGTAACAATAAAATAGCGGTATAGCATACTTGGCTATAGAATTAATCGTGTGCTTTCAGATCTTGGACTGCATGTGTCTATTTGAGCATTTCTAGTTGTATTCTGGAAAATGGAGCTTACATTCATATGCATCAGGCATTACTAATCATGACTCTAACCGAAAGTAGAGTATTCAGTAGTGGCACTGGGCAAATTCGAAGGGATTAATCATGGTGGTTTTTGCAAGGAGATAATCATGGTGGGTTAGCTGTCTAGAACATGATGGGCCTCACGCCCCATGAAAGAGAGGAGGAGACACAGAGGAGCACTATAGGTGTTGCACCGGTATGAGATAGATCACGGTGGTCACACCAGCCTGCTGGTGGTGTCAGGTTGTCGACACGGTGAATAAGTTCTCGGAGGTCGTGTATGCGCCCTGTGTGACCTCCCCATCAAGGTGACTTTACGGTCCTTCTGTCACAAGGACATGGTGAGCACGGTGAAGCCCTAGTGATGGATTGCAATGAATCAAGCCACTTTATGTATAGCACAGTTTGAAGCCCCAAGTGTAGCAGTTGATACAAGATGCTTCTACAATGAATCAAGCCATTTTCTGCACTCTGCGCTCATGTCGATACAACGAGTGATGGTTCCACAGGTGCGGCCTTGTCCCAGATGATTCGGGGTCAACAGAAACAAGAAAATCCATTTGGAACTTCTCGTTCCAGTTGTTGTAGGTCCTCCATCTTAGTCGTCGTCAAGTTCTTGAAGGTCCTCTTGCCCTTGTTGCAGGTGCCATCATCTTTCTCGGATTAGTAGTGGTGTGTAATACTGAGATTAGTAGTATGGAATAGTATGTTGGTAGCTATGAGGGCATATTAGGTATTCCACCTATGTTGGCATCTTCTAGTTGGCTAGGTCTATATAGGACTACATTGTATCCTGTTACATCAATCAGGAAATGAAATCTAATTTTATCTCTATTTTTTCCAGCAATTTATCTTAGTTTTTAACCTGCAAATTACCTAGTTTATCTATGAATTCCCCTTAAAATATAGTTCTTGCTGAAATACCTGAGCGTCTGAGCTCAATGTTGGTGCTGATGGGATTCCATTCCGCGGGCCAAATCCACATACTGTAACACCCCTTCTCATGTGTGACTCGATGAGGCCTACACGTGCATAGAAACTCACATATGACCCGAGAAGGCCAAACCATGGACCAAAAGAGGGCAAGAGCAATTTATTAAATTGTGAAAGCCGAGACTTGAACCTAAGGCCTGTGCTGATATCATGTTAAGTTTCATGCACCTACCAATAGAACCAACAGTCTGAACTGATGAAAAGGTGGGCAATCCACATACTCCCTCCATTCCTTAATATAAGGTGTATAGTTTTCTTGCACGAATATTAGCACACAGGCTGGGAGGGCCAATTCCGTTGCTTTCGAACATGAATACCCTAGGTGATTTACGTGATATAGAGACAAAATAGGAATTCTGGGTATCCTCTCTCCTGACCAGATTAGTTGCCTTCTAAATAAGAGGAACAAATCCCAGAATTCTCTATACACTTTATATTCTGAATTTTTCACAAAAACTACACCTTATATTAAGGAACGGAGGGAGTATATTGTAACAGAGTGAACCAAGGAATGCTTCTTCCTTGCCGTTGAAGTTCAGGAACTCAAGCTTGTGGAACCAGGAGTTCCGCCTCCCTCATTGACCTTCTTGGCGCAATCTTGATTTGAGCCATTCCTGTCCTCGTCCTCTTTTTCATTGTTACTTTTGCACTGGCATCCTTGATCGTCTTCTTGAGGTTGGGAATGTTGCTTGAGGCCTCGAGCATGTCCTTGTACTCCTTCATGTCCGCCTAGACTGTCTTGCAGATCGTCCTATCTATCTTTTCCTGAGAGATCTTCTCGCACATGGTGACACATCATATTGAACAGTCGAGTTCCAAATGCTTGGTACCAAGCTGTCACAAGACAAATTCTAGATAGTGTAACTGTGGTAGGTTGGTGGTGTAGAGCGTAGTTGTTGCGCACTGTGGCAACATTCCGACCCTTTATATAGGATTCCGACCTCAGGAGGGGCCGGTGGTGGTTGACACGTGTCTGGTAAGGTGATCTTGACAAGATCGCATTCCTTGCCGAACTGCGGTTGAATAGTGTCTACTAGGCCAGGCCCTTGGGTGCTTTGCGGGGATTTTAACCTTATCTACCGGGACGAGGATAAAAATAACGATAACCTTGACCGCCGGATGATGGGAAGATTCAGGCGTTTCTTGAATGTTTGTGAACTCAAGGAGGTTTACTTGCATGGACGCCGATACACATGGTCGAATGAGAGAGAGCGGCCCACTCTCGAGTGGCTTGACAGAGTGTTCGCTGAGGGAGCCGGAGGCACTGCTGGCGCTGCGCTCTAAGGTGCATCGCGACAGTGATTGCGAATCACGCCCCGATCTGGAGTGCACTCTGAGACGGTGAAGGTAGTCGCCTTCAGCAACCGGATAAAGCTCGAGGGCTTTAGCGGGGTGGTTTAAGCTGCCTGGGGTGTTGTTGATGGCGACCCAAATGCCTTTAGGAGGCCCAAGACCAAACTGAAACGCACGACGCGCCAGCTGATGAGCTGGAGTGATAAGCAGCTCTCCCTAGACGAGTGTTGCCTACGGGAACTCCTGAAACGCTCCTACCTTGGGTTGGCATCACTCGAGCGCACGATGGCATGACAGTTGGCCAAGATTGCCTGGCTAAGCGATGGTGATGCGAACACAACCTTCTTCCACCAATATGCGTCATACAGAAGGCAGAAGAATGCGATCCATAGACTGCAGGTAGATGGCGCGGTCATCTCAGGCCATGCAACCATGGCTGGGGCTTCCTTTAACCGCTTCCAGGACCTCATGGGCACTTCCATAGATTGCGAATTCTCGCTTGATCTAGAGTTCCTAGGCCTACACACCGAAGACCTGTCAGAGCTAGAGGCCCCGGTCAGCGAGGAAGAGGTATGGGATGTGGTGAGGCAACTCTCTCACGGGAAGGCGCTAGGACCTGATGGTTTCATAGCTGAATTCTTGCAAAACTGCTGGACCACGGTGAAGGGTGATTTCATGGCAGCTTTTGCTAAGCTGTTCACGATGTGCGGTCATGGCTTCCAGGGTCTTAATCAAGCGCTGTTAATTTTGCTGCCAAAACGTCCGGACGCAGCCGCTCTGGGTGTACTGCCCCATTAGCCTGATCCACATCTTCGCGAAGATAGTGGCGAAGATCCTGGCGACAAGGCTGCCCTCCCCCCTAGGATGGAGTCGCTAGTGGATCGCAATCAATGTGCTTTCATCCGGAAGCGCAACATCCACGACAACTTTATGTTGGTACAACAGACAACGAGGTTCCTACAGCGGATGAAGGAACCAAGGTGATGCTTAAGATGGACATCGCCAAAGCCTTGACTACGTGTCTGGGGCTCCTCTTCTAGGTCATCTCGCGAGGTTGGGGTTGGCCGAGGTTCTGCGAGTTGGTGGCGATTCTTAACCACTTTGCCGGCTGGTGATGCTCAATGGCGAGCGGGCCCTCCCATTTGGCAGGAGGGGCTAAGCAGAGGACCCACATCATGATGTTGTTTGTGTTAATCATGAGCACTGTGTTAATCATGAGCATAGAGAAGGTCGACTAGAGTGAGCGAAGTCATAGAAGCTTGTTTGTTGGTGCTCTTGACAACAGCGATCTATGGGGAAAATCAAAGAAGAGAAGCTACTTGAGAAAATGACTCAATTGATGAAGGAGATAGAAGAATTGAGAGAGTCAAAGAAGATTACGGAAGTTCCAAAGCAAGGTGAAAAAACAATAGCCCTATGAAATTGTGTAAATCTACGCTAAGCGGAAGAAGGTATGTCAAATCAAGCTCACAATAAATGGAACTTGTTCAAATTGGATACTAGATTAAAGAGCATCGCACATATCACGGAAGGTGGAGTGAGTTTGCATCATATGCTCCAAATCCACCCATGCATAAAGAGACCATCAAACAGCGATGGTACTTATCGACTGTCAAAGGAGTTGTACGGTGAAATGCACTCTGTCAATTACATTGTCTTGGTCTTGTATGCTCCATCATTTCCGATGAGTTTGGTGTCTATGAGTGCCTTGGTTGATGACATTGATTGTCGAGTTATTCTTGGCCGATACAACTCTATAATTGAGGAGAGGACAAGCTGGAAGGAGACTTGGGGTCGATGTCGATCATAAGGGACTATGGTACTTGTATAGACATGAAACAGATGATGCATTATGCATCGCTTTGTGATTATTCTTTGGTGGCGATGAAGCAAAGGTGATACTCTTACATTGTCGGATGGGCCATATGTCCTTTGATACTATGAGTAAGATATTTACGAAGAAATGAAGAAGGTGGATAAAGAAAAAACTTGTGTGTGATGCTTGTGAATATGGAAAACACACAAGGACATCATATGTGAGCCGTGGACTCAAAGCACATACGCCTTTCGTGTTGATTCACTCTAATGTATGGACTTCTCCCATGGTCTCTATTAGTGGAATGAAGTACTTTGTCACCTTCATTGACTGTTACTCGTGGATGACTTGGATATATCTCATGAAACAAAAAAATGAGGTGCTTCGTTGTTTAAGGGACTTCTATGCATATATCCAAAATCATTTCAACATTGGTATTCAAATGATCGGGATGATAATGGGAATGATATGTGAACCATGAATTTGGCAACTTTCTTTCGAAAAAAGTACTTCATCAAACTTCATGCGATACTTCTCCACAGAATGGAGTAGCTGAGAGGAAGAATCGACATCTGCTGGAGGTAGCCCGATCGATTATGTTTACTATGAATGTGCCAAAATTCTTGTGGAGTGAAGCGGTTATGACTGCTACTTATCTCATCAATCGAATGCTATCAAGAATTCTTGGGATGAAGACCCCATATGAAATGATCTTTGGTAAAATGAGTTCATTGTTCCACCAAAGGTGTTTGGGTGTACATGCTTTGTTGAGACCATAGACCTTGGGAGGAAAATTGGACCCACGTCTTTGTGAAGTGTATCTTCATTGGATACCCATCTGAACAAAAGGGCTACAAGTGTTGGATCCATAGTGAGCGGAGAACATTTGTTAGTATGGATATGACATTTAGAGAGTCCGAGCTTGTTGTTTGACTTTGACTCTCCTAGCACAATTGATGCTACTCGAGAGGGGGAGATTGAACTGTTGAGGACAAAGGAAGATGAGCAATCGAAAGTTGTTATTGGTTCAATTCCATCTCCCGCGAGTGAAGAGAGATGGAGAAAGCCAAACGAGGAAGAAAATTTGAGGGTGTATACACAGAGAAAACCAAAACATGAGCAACAACAACGGGCACCTCACGGTGACACACACAGTGCGAGAGACAACATGCTCCAACAAGTGTTGAAATTGTTGAATTGACTAAGGGTTCGGGTCCATCTAATGCGAGAGATTCAATGGACTTCTCCATTGCCTTAAGAAAAGGAATCGGAGTTGGAGCTAGAAAACCTCCAAATTGGCCGAGATGAGCATGACATAGCTAATTATGTATCATATACATCTCTATTAACAAACTACATGGCCTTCATTGCATCATTGCAATTCGTGGTGATCCCAAGAGATTGGAAAGTAGCAAGGAAAGACCTGAAGTGGCACGAGGCCATGATAGAGGAGTTAAATGCTCGAAAGGAATAAAACTTGGGGACTTGTATATCTTCTAGCGAAAGAAAGTTGTTGGGTGTAAATGGATTTACCTGAAACAAAATCTAGAAGGGAAAATTGAAAGGTACAAGGCAAAACTAGTTGCTAGAGGATATAATCAAACATATGGATTGACTATGATGAGACATTTGTGCCGGTGGCAAAGATGAACACAGTGAGGATCCTAATCTCTTGTGCAACTAACTTCGGGTGGCCTTTTGATTAGTTGGATGTCAAGAATGCATTCTTGCATGGAGATTTATAGGAGGAGGTATACATGGAGATCCCACCTGGTTTATCCACTCCTAGAACATCAGGAAAGGTATGCAGGTTGAGCAAATCTCTATACGGTCTCAAGCAATCTCCGCGGGCATGGTTTGATAGATTTAGACGAGTTGTATGTGGTATGGGATATAAGCAGTGTAATGGTGATCATAAGGTGTTCTATCGGCACTCAAATAGCCAGATTACAATCCTTGTTGTATATGTTGATGATATCTTTAACACTCCGGCCTCTCCGAACCAACGGCTGTCACTCCTGGCAGCTCAATAGGATCTCTACACTAACCCCACATACCAACACTAGTCTTTTATGCGCACTTTGAGCTTACTCGTGTGCACCCGGTACCCACTTCTCGGTCGGTCATCCATCCTCAAATTGCTCCATGCCAAGCACGCTTAACCTTAAAGTTCTTTTCAGATGAGCTTCCAGAAAAGAAGTTGCAACTTGTTGATATGTGTATCCTATAAATCCTATTAAACCAAGTGCCAGGATCTCACATACACCTATCCTTAGAAGATTGACGCCCTCGTCGATCAACCACAAGCCAGGAACGTCTCCTCTTGGTACACGTTTGTGCGTCTAGTGCCGGCACATGTGCCATGCCGTGTTCACTCGGGGGCACACGCGCCATGCTCTACATGTACGCCACTGACCCGCACACACCCATGTAACCGCGAGGATCGGCTCTGATACCACTTGTAACACCCTGGCCTCTCCGGACCAGTGGCTGTCACTCTTGGCAGCTCAATAGGATCTCTAGACTAACCCCACAGACCAGCACTAGTCTTTTCTGTGCACTTTGTCCTCACTCGTGTGCACCCGGTACCCACTCGTGAGAACCTAGAATATTCCAGTGAGTGTTAGTATAGTAGTGTTGTTCTAGGAGAGTCTGGAATGTTCCAGTGAATGTTGGAGTAAGTTAGTGTCCTAGCAGAGTCTAGAGTAATCTAATGTACTAGATAAGATGTAGCCTAAGTTTAGCTATATATAAAAGGGTGTGGTGGTCCAAGCCCATCCCACAATTTTCCCCCCTAAAGACTATAACAAGATATTGTGCGGCTTTCTCTGGGTGGGAAGGAAAGACATCGAGGGTGGACACTGCCATGTCAACTGGGCCAGAGTCAGTAGGCCCCTGTGCTTTGAAGGGCTGGGTGTACTAGACCTCACACGCATGGCCATCAGCCTCAGGACCCTTTGGATGTGGAGGATGTACATAGACCCGCTGCGTCCATGGCGCGGGTTGGGCATGCATTTCTCCCAAAAAGAGCGAAAGATTTTCTTCGCCTCCACCACGATGGTGCTAGGCGACAGATCTTCTGCACTGTTCTAGGAGGACAGGTGGTTGGATGGAAGTCTATAGGGGAGATAGCGTCAAATCTACTAGCACTAATTCCTAGAAAACCTAGGAAGCGCTGTACGGTGAGGTAGGTGCTGACGGATCGCAGTTGGATAACTGACATCTCAGGGGCATTGAGCCCCCTGGCGCTATGGCAGTATGTCCAGCTATGGATCAGGGTGCAGGGTGTACCATTGGGAGGGGAGCCAGACAAGCTTCTTTGGCGGTGGACTCGGATGGTCGATGCTAAATCCAAATCATGCTATACGCACTTTTCAAGGGTGTCTTGTCTTAGGATCTTGGGAGCTAAGCTGGCAATCCTGGGTGCCACCAAGGGTGAAGTTCTTCATCTGGCTTGCCTACATGGACAAATGCTAGACGGGTGAGAGGCTGGCATGGCGTCGCCTACCCCACTAGCCACGCTGCGTGTTGTGCGACCAATCGGAGGAAACAATTTCGCACATCCTTACGGGGCGCCTGTTCTCGAGGATGGTGTGGTATGAGGTCCTATCTTGGATCCGATATGTGGCAGGCCCTCCGGTTGCTGAGGGTGATTTTGCAGAGTGGTGGTCGCTGGTGGTGCGCTCCATCCAATGTCCTATGCGCAAAGAAACCTCGTCGTTGGCCATGCTAACAGCTTGGTGCATTTGGAAGCATAGGAACGCAGTTACCTTCAACAACGAGCACCCTTTGGTGGCTCCCGACACGATCAAAGCAGAAGCTAAGGCGTGGGCAGAGGCTGGAGCACGGGGGCTACGCCAACTGCTCCCCTAGTCTAGGTGTCTTGGGTTGAGTTGTACGGCGTGAGTGATCGTCCGCTTCTACAAACTTGTACATGAATCTAATTTTTCTATCAATGCATCGAAACGCAAGGCTTTTGCGTTTTCGCGGAAAAAAGATTCCAGCCGTTTATATAGCACAACACTCTGACTAACCCCACAAGTTATATGTTGACTCACGTAAAATATCTCTACTCTTCTTTTTCCTGTTTTTTATTTATTTTTGGATCAATCTCAGGTTTGACTAACCAACTTATCTTATAACTGTGAAGGAAATCTTGTAAGTTGATAATTGTGAATATTGACAAGTGATAACAAATGCAAACGGAAGCATTTGACAGCAAATGCGCATAGATATAGTTATAACATTCTACTGTGCTTATATGAAATAAATTGTGGCTTACAACGTCTTTTATCAACAGATGTTAACTGCACTGCTGCTGATTATGTTGTTCCTACGGCATCCTTATATGGAAGGCCTGCACTTTTATAAAATATTACGGAATTAGGAAAAAACCATCATGCTCTTGCACTGATATTTGTTCACAGGCCAAAGATATAACGGAGTTGGGCACTCTGAAGGAGGCGTCAAAGTTATTTGTACCTGGTGATTTCTATCATCTTAACTTGAGAACTGTACCATTTCTGTAAACCGAGTTGTGCCTATAACATGAAAATTGGCACGAAGTATTTACAGCTTTCAAATATCTGATTTGTATTTAAAAGGCTCAGTAGATAAGAGAACAATGTAATGGTGGCCTTAGCTCATTGTGGGGTGTAAATCTACATGTGCTGATTTGTAAGCGATCAACACATCATGTTTACAACTGTAATTGTTTACGATCATAATAATACTGGTATAATATTAAGTTTTATTGTACTGTGCATAAAACTTTCGAAAAATAAATAGCTAACTGCTCCAGCGAGTTGTGAAATGTGGTTGCATTCTTTTATTTGTCTTATGTTTGACATTATGCTTTGTTTTTAGTAAATTTTGTAAAAGAAATCATGAAGTGAATCTGTTAGCATGTCCAAATTTGGTAATATTGTTTTTTTGTTCATTTCATAGGTGGTGCAAAAATATACTCAGCTCGAAAAATTAAAGTAAAGGATCAGGAGGATATTAGGTTATTTCTGTTAACTTTCAAAGGAATATTACAGTATGCAAAGTTTCATTTTTTTATGAGAAAAATGTTTTGCAGGATATATTACTTCTCATTTCGTTTTGATAAACAACATGTTGCTCTAATGACTACCGTTGATAGTGGCAAGGTATCTGCTTGTCACTTTCTATTTACATTTCTGGACAAAAAAGACATGCTAAAGTTTCTTGCTTCAAATCATGTAGTTTTGTAATAAGAGATCTGTTTTCTTTTCTCCGTATGTTTTGTGTTGCTACTTTCCTGACTCCTTACAATAGCATTCTAGATTCTGAAAAATTATCCTGGTAATGTCTCTTCATTCTTTAATGTCACATGCACCAATAAACATAAAAATAATCAATTAACTGTTAAATGTAGATAATTCATTTTTATACTTAGTCAGTTGGCATCCTATGTTTTGGATGTATATGTGATTGCAATGAGAATAATGAGATGGTCCGCTTAGATGGCTGAGGACATTAATCATGATCTGTTGTGACTCTAGGATGCTATGACATGTGATAGTTATTTTGGGTGTGATATTCTCAGTTTACTTGGTCAGATTTCTTTGCTTGCTGTTAGTATGTATAAATTCTGCTTGATATTGCTCTAACGAACAAACTTCCCTAGTTTCGCTCCCTTCTTTCTATTTTACGGGACTGCCATGGATGGAGGCCATGTAATAACTAATTGTTGCACTACCCAGTAAGAAATACATGCCTGACTAAAACAATAAGTGCACAAAATATTGATATGTTCTGCTAAAAGAATGTTATAGCTAGATCTTGTCGGAATAATCTCTTTGAGAGAAACGTAAAAACTAATGCCATGATCTTATGAAGACAAGTTATATCTTCTTTTTTCTAAGGAAGCAAATATTTTCTTGTTAATTTTTGGAATTGTCGTTGCATTTGCATTGCACTATTTGACATGCATTTTCATGTGATGACAGACATATATCGCTGCTGCCACTGCTCCAGAGACGAGGTGGGAAACAGATGGCGTGAGATTGCGCTCGGCTGCTGTGTCTATGTCTCTTGTGTGATTTCCCATTTGTATTAGGACTGCGGTGTTGCAGCATACTAAATAGAGTTATCCCATTTTATTCAAAAACTGACTCCAGCACAGCACTCGCTCTAAGCAACTTCAGCTTTATGATGGTAGCAATCAGATTGAAGTGGATCAAAAATATTTTTTAAGAATATTTAATTTACTGCATGTTGAGTAGAAATATTCTCTTTCTTTCTTTCTTTCTTTCTTTCTCAATGAATCCTATGCCAACATTTGAGGGATAGTGATTCAACTTCAATTTAGATATGGATTCAACTTAGATTTCAACATTTAGGTGAAGCCATATCTTTACTAGTATTAAATTGAAGTTGGTAGTTCACTTTGGACTCGAACTTTTTTTTTTGAGATGGAACACATAATAACATTAACCACTGGGCTCAGCAGAAGCACCGACCACAAACACACTTACATCAGTCGGTAGCGAGTGTGGCCATATAAGTTTTATGTCCTGCCGGCTTGCACCATACGCAGTAAGAGAATGAGCTAGCTTATTACAAGTATGTGGAACATATGATAACTCATACGAGTTAAAATGGAGTTGCATAAATAGGCGATAGACGCAGGTCCTTGTATATTACCCCTCTGGGAATCTGTCAAAATCTGTTCCTGTCATTGCTAGGACCAGATTTTGTGCATCCGACTCAGTCGACCATCCCCCACTCAGCAGCAAGGCGAGCAGCTTGTTCACAGGCATGAATTTCAGCTTGAGCCGTAGTTGCAACAAAGTGAAGAGACCCTGCACCGGAACCTCTGATTTCTTTAGAGCTGTCTGATTACGAATCCCCAGCCGCCAGTTCAGGTACCCGTTATTCAGCTGCAACTGCTACAGGTTTTTCTGGCCTCTGTTGGACTCAAACCTTGGACACATCTGGATCGCACACTAAACAACAGTTTATAGGAAGTTTAAAAAGAAAGCAATCACCGGGCAGACTTGCTACAAATCAAATAAGGAATAAACAGAATCATAATAATTAAAAAAGGCAATCAATCACGGATCCACCACCGGCGGTAATTAAGAATTAAGGAAAGAAATAAGGATCCATTACGGCATGGGGTCACCATCTCGTCGTTCTTTTGTACAGCGACATTAGAAAAGCAACCTCATGGGTGGCCATGCGCCGATGCGCGAGAAAATTATCCTCATATAATCCTCTCGTTAATTCCGCGTTGTTTGCATACATATATGAAACGTGACATGGATGGCCATGCGAGGTATAGCTTTCTCTCTCACACACACAAACAATCAGAAGAAAAACACTTACACCAGGCTAGCGTGATTAAAGAAACGTGCATCAGGGCATCGTTTTGGAGGACGAGCTATCATGAGGACTTTATTTTTTCAGAAAGTTAAAATTTAAAGTTTTAAACAACGAAAAAACTGCGATGTGGGTAATGATTTATAATAGTACACGCGTTTTCTCGAGCAAACTCAGGAGATCTTTATTGATAGGTGTTTTCGGTACACTCAACACCCAGACTGTTTACAAGAAAGTCAGAACTCTCATCTAGCCAACTATTAGTGACTTCCAAGATACAAGCAAGCTTGGCACACAAGTGTGCCGAATACTGAATAGAAAATGACTCAAAACCAGAAACTAACTCCCCAATCCTGTCAAGAATCGACGCCACAACAAAACAATCATTATGGCGTGATGACTAGAGGTTAACAACCTCTAAACTATCCAGCTCTATCATCACATGGGAAATGCAAAGATGACCCCATCCCTTAGTGCTAACACCTCGGCAATGAGTGGATCAGTCACCCCTTGATAGGGTTTACTCCATGCACCAAGAAAAGATAGGTGGGATTTTGCAACCCCCACCTCCTCCCTTCATTTCTTGCCCATTAATAGCTCCATGTGTATTAATTTTAATCCATCCCGGATCAGGTGGACACCATAGTTGTCCAGGAGGGGATTTCGATATATTTCCCTGATATTTCAGCATATGTAATTCTTCTCTGATCTTTCTCATTGAAAGAACCGTATTGTTATGGGGTAACCCCTTAGGGTGGCCCGATCTTTCACGAATCTCCGCGGGAATCGAGGGTAAAGCGGTGGAAGGGGGAAAGGGGATGGAATCCACGAACACACGCCACGAAGAACCCGACGAACTCACGCACACAAAACATGATACACGCCGATAACTCACGCCGGTGGCAACCGGTCCAACATAATCTCTAGGATCGGTGTTGGGCGAAGCTCGCTCTCCACGCCAACAACGGGGGACGAGGTGCTTGGTGAGATCTTGACGACTTGGGGGCGAGAAACCGAGAACCCAAGGCCTTGTACAACTTGAACGCACTAGGCAAGATCCAAGAGGGGGGTGGATAATCCGGTGCTCCTTGGTAGGAGCATGAGACCAATAGATATAAGTTCCTCAAAGGGTTTCCTTAATCTATTATTATCCAAGTCTAGGGTTTACAATGGAGGGTGGGGGCTATATATAGGCCAACCACATAAACAGGGGTATTTTGGGAACAAATAGCGAAATATAGAGAGGGTTACAAGGCGCTGGGCCGACTTAACACGATCAGGTTCTGTGTCGTCCGGTAGTACCGGTCCAGCTCGACCGGTAGTACCGGTCATGCGGTAGTACCGCTTGTCGTCCTGGGACTTGCGCTGGGGCCTTCTGTTGGTGGCGGTAGCAGGGGGCGGTAGTGCCGTGGCCCGGTAGTACCGGATCCGGGGCCGGTAGTACCGCCAGTGACAGAGAGCATTTGGCTAGCGCTGGGGTCTTCTGTTGTTGGCGGTAGCAGTGATAGTCTTGGCCGGTAGTACTGTCACTGGTCAGTAGTACCATGGCGACAGAGCGTTTGGTCTCTTCTGGTGCTCCTCCGTCTGTGGGTCCTTCTCTTCGTACTGATGATGCACAAGGTATGGGTATGAAGTAGCAGGCCATCAAGGGTGTATCAGTCACACAAGGAGAGGCGAGTTCACCTTAGCTTGAAGGAGTTTGGCTCGGGCGCGAGTCATGGGTCCACTTGGGGAGCTCGTGGAAGTAGATGTAGTAGCGATCGTAGGACGGGCTGCATCAGCTCCCCCCCTTGGGAAAGAGTCGTCCTCGACTCTTCAACCTTCTTAACTTCAGCTTCTCCATGGTAGGGGGAGAGGTCCTTGACATTGAATGTCGAGCTCACAAGATACTTTGATGTTGGGATATCAATGATATAGGCGTTGTTGTTGATCCTCTTTAGCACTTTGAATGGTCCATCACCTCTTGGCTTTAGCTTGGAGTCGCGTTCCTTGGGGAAGCGGTCTTTACTCAAGTGTATCCACACAAGGTCGCCCTCTTCGAAGATTATCTCTTTCTTGTTCTTGTTGAGCCTTGATGCTTGGCGAATGACTTGTTGCTCGATAGTAGCTCGTGTCTTCATGGAGTTTCTTCATTGTTTGGGCACGCTTGACAACGTCCATATTGGCACGTTCATGAAGTGGAAGTGGGAGGATATCATGGAGTAGCCGAATTATTTCCCTGAAAAACAAATTTGCTACATGTGAAGCATCATCGGTCTTATGGCACGGAATGAAATGTGCCATTTTGGAAAAGCGATCCACTACTACAAATATAGAGTCATATCCATGTTTAGATCTAGGCAAGCCTAACACAAAGTCCATGCTAATGTCCGACCAAGGTGCATGAGGAATAGACAATGGCATATAAAAACCAAAGGGGTTGGACTTAGACTTAGCTTGGATACATGTAGTGCATCGTTGGACGTGGCGCTCCACGTCGCGCTTCATCTTTGGCCAAAAGTAGTGAGTGGAGAGCATGTCATATGTCTTGTCACGGCCAAAGTGACCCATAAGGCCTCCACCATGGGACTCTTGAAGAAGCAAAAGTTGGAGAGACGATTTCGGAATGCAAAGCTTGTTTTGTTTGAAAAGAAAACCCTTATGCAAATAGAAATCATCAATCCCTTTGTCTATTGAACATTGTGCAAATATTGGTCCAAAGAAAGGGTCGGACGCGTACAAAAATTTGATGTCATCAAGACCCAAGACATTTACTTCGAGTCGTGTAAGAAGGCTTGTGTTTTTGCGAGACAAGGCGTCCGCTACCACATTTTCTTTGCCCTTCTTGTATTTGACAATGTAAGGAAAAGACTCCATGAACTCAACCCATTTTGCGTGCCTTTTACTCAAATTGGCTTGGCCCTTAAGATACTTCAACGACTCATGGTCGGAATGGATGATAAATTCTTTGGGCCAAAGATAGTGTTGCCACACTTGAAGAACTCGAACCAAGGCAAAAAGTTCTTTGTCATAAATGGGATAGTTTAGGCGTGCGCCATCAAGTTTCTCACTATGGTAAGCAATAGGACGCCCATTTTGCATAAGGACGCCACCAATGCCAATACCACTAGCGTCACATTCAATCTCAAAGGTTTTTGTGAAATCCGGTAATGCAAGAAGTGGTGCTTCGGTGAATCTATTTTTGAGCTCATCAAAAGCCTTTTGTTGTGCTTTTCCCCAAACGAACGTGGCATTTTTCTTGGTCAATTCGTTGAGGGGGCAAGCAATGGTAGAAAAATCTTTCACAAAGCGACGGTAAAAGCCAGCCAACCCATGAAAACTACGAAGTTCACTAACATTTGTAGGGATGGGCCAATCTCGTATGTCCTTTACTTTGGAGACATCAACTTCAATGCCATTAGAAGACACAACAAAACCAAGGAAAATCAGCTTGTCTTTTGCAAAAGTGCACTTTGGGAGATTAGCATAAAGCTTTTCATGACGGAGGATTTGAAGGACCTCCTTAACATGAGTAACATGCTCCTCTAGTGACTTGCTATAGACAAGAATGTCATCAAAGTAAACAACTACACTCTTCCCAATGAGAGATATCAAAATATGGTTCATAAGGCGCATGAAGGTAGATGGGGCATTAGATAAGCCAAAAGGCATGACCAACCATTCATAGAGACCAAGCTTGGTCTTGAAGGCGGTTTTTCACTCATCACCTTCGGCCATGCGAATTTGATGGTAACCACTACGAAGATCAATTTTCGAAAATATAGTGGCTCCACATAACTCATCAAGCATGTCATCAAGGCAGCGGTATGGGTGTCGATAACGCAGTGATAGCATTGATTGAATGGCGGTCCATGCATAACATAACGTATCATCCGTTTTTGGAACTAGGATCACGGGGACCGCGCTTGGGCTAGTGCTTACTTGGATCAAACCTTTGGAGACGAGTTGGTTGATTTGGCGTTCGATCTCCTTCGTCTCTTCCGGGTTTGTGCGATACGCGGCACGGTTTGGGAGTGGGGCGCCGGGGATGAGGTCGATGCGGTGCTCGATTCCACGAAGAGGAGGAAGGCCATGAGGAAGCTCTTCGGGAAATACATCTTGGAATTCCTGCAAAATAGCCATCAAAGAAGGAGGAACATTTGTCAAGTCGTTAGTTCCTTGCGCTAGTCCCTTGCATACAAGGACATAGTGCAAGATGGATGGGTTGTTCACACTTCTCTCATCTCACTTTTGGTGGCAAGAAGAACACTCTTAGTTTTTCCACTCGAGTTTGGCTTGTAGCTCTCACTCACTATGGTGTGGTTCTCTCGCTCACCACTCTTCTCACAAGGTGTTTTTGTGTATTGCGCCCTCGCTAAAGCCTTTGCATTGTCCGCAATTATTTGGCTAGGAGTCATTGGTTGCAACACACAAGTTTTATCAAGCCATTTGAAGGTGTAAGTGTTTGAGTGACCATTATGCAAAGCACGCTTGTCATATTGCCACGGCCTTCCGAGCAACATATGGCAAACTGTCATTGGGACCACGTCACATTCCACCGTGTCCTTGTAGTGCCCAATTGAGAACGTCATCGAGACGGTGTGCTTGATCTTGACGGATCCTTGGTCACTTAGCCATTGGATATGGTAGGGGTGTTTATGCGGATGGAGGGTGAGATTGAGTTTCTCACACAATTCCGTACTTGCAAGGTTGTGGCAACTCCCTCCATCGATGACAACTTTGATGGACTTCCCATTGATGCCGGCACGAGTTTGGAAGATGTTCAAGCGTTGGTCTTCATTCTCATTGACTTGGGTAGTCAAGACCCTTGTGACTACAAGCGATGGACTTGCGTCATGCTCACACACAAGAAGTTCTTGGTCCTCTTCCAAATGTTGTCTTGCCATGGCTTCCTTGACCCTTGCATCAAACTCTTCCTCACTCAAGTATTCTTCATCGCCGTTGTCATGGATGAACAAAACTTTCTTGTTTCCACATGCGTTTGACTTGTGCCCTTTGCCTCCACACTTGTAGCATTCACCATTGAATGGTTGATCATCCCTTGTGTTTTTGCCACTTGGGGGCTGTTTTCCTTGAGGGAGAGTTGGCTTGAAGGGAAGCTTGGTGGTACTTGAGGAGCTTCCACTTGGTGTTGTTGGGGTAGTGGTTGGTGCTTGCTTGTAGGTGAAGTACGTCTTTGGCTTGTTGTACTTGATGTCCTCTTGCACTTGACGCTCGGCCTTTGAAGCGATGTGCACAAGCTCAACCATGTTGTTGTACTTTTGGAACTCGGTGATGCGTTTGATGGGATGGTTCAAGCCATTGAGGAAGCGTGCCATTGTTTGTTCATCTCGCTCTTCAATGTTGGCACGGATCATGTTGAGCTCCATTTGCTTGAAGTACTCTTCCACGGTCTTTGTCCCTTGACTAAGCGTTTGAAGCTTGTTGAAGAGGTCACGCGTGTAGTGTGAAGGAACAAAGCGGGATCTCATATGAGCCTTCATATCTTGCCAAGTTGCGATTGGAGGCTCTTGTTTTGCTTTGCGAGCGAGTTGGACTTGTTCCCACCAAAGGTTGGCATACTCATCAAACTCGAGGGATGCCATGGCCATCATCTTCTCATTGCTATAGTTGTGCATGCGGAAGATCTTGTCGACCTTGAGTTCCCACGAGAGATATTCCTCGGGCTCATTAGAACCGGTGAACTTTGGCATGGTGAATTTGAGCTTGCCGAAAGTTTCTTCTCCATTGCGGTTCCGGTTGCGGTGGTTGCCATGATTTGGGCGGTCATCATCATCATCCGAGCTCTCATGTCTTGCTTGGTGATGGTTGCGTTGCTCTTGCGGTTGTTGAGGTTCCGCGTTTGGTGGTGGAACTTGGTTTTGGCGACGAGCTTGTGGAGCTTGCTCGTTTTGTTGGCGCGGTTGAGGACGAGGAGGAGGTTGATGGTCCTCCCGACGAGCTTGGGGAGCTTGCTCTTGTTCTTGTCGTGGGTGGTGCCAAGGAGCATTGTCTTGCGCCCTGTGGCGAGGAGGACGTCGAGCCGCATGCGCAATGGGCTGCTCTTCTTCTTCTTGATGTGGAGGAAGCTCGTCATGACCATCTTGTTGTCGACGTGGACGATCATGTCGATGATGACGCCTTGGTGGGTCTTCAAGAGCTTCACGTCGACGGTGATCTTGTTCGTCCTCTTCGGATGCTTCACTTGTTGTTGAAGGGACATGTCGACGGCGATGGGCTTGGTGGTCCATGTGAGATTGCTCTTGTTGAATCACAAGTGCCCTTGGTTGTGGCCGGTTCGCTTCACGTCTTGGAGGTCTTGCGGAGAGGTCACCATCATAGCTTGACGTTGCGGCGTGACGCGGAGATGGTACCGCTTGCGAAGAGCTCATGGATTGAAGAACGGGTCCATCCCGGTGCCTTGAAGCGTGACGGCGAGGTGCACTTGATTCACTTGAGGAGTGCCGATATGAGCTTGATTCGCGCGAGCGTGGCCTTGCTAGTCCATCAATGAGGCGTTGAAGCTTCTCATCCGTTGAGGCGAGTGCACGACCAAGAGCTTCATTTTGATGACCGAGGTTGTGTTGCATGGCATGCATTTGGCCACGGACTTCTTCGAAGCGGCTGTCGATGTTCTTGAATTCCACACGGGCCTCGCTAAATTGTTCATCTTGGCGCCACTCGAGAGCTTCACAATGGTAGTTGAATTCTCCTCGGACCTTCCAATGGTCCCATCTTGTCATGAATTGTGTGTCATCCTCCGGAGGTTGTGGTGGTTGGGATGGCTCTCCATGCCTGTCCATGATGAAAAGCCAACAAGGGTTGTATATGGAGAATAAGGGCGCGGAGAGTTAGCCTTTTACCTCACCTTGGAGATTATATCAAACCAATTGCCACACAAATGAGCAAAAAGCGTGCAAAGTGAAATGGGCAAGAAACTCACACACAAATATGATACAACTCTCAAAAGCTTTTGGTGGAAGGTTAGGATTGTGGAAAACCAAACGAAATGATCCAAGCAAAAGGTTATTGTCCTACGTGGTAAAGAACCAAAGATCAAAAGCAAAAGGATACGATCTACAAAACACGGAAAACACACACGTGGAGAAAAACGGGATTAGCACGACTATGAAAATGAGCACAAAAGGTCCTAACGAAGACTACGCTCGGTTGTCGTGCCAACTCAAGGAGAGACCACAACTCGTTTGCCAAAAGAGGATAAGCAATAGATTTGTGCACTTGCCTTGGTGCGCTCTTTCTTCTCTCTTTCTTGGCTTACAAGCTTGGTGTTCTCTTTGTATTGGGAGACTATGTATCTTTTTCTCTTTTTTCTCTTTTTTTTGATTCTTTTTCCTTTTTCTCCCTTTCTATGCTACTATGTTAGCTTTTGTATTTGGCCTCACACTCTCACTTTCCGAAGGCAAGTGCACAATGCTTAGACAAACACAAAATGAGTTGCTCTCATAGGATAGATACACACAAAGGAAGATATGGGGTTGTCAAAGTGGTGCAAGTTATACCTTTGGTATTGTTGATGACTTGCAACCGTTGGTGGTGGATGATGTTCGAGTGTCGCGGTGTCGATGAGCGCGGGTGACTTTGATGCGGAAGCTTGTGTTAAGATGACGACAAACACGCGAAACACGAACAAGCTAAAGGGGGAAAGTCAGCAAACGAAAATGAGGCGTCAAGAAGAGGAAAAAGTTTCTGTTGCTGGCGGTAGTACCGCCTGGCAGGGCCGGTAGTACCGGACGGCGGTAGTACCGCCTGCTCGACCGGTAGTACCGCTGGTCACAGAACAAGAACGAAAACGAGATCCACTTGACACAAACCTCAAATTCGTGGGAAATCTGACCGAAAGGCTGGGCTAGGAACAACAGGGGCTATAGATCGACTCCAAAAGCAACAGATCTATGGACCAAAACCACGAAAAACTCACCAAATCCAGAGATCGATCCGAAGGCAAATTGGGCTCTTTTTGGTGGGATTTTCGATTTTAAGGGGGATAAAGAAAAAATTGGGGGGAAATTCGTGATCAACCTTGCTCTTGATACCAAGATGTTATGGGGTAACCCCTTAGGGTGGCCCGATCTTTCACGAATCTCCGCGGGAATCGAGGGTAAAGCGGTGGAAGGGGGAAAGGGGATGGAATCCACGAACACACGCCACGAAGAACCCGACGAACTCACGCACACAAAACACGATACACGCCGATAACTCACGCCGGTGGCAACCGGTCCAACATAATCTCTAGGATCGGTGTTGGTGAGCTCGCTCTCCACGCCAACAACGGGGACGAGGTGCTTGGTGAGATCTTGACGACTTGGGGCGAGAACCCAAGGCCTTGTACAACTTGAACGCACTAGGCAAGATCCAAGAGGGGGGTGGATAATCCGGTGCTCCTTGGTAGGAGCACGAGACCAATAGATATAAGTTCCTCAAAGGGTTTCCTTAATCTATTATTATCCAAGTCTAGGGTTTACAATGGAGGGTGGGGGCTATATATAGGCCAACCACATAAACAGGGGTATTTTGGGATAGCAAAATATAGAGAGGGTTACAAGGCCAGCCGACTTAACACGATCAGGTTACATGTCATCCGTAGTACTGTCCAGCTCGACAGTAGTACCGGTCATGCGGTAGTACCGCTCCTGCCCGATAGTACCGCTTGTTGTCGCCCTGGGACTTCTTGCGCTGGGGCCTTACAGGTGGCGTAGCAGGGGGCGGTCTGGTGGCCCAGAGTACCGGATCCGGGACGGTAGTACCGCCATGTGAAGAGCATTTGGCTAGCGCTGGGTCTTCTGTTGGCGGTAGCAGAAGATAGTGTGCCGAGCGTAGTACCGGTCGCTGGTCCGTAGTATACCATTGGCGACAGCGTTTGGTCTCTTCACCGGTGCTCCTCCGTCTGTGGGTCCTTCTCTTCAGACTGATGATGCACAAGGTATGGGTATGAAGTAGCAGGCCATCCAAGGGTGTATCGAAGTCACACAAGGAGAGGAGCGAGTTCACCTTAGCTTGAAGGAGTTTGGCTCGGGCGCGAGTCATGGGTCCACTTGGGGAGCTCGTGGAAGTAGATGTAGTAGCGGTCGTAGGACGGGCTGCATCACGTATCCAGATCATCCCTATCATGTGTCAATCGATTCCTCGATGTACAGATCAAATACATAATACTGATGGTCAAGCACCTTTGCTTCTCCGTGAAGATTTGGTCACAAACAATGTCCTTTGACCAAATCTCACTATGCAACCGAGCAAGTTTTAAATCAAATATTTTCCTCGCTTCTTTCCAAAACCTTTCCGCATGAGGGAAATGAATTAATGCATGCCTAAGGTCTTCATCTTGTGCCAACCAAATTTCACACCATCCAATTTCTTTTATATGTCTTCGTTTGAGTGTAACAGAATCATGCAAAATGCTGCGGATGACCCGCCACCAAAACACTCGAACTTTTGGTAGTACTTTGAGTTTCGAGAGAGATTTCCACATATGTACTTCTTTGATGAGGTTTCAATGACCCTTCTTCTAGAGTTGAGCACTCTTTATGAATCACTAAGACGGGGTATGCTGATTTCACAGAGTATACTCATGTCTTCTCAAAGTTCCATGCGTATAAATCTTCAGCCCCATTCTGACGCAAGGGAATATTCAAGATGGCCTCTGTATCCGGGACTAAGAAATTCTTCCTAATCACAGAAACATTCCAAAGTCCAGTTCCTTGATCAATTAAGTCTAAAACCTTTTCAAGAGATTCATGATCCTCCACCTCCAATCTTCCCATGGGTGTTAGTGCATGTGTTCCTGGAATCCATTTGTCAGTCCAAGTTGCAATGGACTCACTACTTCCCATACGTTTGACTAGGCCAATGTCCAAGGCTTCTCATCCATCTACAATGGCACGTCATGTAGCAGATGCAAACCTCAGAATAGTAGCTTGCATGAAATCTGTACTATAAAAATACTCGCCTTTCAAAACTCTGGTGCACAACGACTCTGAATGAGTGATTAATCTCCAACCATGTAACAACGCTAGATTGAACAACTCGAAGTCACGGAAGACCATGCCTCCGTTGATCTTTTTGGTTTAGCTAGATCCTCCCAAGATAACCAATGGAGGGATCTTTTATCTAAAGAGCTACTCCACCAAAACCTCGCCATTCCAGAAGCCCGACTCTTGCAAACTTTCTTCGTCAACTTAAAGAAACTCATACTGAAAGTTGAGATTGCTTGGATGACAGATTTGAAAAATGTTTCTTTTGTCGTGGGAGACATCAACTTCTCAGACCATCCATTCATCTTACCCCTTGATCGTTCACCGATATGATCAAAGGTTCCACTAGTTATTCGCCCCACTGTCGTGGGCAAACCTAGGTAGCGTTTAGTGAAAGCTTCCACTGAAATTCCGAGAGTAGTCTTGATACTCTCTCGTAAAGGCCGCAGTGCATTTGGACTGAAGTAGATGGAACTCTTTTCTTTGTTGATCTTCTGTCCAGAGCATTCAACATAATATCCAAAACTTCATTAATCCTTTCAGCACTAGACACACTTGCACTCATAAAAATCAAGCCGTCATCAGCAAAAAGATGGTTTATCTATGGTGACCGCACACTTACACGTATTCATCTATCCACATATGCCCCATAATTATTAAGGAGTGAAGTAAAACCCTGACCACATATCAGGAATAAATAGGGCGATATCGGATCACCTTGTGTCAATCCCCTCATGGGTGAGAAAAAGGAAGCAACTCTCCATTAACTCTGATGGAGAACTGTACTGATGAGACACACTTCATTATTAGGCGGACAAAATCCCCGTTAAACCCCAGCCTCATCATCATTGCTTCCAAGTAATGCCACTCGACTCTGTCATTGGCTTTCATCATATAAAGCTTAACTGCATAATATGCTGTTTTGCATTTCTTTTTCTTTATCATTGCATGCACACTTTCATAGGCCACCAACACATTGTCCATAACTAAACGTCTAGGAACAAAGGCATTTTGCTTCTCTCCAATAACTTCATCCGACAAACCTCTCAATATGTTTGCAATTCATTTTGCTGCAATTTTCTATAGCACTTGACATAAAGAGATTGGTCTGTATTGAGAAATATACTGATGAGATATCACCTTAGGTATACTAACAGATGTATCATTAATCCCTGTAGGTAACTCTCCCCCATTTAGAAAATCCAGAACGTACCACATCATCTTGCAATATGTGCCATTGCCTCTGGAAAAAGCCAGCTATAAAACCATCCACACCCGATGCCTTTGACAGAGCCATCTGGGATAAAGAAGTCTTCACCTCCTCTACCACAAAATCTCTAGCACGAAATTCATTCATTTGTTTTGTTATTTTTGGATGAAATGTATCTAGCAAGACATCCATATATCTATACCCCTTTGTTTGATATAGATCTGAATATATTTTTTTGGATCTCATCATTCACCTCCTCAGGCTGATCAAATATGATCATCATCAACGCTCTTTATTGAAGTGATGCGATTAATCCTCTTTCTATGGGCTACTTGGGCATGAAAATAGGCAGTATTGCGACCGCCCTTTTTCAGCCACTACACCCTACTTATTTGTTTCATCCAAATCTCTTCTTGTCTCAAGGCTTCTTTTTAGTTTCTTTGCTACCGACCGCTCCTCATTATAAGGACGAAAACCTACCGATGCGATCAAAGCCGCTTGAGGTTATTCCGCAGTTTACGTACTTTTTTTTCCTTAGAGAGCCAAACTCCCGATCTTCCTATTTACTTAGTGTGTTTTATACATTTTTAGTGCTGAAACAATTATATTAAGTCCTTGTTGGCCAACTCCACACTGCCTATTCTTACTCACAGATCATCATATTCTGAATGTGTCTGCCACACATTCTCATACTGAACTCTGTGGGTGCCTCTATGGACCGTCGTATATGACTTCTGAAACTTCGTAAGCACATAACAGTGATCAGACTCCGCTGAAATGATATGTCACACTCTAAAGAAAGAAAACAATTGCAAGAACTCCGCATTCAGAAATGAGCGATCGAATCTAGCTTTAACATTTGCTTCTCCCCGTTCCCTGTTATCCCATGTAAAAGGTACACCATAATACCCCAAATCTTGCAACAAGTAGTCGTCGACCACCTGCCGAAATGCTCGCATATGCCACTCTATCCTTGTATGAGCACTAAAATGTTCATCGCCAAACAAAGTATGGTTGAAATACCCAGTACATAGCCATGGTCTCTGCCGAGCAGCATTCAAAGTACACAAGAACCTCCAGCTATGATGGCAATTTTCTTCTCTTGGTTCTCCATAAAAACCTATGAAACTCCACGAAGGCATTCCACCTTCAACCATAGACACATCCACGCCTATATGTCCATCACTTTTACTTTTTAACTCAACATCAACATCACTAGACCAAAACAGGCCAATACCACCACTCAAACCATTGCTATCAATCGCAATACATCCCTTGAAACCGAGAGTGTATTTCAAATCTTCTACTCTTCTCCCCCGTATCTTTGTATCCATAACAAAAAGGAGGATAGGAACTTCCTGCTTCATAATATTGCGAAGCTCACGAACTATCCCAGGGTTCCCAAGCCCTCGGAAGTTCAACCCTAGGCACCTCATTGTTCCAGGAGGGGTTGCATCGCAGTCTCTGCCTTTTTTATTCCTTCAGTTGCATAAGACTAATCATTCATCTCCTCCAAATCCGAGATGACCATATCTCCTCCTACCACTTGTTTTTTCTTCAACTCTATGGTGTCACTGTCTATCTTGCTTGGTGATTTCAACAAAGCATCATGCTCTGTAACTTGTCCACTAGAATTAGAGACAACCACAACTGTTTTTAGGTGCATACATTGTCTGCCCTAAGGCCAGCTGTCACTGGCCGGTGGTTTTGGTCATCCACGCCCCTACCACTAGCAGAAAATTCATCACCATCTAACTGTCAGAGCTAGAAGTTCCTTCCTTAGTAACTCCTGCAAACGGATTACTCGGTTACATTTGGGCTTTGAATCGAGGCTTCTTGAGGTTAACTCGATCATTAAATCCTCTTCCTCCTGCTGGCACACTTGGCTCCTTTTTGACCTTCCACAAATCAGTTGCATGCACTGGTGAGTCGTATGACCAATTACCATCTTCATCCCTCGCTGCGGGCTTAAATCAAGGCCGCTAAGGTCACACTCTTACCCATAGCTATGGTTTTCCATGGCCGTCCCACTGTGCACCTTGTTTATGGATTAAGAATGTCATGCATCCCTTATCCACTAATAAAAGCCATAGGGTAGAACGAGGCCGAGTGCCCTAATATTCCACCAGAGAATAAAAAATAATCCAATTTCTCATACAAAATAGGGTAATGTATCAACTCCTTCCGTTTCTTAGAATTGATGAGAATACATCGCTGGATAGGTTCATCAACGTTCATCCAGATTCTAGCCCGTAGGCTCTGACCCCATCCTCTAATGTTCCCCGTTGTGTCCATCCTAATGAACTCCCCAATCTGGCTTGCTATACTCTAGGCTCGTTCTACATTGAGCCAGTTAAAAGGCAGATCATGGCATTGAATCCATATTGGGATTCTACTAAACCGTACCTCCGATGGCCTCATACTAGTCACAAAATCATCCAAAACTACAGCATGATTCCCAATCATCCATGGCGCCCCATCCGAGGGGCTTGTTACTTTGCGGCCCGAAATTTCGCAGGCAAAGGCATCATGGGGTCCGCGTTGCGTGTAATCACCGCGATTCGAAAAGTTGGGGAGAGGGTAATTACCGACAGGGGTATTTCAAGTGAATGGTGGCCAAACCAAATATTTTCGAATCTTAGCCGTTATGTCAGGATATTCTGTTACATTAGTACCTATCGTGTCCCTTCTAAGTCACCCGGCATGTGTCACATGGGAAAATCCATTTCTATACTTTCCTTACCTCGACATTGAATCTGGGGGCAGCGGCGGTCCTTTTTCTCCCTCCCCCACTCTGAATCCGGTTCGGCAGCGACAGTCATTTTTCTCCTCACCCCCTCCCCCTCCCACACACCCCACCTCCCTCCCCATCCACACACACACACTAAATCTAGAGGCGGGGGTCCCTTTTCTCCCTGTCCCGCCATATCCATGCCTAGCATGTCTAGCAAGACCAAGGTGGTAGCTACGTCGGCGACTGATTTGGCTCCATCAGATCTAGTGTTTTAGGCGCAACGCTAGACGAGCAAAGCAGTGACGGGGTATGCAACCCAAGTTAGCGAGGAGGTCAGTCAGAAGTCTGCTAACAGGGTACCTACGAGCAATGGGTTGAAGAGAAAAGCTATGCCGGCAACGGAGTGTTCGGCTGTAGTGCGGGGTCGTGCAACCCAGATCTTGAAGAAAACCACTCGAGAGAAGAGCGACAGGTGAAATTTTTTGTGCCTTGTGTTGCAAGTAGATTAGTTACTGCAAAGTAGAGTCAAATGAACTGAAAAGTCCCCTTTTTAATCAAATTAGGAACAACTTCGATGCATCAGACCTATATTAGTTCACGGTTCATGTCCGCCAATACACTGCAAAACTAGATTTTGGTTGCGAGAGGGTTGTGTTCGGGCAGGATGTGCGTCTGCTTGTCAACTGCAAAGAGGTTGTGTCTGTTTTGCAGCTAATAGATATGCTTCATGCTAGGATTCCTTGGGGATCCAGACAAAAGGCAAAATTGGTGTGGCGTAACATGAGTGATACCTGTATGCAAATTGAGCACTCCCATGAGCTTCAGATGCTTTGGGAGTGTTGTGCAGCTGATCGTAAGGTGAAAGTTGAAGCGATGATTGATGATATGTATGCAGATACTGGAGATCTTGCTACCAGAGCTTCTGCTGCTCGAGTTTATGGACCACCAGATGCTAATCAAGCTAAATTCAATATACACCTAGAGGTGGATTCATACACAACAAAACTTGATGGCGGAGTTAATAAGCCAGTTTCGTCATATACTGTGGAGATAGCCATCGATTCCAAAAACATAACTCTTGTTGAACGGAGAGAGATGATTGGTAAGGAAATCATTATTGTCCCTAAGCAGATGGCACGACTCCGATGGTGGCATCATAAGAAGCAGGAATTCATAGAGGTTTTGGATACCGATGATCTGATGCAGATTATGCGACGAAAGAAGCAAACCAGGAAGGTGTTCTTCCTGGCTGCCATTTATGATGTTGCTGGTCAAGTTGTAGTGGATGCAGAGGCCCCTGTTGTGGCTGAACAGAACGAGGCGATAGACGTTGATCAAATATGATGAGAGCTGCTACCCAGGGCTTTTCATACAGACCACCTTGTTCCCCTGCCTGTATTTGTAACAAAGATTGTTGTTGCTTTAAAACTGTGTTGCTGTGGTCATGTTTGTTCAGAGATTGCAATCCGATGTTCTGTGAGCTATTGAGATTTTTAGACATATCACTCGATGAAACCATCATTGTTGTAATAAGACATAAGTACATTGTAGTTGACATGATTATGTTTGCTGAGATGATGTGACATACTTGTTTATGAGATTATGATTGTTGAGAGCTTGTAATATAATGTTCTATGAGATGTTGGGATTTTTGGACATATCATTCATTTAAACCATCACCGAACAAGGTGATACATAAGTACCTTGTAGTTGACATGATTATGATGTAATATAATGCTCTATGAGATCAGTAATTTGACTAATCACTGAATAACTACATGTTACTTAGAAGGAAGTACTATCATGGATGAACGAGCACAGGGATGTCATCAATGGGGAAGCCCCAGGTCGAGCACGGATCTCTCGATCCCGTGTGCGCCTGTATGCGTGCTTGGCCGCGTTGGAGAGAGCGGGTCGCGGCCGACCTGATAGTGGCGGCGCCGCTGCTAAAAGGTCATCGGAGCGACGGCAGCGACAACAAACAGCGACGACGGCGTCGGGTGCTCGTCGAGCCAGCGGCACAGCGCGAGAGGGGAAGAACGAAGAGGTCCAGGAGGACCGCTAGCTCACCATGATCACGGCGGTGAGGTCGACGAAGCGAGGGGAGGCCGAAGGGGGAAGAATCGACGACTTGACTACGGTGGCCGGAGTTGAGGTCGAGCTCGATTCCGGCCAGACGACGTCCTTTCGGCTTGCGTGGCTTGACAGAGACGACGACGGAAACGTGGTGCTTCTCCCAGACCACTCCACGGTGCACGGGGCGGCGGAGACGGCGGGGCTCGCCGGAGCCCGAACGGCTAGGGTTTGGCCTAGGGGGAAAAAGAAGCGCGCGAGAGGGAGAGAGAAGGTTAGGGTTCTCCACGGCGGCAGGGGGTTCTTGTAGGCGCCAGCATCGTCGGTGGAGCGAATCTTGGCGCGACACGGCGGCGGACAGCGAACACAGCCGACAATGAGCAGCTTCTTCATCGGGGACGAAGACGACGACGTGTTCTCGGGGCCAAAGCGGTACGAGGCTGCTAGCGGGCTGGCGTGGGCCGGGTGCTGGGCCGCGAGATAGGGAGAGAGGGGAGGAAGTTTTCTGGGCTGCGGCCTGGCTTGCTCCTGCTCTATTTTTTTTAACAAAACCTTTTCTTTTTCTGATTTCAGTTTTGTCCTTTTGTAAACCTCATTTGAAATCTGTTTTGCACAATTCAATAATACTAGAGACTTCAATAAAGTTGACCAATTATTCAGAGGCCCTTGTAAACCATTTGGGCTCCTTTATTTTGAAATTTTGAAAATCCAAACACCATTTGAATGGGGTTTCAAAGAGAGAGGAAGAAATTAGGGTTTTGGGTTTGCATTTAATCCACTCACTTGACCACATGCAATCATTTTATTGATTTAAATAGATGCATGCCATGCTTAAGTACTATTTACATATATTACAAGCTTGGGCTGTTACAGGACTCGTCAAAAATTTCCCGAGTAGGAGTGAACCAGAATACAAGGTTAACCCTCGCTTTATCGCTATTATTAAAGAAAAAACTTTTGCAAGAGATGATCCCGATAAGGATACTTACACTCATTTAATGCATTTTACCGAGCTATGTTGGTGTAGCACACCGGGTAAACCACTACCAGAAAATCGCTTGTTTTTGTGCATCATCATGAAGGAATGCTCATGTCATCATTCCACCTTGCATTTGAGCATCCTCATAGCTGCATTCAAATTATTTGCCAAAAACTATCTTATAAAAGCCTCTCACTGTTTTCCAAACAACGCTTCTTTATTTCAAATATAAAACACTCCACTCAGATATTTTATTTGTCTAAACTATTTTACAAAAGAATATTTTAAACTAAATAAAAATATAACTATTTTTTACATGGAGATGCCGCCACCGGCCAAGACCAATGGGCCCAGCTCGAAGCAGCCTACAACCTCGGCCCAACAAAGAAACCCTAACCTAAACCGGCTACCCTAATCTACCCAAACCCTAGCCCCATCCTCTCTAACCCACTCCCTCCACCCGCCGCCAGCCGCTCCACCTACCCCCGCTACCCCACCACCCCAAAACCATTCCCTAGCCTGCGTCCGACACACTAGCACGCGTGCCCAGCAGCCCTGCGCGTGGTACACCCCGACCACACCCCACCCGCGTGATGCAAACAGCAACCTGACACGCTGCCTTCCGCAGTCAACGCACGCACGTCGTGTGCCACAGCCCCACCCCTGGCCCCACTCCTCCCGCGTGTGACCAACGCCACTCGCCTCACTTACCCTCGTGCAAGACACCCCCACCACGCGACCCACGCATCCTCCCAATCTCTCCAAGGGTTCCCTGCCGCCTCTCTCACTAGCGCCTGCAACTCCCTGTCGTAGCCTCCCTACTCGATCCCCGAGCGCATTGGCTCGCCGCCGTCCTTGGCGCCTCCCCGCCTCGAGGCCTCTCCTCCCTCACCCCTCTCCGACTGCCCCCACCCTGTCCTCAAGCCAATGGCACCTCCCGCCCCTCTCCCTCCGTCGACCTCCCTATGCGTGGCCCTTCCTTCGCCGCCAGAAGCCTGCCGCCGCTCTGTCCCGCGACCCCCATGCCGGCCTCGCCTTTCCCGTTGCCTTCCCCACGCCTCCCTCGTCACTCCTTTGTAGGCCCCGCACTGTGGCGCTAGACATAGCAGGGCCTGCGACCTCGTCCGCCTTCCCCTCATCCCCTGATGATGCCTAGGCCATGCAAGCCCAGCTTCGCTCGCCTTGAGGCACAGTAACACCTCCCGTCTGCAAGGCTCCCCTGGCCGTCCTCCACCAACCGCGTCACGCCATCATGGCCGCCCAACGCATCCTGGCTGCCTCCTCGATATGCAGTTGAGCCACCCCACGACTGTCTATTCGTATCAAACGATCCCTGAAAAATGGATGTTCGGTGCATGTCCTACTGGTAAGACGTGTGGAGGATGCTATGTTGAATTAATGGTAGTGACATGGTGATGTGGACATCGAGTTGTTATGTGGATGGGGTACTGCTGCAGGTATGGCGACCGCGTGACCGATGTTGCATGAGAGCCCGAAGAGCTCGCGACAAGAACAGTATCAACACCAAGATCTTATGAAGGTTTTTCATCTACCAAGTTCAACCACCCGACGATGTTGAAGATGCCCTGGAAGACCATCAGAACGCGATGCTATTTGAGGACCATCGACCCATGGATCCAATTCCCTCACCGACCACCAAAGACGAACCCTGAGACCTCCGATATGGTTCCTCAAGTTCTCCTGGATCTCGAAGACGATGCCACTCAAGTGCTCCTTCCCGAATCCGAAGACCCTGCTTTCGGAGTCCGAAGCCTGATCCTGGCGAACTCGAATCCAGATCCAAAGACCGAACCCATGACCCTCGGGACACCAAGATCTTCGATGCGACATGTGTGACCCTAAGCCCCTATATATTTATAACATGATATTTAATTTGTGCATATTGAATTTTCATGCTCGAATACATGTTTATTTGTTTGGGGGTATGTTGTTGATTCACCTCATAATTAAATATGGAGACCATATGCGGGCAAATCTAGCCTTATATTGCCTCCATTTAAATTTGTGTAGCGAACCGATGACATATTTTGCCTTGTTAAGACAACATTTAAATTGCGGGGTATCTAAATAACATAAACCATCTTATTAATTGTCGGGACAATGTTTCCACTTAATATTTCCTAATTGCGTTGCATTTTTGCCATGTCAGACATCATACATGCATCATGCCCGATCTTCTGCTGTAGTATTAAATAGTGCATCTGATGTTTCTTCTAGTGCTTTGCTTCTTCACGGATTAGGACATTGAGTTGATGCGAGCTTTGACCCGTTCACTGGTGTATCTTTGGCAATGTTTCCCAAGGCGAGTATTCTCCCACTTTCTACCTATTTTGCATTATAGTATTTATTTCGTCCTATTGATCTATTGCTATTCGTGTTGCGAAGCTTTAGTTTCCATATACCTGTTATATCCCTTGCAGCGTCTATATTTCTTTGGACACTTCCTATTACGTAATGTTTGGTAGCCAGTCGGCCTTGCGAGTCATAGTTGCTTGCTTAGGTGTTGCTTCACATCGTCGATGTTCCACCATTGTTGCGGTTGGCATATTCTTAATGGTAGAAATGATCATGGCTTTAATTACAATTTAATAATTCATATTGAAAGTAGGTATAATAAATGCGGAGGCACAAAGGGGTAATAGTAGAGATCTGGTTATTATCTCGCCACCCCGTGTCCACCTAGGACCCGAGTTCGTGACACCTGTTCCGAGACTAAGCGCGCCAACCACATGTAGGGTATATGGGCACCCCTACTGGCTTAGTACATGATTTCAAAGTACTGTTCTAGGGGCCACAAACTAGTTCAGGATTTATATGATACTATTGTATCTATGCCATGTATGCCATGTATGAGGTGTTTATTACATGTTGCTCGATGAGCGTTTATTATTGTTGCGTAGGTGCGGCACTCTGTCACGGGAATATATTGTCTATGACCTCTGATCCCGTGGCAAGTCCACCTAACCTCAGGGTCCGTACGAGGAGAATTAGCTATACCTCGTACATGTAGATCTTTCGGGTGGCTGCCATGTACTTTCTTTGGGTTTGGGAAAGCGTCATGTCCTAGGCCCCGCTGACATACCTATGGGTGTATGTTAATTGATCTGGCAATAAGGGTCGAAGTGCGTGTGGAAACTTTGGTGCACCCCTACAGGGTTAAATCTTTTCAAGAAGTCGTGTCCGTGGTTATGGACGACTTGGAGCACAATATCTCGATCATAGACAATTATAACTAAGGTTTACTGTTATAAATTTGACTTGTACCTGAACTGACTAGTAAGTTAGATAACCACCATGGAAAGAATGATTAAAACTGCCAACCATGTGAATTTCCTTGGCTTGACTCCTTGTTTGGTCTCTAGGCGGAAATATCAGCATCGGTATGTTTGGTGGTAGTATTAGTTTGGATCCGAATAGGTCTTTCTCATCTCTCTCTGATAGCCGATAGTTGTATCGAGTCTCTATAGGTTTTTTAGTGCATGATGCGCTGCCGCTTCAATCCACCATACCTATGTAGGCGAGAGCCGCCGAATTCTAAGTATCGCCGTGTACTGGCCTTAGTACTGACCGCTCTCTTTTCCTTTGCCCTTTGTCAACATCCCTTTTTTGTAGCAGGTTTGAGATCGACGTCGTTAGCAGGGTTACCCTTCCAGCTTGGCCTGGGCAGGGTTATGGATGTCATTGGTTATTATTTAGGGCTCTTAGCCCAATTTGCATCTTATCCGTACTCAACTGTGTATCATTTTCAAGGTGATTTGGATCTTTGTACTATATATCTGTATTCTTGACTCGTGGAGTCATTTTTGTATATATATGTTATGTGGGTTCGATCTTGGACTATTATGTAATGATATTACTTTGTTATTAACCCGCACGCAAGTGCCTGGTGGGCACCTTTGAATCATTTATATGCGGGTTTGGTGGGAATCGCTAAGACTTGCATAAGACTGATTTGAAGGTGTTACAAAGTGGTATCAGAGCTTAGCAGTTACGATACTCCACTCGTTCAGCCTGTAGGATAGCCTAGCTAACGGATGTTGTACAGTGTTAAAACTATTTTGGAAAATCTATAGGATAGATCTGATTAGGTCTACTTTTACTCCTTATTCCTGTGCTATTCTCTTCTTACCTCTGTGTGTTTTGAATCTGCCCTCTTATCTTTTCTTCGAGTCCAGAAATTCTCGTGTTTGGGTTTCTGTCGTACCTTGATACCTCTACCTTCGTCCTTATTTCTCAAGAGTGCTCTCTCGACGGACGTTAGCAACAACCCTTGTTGGTGGTGTCGTCGATTTTAAGACGGATAAATAACCCTTGTTAGTGGTGTCGCCACGATCTACATGAAGCGTAAAGATTCAGATTATCGGCCTTCTTCCTCGTACCATGAGGCGGATCTCGAGGGCGAGATCCATTATTAGTGGTCGAATTGTAGCACCCTCGGTATACCACTACTAGAAAATCGCTTGTGTTTATGCATCATCATGATGACATGCTCATCATGCCACCTTGCATTTGAGCATCCTCATGACTACATTCAAATTATTTGCCAAAAACTATTTTATAAAAGCCTCTCATTGTTTTCGAAATAACCCTTCTTTATTTTAAATATAAAACCCTCCACTCAGATATTTTTTTATAAACTATTTTACAAAAGAATATTTCAAACAAAATAAACATATAACTATTTTTTACCTGGAGAGGCCACCACCGGCCAAGCCCAAAGGTCCCAGCTGGCAGCAGCCTACAACCCCAACCCGACAAATAAACCCTAACAAAAATCTAACCCAGCTACCCTAATCAACCCAAACCCTAGCCCCATCTTCTCACCCACTCCCTCCACCCGTGGCCAGCCACCCCACCTACCTACCCCTGCTACCCCACCACCTCGAAACCGTTCCCTAGCCTACGACCGACACGCTAGCTGCTTGCCCAGCAGCCCCACGCATGGTACACCCCGACCCCACCCCACCCGCGTGATGCACGCAACGGCAACCCGACGCACTGCCTTCCGCAGTCAACGCATGCACGTCCCACGCCACCGCCCCACCCCTGGCCCCACTCCTCCCGCATGAGACCGACGCAACTCGCTTCGTGTCCCCTCTCGCACAACACCCCTACCACATGACCCATGCATCCTCCCTCTCTCTCCCCGTGTTCCCCACCGCCTCTCTCGCTAGCGCCTCCAACTCCCCATCATCGCCTCCCTGCTTGATCCCCGAGCGTGTTAGCCCGCCGCCGTCTTTGGTGCCTCCCTGCCTCGAGGCCGCTCCTCGCCCTCACGATCGCTTCACCCCTGCCCTTCGCCGCATATTCCCAAGCCACCACCACCTACCTTCCTCTCCCTTCGCGACCTCCCAAGGTGGCCCTTCCTCCGCCGCCAAAGCCCCGCCATGCACCGCCCCACGACCCCCATGCCCGCTCGCCTTCCGCTTCCCCATGCCTCGTTGCTTCTCTATAGGACCCACGCCATGGCACCGTACCTAGACGGGCCAGCGACCTCGTCCACCTTTGCCTCATCCCCTGGCGCCGCCTAGGCCGTGCAAGCCTAGCTCTGCTCGCCTTGAGGCCTAGCAGCATCTACCGTCTGCAAGGCTCCCCTGGCCGTCCTCTGCCAACCGCGTCACGCCATCATGGCCGCCACAGCATGTCCAAGCTGCCTCCTCCATCTGCAGTTGAGCCACCCCGTGACCGTCTGTTTTCTCGAATGATCTCCAGTAGATGGATGTCCGGTGCATGTCTTACGGTAATACGTGTGGAGTATGCTATGTTGAAGTGCTGGTAGTGACATGGTGATGTGGACACCAAGTTATTATGTGGATGGGGTACTGCTACTGGTGTGGAGACCGCGTGACCGACGTTGCATGAGATCCTGAAGAGCTCGCGACAAGAACCGTATCAACACCAAGATCTTCTGAAGGTTTTTTGCCTACCAAGTTCAACCACCCATCGATGTTGAAGATGCCATGCAAGACCATAAGAACGCAATGCTATTTGAGGACCATCGACCATGGATCCAAGTCCCTCATCGACCACCAAAAACTAACCCTAAGACCTCTGATATGGATCCTCAAGTTCTCCTTCCCATAACTAGAAGACGATGCCATTCAAGGGCTCCTTCCCGGATCCAGAGACCCCGCTTCCGGAGTCCGAAGCCCAATCCTGGCGAACCTAAATCCAGATCCAAAGACCAAACTCATGACCCTCGTTTCCCCAAGATCTTCGATCCAACATGTGTGACCCTAAGCCCCTATATTTTTATAACATGATATTTAATTTATGCATATTGAATTGTCATGCTCGCATACATGTTTATTTGTTTGGGGGGGTTTGTTGTTGATATACCTCATAATTAAATATGGAGACCATATGCGGGAAAATCTAGCCTTATATTTCCTCCATTTAAATTTATGTAGCAAACTGATGACATATTTTCCCTTGTTAAGACAACATTTAAATTGCGGGGTATCTATATAACATGAACCATCTTATTAATTGCTCTTTGCATCGGTTCGCTTAATATTTCCTAATTGTATCGCATTTTTCCATGTCATACATCATACATGTATCATGCCCGATCTTCGCCGTAGTATTAAATAGTACATCCGATGTTTCTTGTAGTGCTTTTGCTTCTTCACGATTAGGACGTTGAGTTGATGTGAGCTTTGACCTGCTCATCGGTGTATCTTCCGCAATGTTTCCCAGGCGAGGATTCTACCCCTTTCTATCTATTTTGCATTATAGTCTTTACTTCCTCCTGTCCATCTATTGCTATCCGTGTTGTGATGCTTTAGTTTTTGTATACCTGTTATATCCCTTGCAACCTCTATATTGCCTCGGACACCTCCTATTACCTGTTGTTTGGTAGTTAGTCGGCCTTGTGAGTCGTAGTTGCTTGCTCAGGTGTCTCTTCATGTCGTCGATGTTCCACCATTGTTGGGGTTAGCATAATATTAATGGTGGAGATGATCATGGATTTAATTACACTTTAATAACTAATATTGTAAGTAGGTATAATAAATGCAGAGGCACAACAGGGTAATAGTTAAGATTTGGTTATTATCCTGCCCCCGTGTCCACCTAGGACCCGAGTTCTTGACATCTGTTCTGGGACTGAGCGTGCCAACCATATGTGGGGTGTATGGTTACCCCTATCGGGTTACTACTTGATTTCAAAGTACTATTCTGGGGGCCACAAACTAGTTCGGGCTTTATACGTTAGTACTATACCTATGCCATGTATGAGATGTTTATTACTTGTTGCTTGATGAGCATTTATTACTATTGCCTAGGTGGGACACTCTGTCACAGGAATATATTGTCTATGGCCTCTGCTCCTGTGACAAATCCATGCAACCTCAGGGTCCGTACGAGGAGGATTAGCTATACCTCATACGGGTCGCTCTTTAGGGTGGCCCCCATGTACTTGCTTTGGGCCTGGGAAAGTATCGTGTCATAGGCCCCACCGACATACCAATGGGTGTATGTTAATTGATCTGGCAACAAGGGTTGAAGTGCATATGGAAACTTTGGTGCACACCTGCAGGGTTAAATCTTTTCAAAAAGCCATGTCCATAGTTATGGACGACTTGAAGCATAGTATCTCGATCATAGACAATTATAACTAAAGTTTAATGTTGTGAATTTGAGTTGTATCTGAAGTGACAGTAAGTTGGATAACCACCATGGAAAGAATTATTAAAACTACCAACCGTATGAGTTTCCTCGCCTTTGACTTCCTTGTTTATTCTCGAGGGAAAATACCCCGATGGGTATGTTTGGTGGTAGTATCAGTTTGGATCCAAATAGGTCTTTCTCATCTCTCTCTGATAGGTGAAAGTTGTATCGAGTATCTATAGGTTGTTTAGTGTATGACGTGCTGCAGCTTCAGTCCACCATACCTATGTAGGAAAGAGCAACCGAATTCTAAGTCTTGCCATGTACTGGCCTCAGTACTGACCGCTCTCTTTTCCTTTGCCCTTTTCCGACACCCCTTTTTGTTGTAGTAGGTTTGAGATCGACGTTGTTAGCAGGGTTACCTTTCCGGCTTGGCCTAGGCAGGGTTAGGGACGCCATTGGTTATTCTTCAGGGATCTTAGCCCAATTTGCATCTTATCCATACTCGGATGTGTATCGTTTTCAAGGTGATTTGGATCTTTGTACCGTATATCTGTATTATTGACTCGTGGAGTCGTTGTTGAATATATATGTTCTATGGGTTCCATCGTGGACTACTGTGTAATCATATTACCTTGTTATCCACCTGCACGCAAGTGCCTGGTGGGCACCTTTGAATCATTTCTATGCGGGTTTGGTGGGAATCTCTAAGACTTACATAGGGCCGATCCGAGGGTGTTATAGTTGGAAACTTGATTTGAGAGGCTATTCTGATGATGAGTTGAAACTTAAACTATTTAGCCAATCTCTAACCAACACTGCTTTGCTTTGGTATAGAATTTGCCCTGCAGAGAAAATTGATACCTTGGAAAAACTCAAAGGAGAATTTGTGTTTCGATTCTTTCCTAAGGTAAAACTGGTGAAGCAAGAAGGGCAATTACAAACTTCAAGAACTGCGTAGGTGAAGGCTTGTTAAGAGATTTCAAAAGGTATAAATATCTACTTAATAAATGTCCCCATCACGATTTATCTGAATGGTACGTTTTACATATTTTCTATGGCAGACTTAATCAAGAAATTAAGCATGAGCTCGACACAAATTCTGGAGGCTCCTTCATGGAGTTAACTACATTAAAGCTTAGGAACTTTTATAATGAATTGGCCGTAATAGAGAAACATGGGGGATTTGATTTAGGCGGCGAAGGAGGTATATAAATTGAATATGCTTGTCTCAATGCTTATAAAGAATACTCTAAAGTTAAGGAAACTACAGATGAACTTCAACTTAATGATGGTATTATTTTGCAAATCCTTCAGTCTTTTACAGAACACATTGAGGCCCCAAAGAAGGATTAGCTTCACTATACTCCGCCATCCGAGCCACCTGAAGAAGATGATCTAATAATCACAGCTCCTATTAAGCCATTAAGGGAAGTACCTCCATATATTGAACCGCTTCCTTTCCCAAGGATGGCGAGAAAACATATGATGGCTCATCAGCTCGAAGATCAACACGAAGAAGAAAATATATTCCTCAAGACACTAGAAGAAGAGGCACAAAAAATAAAAACTGAAGAAGTAAGTGTACAGGAGACCGAGGAACCAACGAAGGAAGATATCTTAACCATGTTTGTGCATTGCAACATGATTGAGCTAGATACTGAAGCTTCACAGTTTGTCAAAGGAAAGGTAAAGGCTAAATAAGTTGGTAAGCCTATTTTCCCTTGTACTTTCAAAGGAATTTCCTATTATGGCCTCTTCAACATTGGAATAGCTATTAATGTGATCCATTTTAATTTTTATTTGAAAATCCAAAATGAACTAACACAAGATAAATTATAAGATACTGACATGACTATAATGCTTGTGGATAAGAAACTTAGAGTTCCCATGGGAATAACTAGAGATGTGCCAATTTATGTTGGACCATACAAATACCCCATTGATTTTGTTCTTATTGATATGCCTACTAACGTTTATTGTCCCATCATTTTTGGAAGAACCTTTTTAAATACCATAGGAGAAAATATAGATTGCAAGAGACAAACTGTCTCTCAAGTTTGGTGAAGAGAAAATGGATTTTCACTTATCCAAATGTGACCATAAGCTATCAAAGATCTAGACGATGGTGAGTACGACGAGAGGAAGAAGGTAATATCGTTAATCTAGCCTTAGTAGTCATTGAGACTCCTGATGATGATATAGCAAGAAGTTTAGGCAACAATAATAGTATCCTTGAGGATGTAGAAAAATTAAAATGGATGATTATCTTGATTCCACACCTGAGGTGGATGCCGAGATTAACCAAAGTTACGAAGAACCCATAAGGAAGGGAGATGAGGCACCTCCGCCTCCTACCCTCAAAACTTTACCCAAGGAATTAAAATACATGTTTCTTGATGAAACGAATAATTTTCCTTTTATTGTAAGTTCTAACCTTGTAGAAAAAGAGGAGAAAATTTGATGATGGTTCTCGGGATGCATTGAAATGCTCTTGGGTATTCAATGAGTGACTTGAAAGGGATTAGTCCCTCAATAGCCACCCATAGAATATTCATGGAAGAAGGAGCCCATCCAATCGCCAATTTTCAGAGGCGACTCAAACCTGAAAGAAGTGGTAAGGAAAGAAATAATACGTTTGTTAGATGCAGGAATTATATTTCATGTAGAAGAAAGTGAATGGGTAAGTCTTATTCCTTATATTCCTAAGAAAGGTGGATTTATTGTTGTTGAAAATGAACATAATGAGATGATACCTACTAGAACTGTTGTTGGCCATAGGATGTGCATTGACTATAGAAAACTTAATAAGGAAACTAGGAAGTATCATTACCTTTACCATTTATAGATTAAACGTTCGAAAGGCTTGCTATGCATTCCCATTTTTGTTACTTAGACTGCTATTCTGGTTTTTATCAAATTGCTGTTCACCCTGATGATCAAATTAATACAACTTTTATTTGTCCCTATGGTATTTATGCCGATCGTCGTATGCCTTTTGGTCTCTACAATGCTCCTGCCACTTTTCAAAGGTGTATGACTGCTATATTTGTTTATTATGTTGAAAGTATTATGTAAGTATTCATGGATGACTTCTCTGTTTATGCAACTTCCTTTAATCATTGTCTCTATAATATTCATAAAGTTTTGTAGAGATGTGAAGACACTAACTTAGTCTTGAACTAGGCGAAATGTCATTTAATAGTTCAAGAAAGTATATTGCTTGGTCACAAAATCTCGTAAGGGTATAGAAGTTGATAAAGCAAATAGTGAAGCAATAGAAAGGCTCCCTCCTCGAGATGTCAAAGGTATAAGGAGTTTCTTAGGCCATGCTGGATTTTATAGAAGGTTTATTAAAAAACTTTTTCAAAACTGCTAGACCTTTAACTAAGCTTCTTCAAAAGGAAGCTGATTTTAATTTTGATGAAAAGTGTCTCACTGCTTTCAACATATTAAAGCAAGCCCTCCTTGAAGCCCCATTATAAAACCACCTAATTGGAAGAAACCTTTTGAGCTATTTTGTGAGGCCAGACATGAATCTATGGGAGCAATTCTTTGCTAGTATGATGGTGATGATATTAATATCATTCATCATGCTAGTCACACCCTAAAACAAGTCCCAAAAGAATTACCCTATGGAAGAAAAATAATTTTTTGCTATGGTTTTCTCTTATGATAAGTTTAGATCCTATATCATTGACTCTAAATTAAGGTTACATACTAATCGTGTTGTCTTAAAGGAGATTCTTGAAAGGATGGCGTTAAGCCAAGAATGATCCGTTGGACTATACTTTTGCAAGAATTTTATTTACAGATTCTCCAAAGAAAAGAAGAGCCGGAGGAAACATCCATGGACATTCAAGAAGCTGAACCACCTAAGGAGGTGTCATCTATTTTCATACCTATGGGAACTACAATTCTGAAAAGGAAATTCTCAATTTCTCCTTGCAATGGTCTTGGTGATTTTCTATAACCGACCTTGTTCAAAGGGATGAAGAAAAATTTGATCCAAAAAGGAGAAGGTACCTAAATGAACTCATTTTCTCTAGATGAGCAAGGTATGTGAAATCATGAACACATCCTTGTTCTAGGCGATTTTCTACTATTTCTTTTTGCATATCTGTATTCCCTTCATTTTTCTGAGTTCATTGCCGTCTTACAGGTCGGTATGGGTTGGCAGTATGGCCGGCTCCGCCCGTACCACTGATCGTTAAGGCGACAGTGATCTTTGATTCATTTTTGCATATTGATACGATCGCGTAGTACGGACGCATCCGCCCATACGACTGGTTGTCACCAGTTCTGTACCTTTTCATCTGTTCTTTGTTCATGTCGTTTTGTGTCAAAAAAATGAAGTCGGTAAAGTCAGTATGGAAAGGCAGTACGGGCGGGACCCGTCCATACCACTTAGTCGGTTGACTAGTTACCAACTTTACGACGTCAATTTTGGAAACGACCTATGGCCAATTGCCAGACCGTCGCCCATACCAAATTTGGTCACATGATCACAATTTTCTTCCTTTGCACTTATTTCTTTCCATATTTTGTTGGGATTCCTTTCTTGACCTACCCTTTTCCTCCTAGTACGAATTTTTCCCTGATTCCGACTCTTAATAAGCCTCCCTAGAGGTCTTCCTATCTCTTATATCAACATATCCAATCTACTTGATGCGTTCCCCGGTTCAAGGCAAAGGCAAGCCTCTAAACTTCATGGCTCCTTCATGGGATAGTTTCCAAACCTCCTCCATTGAAGCCGATGACCGTGAAGCTCAAGGATGAGCCCAAAGAACAAGTGGTACACCTATGAATCGATGATGACTACGTGATGAGGAGTTCGAGACCTTCATGGAGCAAGCAAAGAGGGGTGGCAATGACCAAACTACACAGGCGTGGTGAAGCCCGAAGATGAGTAGGAAGCCAAGAAGCCTCATGGGAAGGTGCAGAGTCTCTCAAGTTCATCGCAACTACCACTACTAGAGAAAAGCCTATGGCGCACTAAAAGCTGCGAGGCGCATATCATATGCGCCTCTAGCTTCAAGCCTCGGCTATTATTTTTATGGCGCATATGATATGCGCCTATACTTCACATATCGAGGCATATCGATGCGCCTCCTATATTATTATGCGAGGCGCATATCGATATGCGCTCGCATATATGAAGATAGGCGCATATCATATATGTTTAATCGCCTCATATATTTATAGTATATGCGCCTCCTATAGTATCCTATATGCCTCGGTAATATTTTCGAAATTCAAGTTTTACAGACCACTATAAATAATAATATACAGATATTCAAATATACAATATAGTCCAGAATACAGTATAAAGAGCACAGAAATTTTCAGAAACTTGCAATTTGCCAAAGCACAATAGAACCAACATGAATACAATACATTACACATCAATCATGACATACAAGTTCATACATCAAGTGTTTGTGCCACAAGTTCACACCTCCGAGTACAAGTTCACAATCACATTACACCTTCGAGTACAAGTTCACAATCACATTACAACTCCAACGACGTAGCTCTACCTAGATGAAGTAGACCACATAACCTACCATGAAGAGCAACAAAGTGGTGATCACGAGGAAGTTCCTCCACTTCTTCCTTCCATGCCTCCTCCACTTCTCTTCCGCCACCTCTCTACTATCATAGCCTTGGTAGCTGTTGCCCGAGAAGTTGTTCACTTGCTTCTGGCAGTCTTTCCACTCCTCCTACACACCTGAACCCGATCGACGTACACGACATAACACCTCGGCATCTCCTACACATAATAAAGATGATATTACTTATGTCAGTGGAAAGCAATAGCTAGCAGTTCACAAGATAGAATCATGCATATATATATATATGGGTGCAACAAAATGTAAGAAATCACGTTCTAATCATCGGCATTTCGAAGAAAGACCAAAAAAAGCAAACCAAGAATGACTTGGATTAGTACCTCATACTTAGGTTGGGCACGGAAATAATAATGCTCGTTGTTCGATCTTGTGCGTCAAGTAGAATATATATGCCCAAATTACTAGTCTACTTGGCACACCAGATCCACCATAACATGTTCTAATCATCGACATTTTGAAGAAAGACAAAGAAAGAAACCACAAGAAGTAGGGAAGCAATGACAAATGAAAAGCAACAAGCACTTAAAATAGTTCGTAACACAAATAACTAGCTAGTGTCTCTCACAATCAAGTTCAGCGGTTGTGAAACATATTCTAGAGGTTTTGCTAGGCAAGTTTAACATAGTGATAAGAGGTTACAACACGAGTTCGGAACTAACGCTAGGTACCCGAACAATGCAATCATGAAGTCTTCTTGACTCTTGAGTCGGCTTTGATGCGTAAACTTACCAGAGACCACACCGCATACTTCAACAACAAAGAAGATCACCATGAATGCATGTATGAGCGTAAAGCCTCGAGAGGGGAGTGGTTCAACCTTCGGATGTGCCCACAACTCACAAATTCCAGACACGAACATCATCTTCGTAAATTAGAAGTACCAAAATAAGAACTCAATCACATGGAGATTGTGCAGAGTCTCTTGGATCTAGAAGGCAAGAAGGAACTCAATGATGTGATGAGTAAAGTCACTAACGGATGTTACTCTTGCATTAGGATCAGAACAAGTGCTGTCACATATCGCCTGGAGGAAACAAACAAGAGGCTTATGGAAATCTCCAAGACTCACAGACTAAAGACACATCATGGTATCAAATAATCGCAAGGAATTATTTGATCCACCCGGTTTGATTTGAAGCTTGGGGTGCGGTGACCCAGCATACCACTTCATGTGTAGTACACTATAGTCGTTGACATGACATCCACAGAACACCGTTCCGTAAATATCACGTCCCTCAGAGTGGTACAACAGAAACATTGCGGGTCCATATTACAAACATACACTCATTATTATAATTACAATACCAGAAGTTCAATACTTCAAAGGATTCAACTTACAAACCAAATATAAAGTGTTTCAAGAGAAGATTTAAAAGTAACAACTCCAACTAGAAGTTGAGCTCAACAACTTATTATATAGAGTTCATGCTGCTCGGCTCTGTTGATTACTAATAATTAGAGCAACTAAGCTGATTCGTTGCCATCTACTCCATATCGGATCTCGTAATCCACTCCTTCAACACCACTTGACAGGTCAGGCTCCTCGTAGAAGACATCTTCTTGGCATTCTGCTGCATACATTGGAGTATCTTCGGGATCCTCAGAGTCTAAGCAGGGGATCAAAGGAAAAGGTGAGTAACAGCGTTACCCAGCAAGTTCATTATATGCAAGGTGGGAAGTTTGATGCTCTATCTACCACCTCGGACTATAAGTCCTTGGCACTACGCAGTTTTCGTAAATCTTTCTTCAAAGATTTATTTTATTATTAAAATCTATGCCCATCAGCCTTCACAGGTTTACCAGAACTTTCATGGAGTTCCTTTCCTACCGCGTTCGTAGCTCCTTCCCGGAACAGGGAGTAACAAGTTACAGTTTTTACACTCTATAGATGTGCGTTACTTTACCCATGAGAGATCAACTCCTTGTTGCACAACCGGGCGTACTTTCCCATCCACAATTCCATGATGTGGGGCCCAGTAGGTGATCCAAGCCAATCACTGCCCCCTTCACGACCTTGCATGCCTCCTTGGTGTATGCCATGCCCATCCATTGAATTACGGAAATGGTTTGTACAAACCGTTAGATGCCAGAACTATCATGGGACGATGAGGGTTTCCACCCATATGCTGCATATCCTCTACGAATTACCAATTAATATGCACTCTACGAGGATAACAGCCACGACCTGCACATCCGGCTACATGCGAGAGGAAGAAGATACGCTGACTTCTCTGTCCCATTCCAAATCTCATGGTTAACGCGTGATACACGTCGTTAGAACCACTGATGTCATGGGTTGTTAAGTTCCTAGTTGATCATCATGGTTGAAAATAGAAACCTAAGTTATTATGCTTCATTATATCATCACTTAGGATGATATCAACAATTTATTTACTTGAGAAAATAATATTTTCTTTCCTTGAAACATAGATGATAACACACAATTTTGCAAATACTTTGATAAAGACTCTTCAAAGGACATGAGCAAGTGATGAACTTGCCTTGTGATTGCAAGGTAGTGAAGTCGGATGCTTGCACTCGACCTTGAGCTTCTATGTCTACAAAACATCATTATTGCCCGGTAAGGACAATATTTAAAAAGCAAAATGAATATGTATAGTAATGTAATGCATTATTTATCATTTGTTTTCTTTGTTTGTTTTACCCATTATTTTAGTTCCAAGACTTCCCTTAAATAATAATAAAGGATTTCATTTAAAAAATAATATTTAATATTTATTGAATATCCTATTTGCCACTTTATATGATAATAATTTATTTTTAGAAAAATTTAATATAAATTCACATATTTATTTATTTAATAATTATTTTAATATTTAACAATTAAATAAAATAATTTCTTTTGATAACTTCAAATATTTATTTAGTATTTTATAAAATACTACAATAATAATATATAATAAAAGTGATTTTTATTTATTTTTACCATCTTTCTATAATTTTATAAAATTCCATAAGGTATATATATATATAAATTCTTGTCTAAAATTATATTCATAAAAAATATTTCTAAATTTATTTAAATAGGTTGGGCTATTATGAATCCAAAAGTATATTTTTTTATAATTTTAAGACTTCTATTATATTTTCTATAATTTTAGTTAACTCTAGGGTATTTTGGTCATTTATTAATTATTAAAACTTTTCTTTTAAGTTCTGGGCTAGCCCTATTAGGCTTATTGGGACAATTAAGCCCAAGTGACCTGACCAAAAAGGCACCCCGAAGGGCTCTAGCCCTATTAGCCCATTCCCTCTCTCTCTCTCTCTAGACCTCACTTCCTCTCCTCCTCGACCCCGTGGTCACTAGCGCCGCCGCCATGCTTTGGCCACCGCCGTGGTCCTTCATGACCGCTGCCATGGTGCAGGGCAAGGTTGTCGACCATGCTACTTCATCTGCTTCGCCTCGATTTGATCTTGTGGCCAGGATAGCCCCTTCCCGAACCCTAGGGTTTGGGGATGGTGTTGCTACCGTCGCCGCCGATGCTCCCATGGTGATGTGCGGTGCTCATGCGCTCTTGTGTGCTGAGGTGGCCACCTCCATGGCTGGTGCAGGTTGCAGCTCCCTCTAAGGTTCTCCCTGTGCCGCTACGAGCTCGCCGACCCCTCTACTTCCTCTTCAATTCTTTAGCGAGGACCATCGGTGAGTTGTGTCTCTGTGATCACTCGTGCCTCTGGCTACCTCGAGTACCTCTGTGTATCTAGTGGCCAATCTATATTTAGGTGTTGTACTGATTCGAGGGTTCATCCCTGGTTCTAGGTTCATCCCTGTGTGCTTGTGAATTCATGCTATGATCTGGTAGTGATGCTCAGTGAATATTGTATTCTCTGCACCTCAGTGCTTGTTGTCATCCTTTGATTATGTGATGCTGTTGTTGGTCTGAGGCTAATGTTAATATGATGCTAGTGTTGATTTGATGCTAGTGGCTCATTGTGTTTCCTCTGATTAGTAACATGGTTGCTTAATGTGTTCATCTTCTGTCAGTATCTTGATATCGACAGAATATCGATGAGGATCCAATCGCACGGTGAGTATTTGCTTGTATGTTCCTCCATAGACTGGGCTTAATTATTATTAGAGTCTAATGAATCTTTGGAGATAAGTTGATATATTAAATGATCTCTGAGTATGGTCTCACGGAAATGATATGTATTGGTCTGCTAGTTTACTTATGATAGCTAGACTATCTGGTTGGCTTAGCTGTAGGATCATTTCTTGTGAAACCATCTTAGAATGGTACACAAGTTGATCTTGTTGCTGGCTTTACTTATGGTCAGTACTTGAGACTTGATAGATGCTTAATGATAAGTTGAAAAGTTCACTTAATGTTTATGCCTATGATGCTGGTCTGAGGTTCTAGGAACTAGGTTCCTGTGTTGCTGTCACTTTCAAAGTTGGTTAAGGGATCATAGATACTTATTGGATCTTGGATCCTAGTTGGTTAAATTAATTGATTTGTTTGTAGATTATAAGATCTGAGGTGCTACTATTTCTTGGAGATGTGCCCGGATCTTATAAGAACGAATGATTGAACATATAAGTTGCCTTTTGGTATGACCAAATCTATGAGGGTTAGAGATTTTGGGGTGTTTGTTAGAGTTTGGTTTTGGCCTTTATATTTGAAATCCTCTAGGATAGGTTCACTCCACTTGGGTGATCATTGAGAGGTTTTCTTATGAAACAACACATATTTTCTGTTTAGATAAGATGAACAGATCATGTGGATGTTGATGACACTCACCACAAAAACTGATGATTGTAGTGGGTTGTTGTGCTGGTGGTGTTGCTGGCTTAATCCTGTCCTTCACCTCCTGGTGCCGTTCTTGTTTCCCCTGGTTCCTGTGCTTGGCCTTGATCAAGCCTGATCCTCCTAGCTCTTGTGGCTTGGCCTTGCTGACCACCTAATTCCCCCTCCTTATGTCACCATCTGGTGATGTTTGGTTTGATCTGGTGTGAAGTTTAGTTGGCTGGTTTGCTTGGCTTTGGCTATGCTGGTTGTTCTTGTGTGGTGTGAGCAATGGAGAGGTGCACTAGTGCTTTCCCACTTTTCTTGGTCCTTTTGCTGGTTTGAACTGCTAGGAGTGTGTAAATGACACACCCATGCAGTTAGGTGGTCGAAATGCTTGTGTGTCTACTTGCATGGTTGTGCATATGCTCAATGAGGTGTTCTACCTTTTGATCATGTTACTATTAATCTGCCTGGTGAAACTTGCCCCTTTACTTGCTGTGATCATTTGACTTGTGGCTTATTTGTTATGAAAGATTAAATTCTTTCATATTGGTGAAACTTGCCCTAAAGGATTTATTCAATGATGTAAAGTTGAGCGGTCAACTCACCGCTCTCTCTACTAAGAGTAAAAATTAATAACTTAACCTTCAATTTTCCTTTTTGTTTATTCCTTGTTTTGCAGGTACAAGCTTTGAAGATTCAAGATTAGTATAGGTTTACTTTTAGACAGATCACTGCCTTTGTAATTTTTATTTCATCCCTTTGTAAGAAATGTGTAATAGTTTATTATTATGTAAATATTCCTCTTTTTTGTAATTTCTTTTCTGTAAAGATTCTTTATTGACTTAATGAGTTACTTTTTGTAACTTATTCATGGAATAAATATTCATTTGTTTAATTGTATTTCTTATTGAGAGTTTCTATTACTATATATTATATCTTGATTAAATAATATCACTAAATCATAATTCTTAGCTTTTAAAATATAAACTCAAATTTGAAGTTTGAATTTAAATTCCTTCCCCCAAAACACACTAATTCATAAATATCATGTCAAAATTTATAACGATCACTCTCCAAAGCTATTCCTAAACATAGAGAGTGAAAGAAACTCTGATCACTTTAAGTTTTTATTTGGCGAAAAATTTACCCACATTTTGCAGATGAATGCATGCATATGCACAATTTCCTAAATCTACCCTTCGTTAGTTCCTAAATGCTGGGATGTTACAGACTTCCCCCCTTAAATTAAACTTTGTCCCGAAGTTTGCTGAAGTGTACCTGAACAGTTTTGGATAGGATTTTCTTAATTCCTCCTCTTTCTCCCATGTGGCTTCTCTCTCGGGGTGATGCTCCCACTGTACCTTGCAATACTTGATTGCCCTATTTCTTAATCTTTTCCAGTTCTCTTCCAGAATTTTATAGGGTTTCTCAACATAAGTCGATCTTGTAATTCTATCTCTTGATGTGTGATGGCATCATCAGGAACGTTAAGACATTTCCGGAGTTGTGACACATGGAAAACATTATGCACTTGAGCCAATCTTGATGGTAGCTCTAAAGCATAAGCTATTGTCCTGTTCTGACTCAGTATTTTGAATGGTCCTATATATCTTGGACTCAATTTTCCTTTAACTCTGAACCTCTTAACTCCTTTCATTGGGATTACTTTGAGATATACCATGTCTCCTATTTCAAGATGCCATGATCTTTGACTTAAATCAGCATAACTTTTCTATCTACTTTGGGCGATCTTCAATCTATCCTTGATTATATCAATGATATCTTGCCTTTCCTTGATATAATCGGGCGCAAATTCTTTGCTACTCCCAGGCTCATACCAACATATTGGTGATCTACATTTCCTTCCATAAAGTACTTGATATGGAGCTGCCTTCAGACTACTTTGATAGCTGTTATTGTAGGAAAATTCTGCCAACGGTAGATGATCTTCCCACGAACCTCCAAAATCTAATGCACAAGCCCTAAGCATGTCTTCTAGGATTTGATTGGTTCTTTTAGTTTGACCCCTAGTTTCTAGTTGATAGGCTATGCTGAAATCCAATTTTGAACCAAGTGCTTCATGTAATGTCTTCCAAAATGCCAAAGTAAACACTGATCCTCTATCAGTTATGATCTTCTTGGGCACTCCGTGCTTACTTACTATCTCCTTGATGTAAACTTCTAATAACTTCTTGGCATTATCCTTCTGATTCACCGGAATAAAATGTGCACTTTTAGTGAGTCTATCAACAATTACCCATATCATATCCTTCCGTTTAGGTGTCAAGGGCGATCTGTGATGAAGTCCATACCAATTTCCTCCCATTTCCACTGAATTTCCAAAGGTTGCAATGGTCTTGGACTTTGATGTTCAGCTTTACCCTTTGGTAAGTATGGCATTCTGACACATATTTTGCAATGTCTCTCTTCATGTTATTCCACCAGAATAATTCTTTCAAATCCATGTACATCTTAGTACTTCCTGGATGAATGGAATAGGGTGTTTCATGTGCCTCCCAAAGTATCACTTTACGAATCTTAGGCACATCTAGAACACAAAGACGATCTGGAACCATAAAGATCCATAATCTCCTAAGCGAAAACTGATGCTTGTCCTTGAGATATCCTCCAATTTCTTGACAATAAAAGGATCTTATGCTTGATGGCTAAAAATTTCGTGCTTAAGATCACTATTCTATTCTGCAACTACCTGCATAGTATCTAATCCTCCAAGAGTTTTTGTTCTTATAAATTGAAGCTCTAATCTTTCCAAATCCATCTGTAACTCTTTTGGTAGCTCCCGATTGCTTGGCTAAATATCTGCACTTTTACGACTTAAAGCATCTTCTACAACATTTGCTTTTCCTGGGGTGTAATTGATGGTCAAATCATAATATTTGATTAGTTCTAACCAGCTTGTGTCTCATATTCAATTCCTTTTGAGTGAAGAAATATTTGAGACTTTTGTGGTCGATGTATAACTCACATCGGCTCCATAAAGAAAATGCCTCCATCCTTTCAGAGCAAAGACTACTACTGCTAGTTCCAAATCATGGGTTGGATAATTGACTTCATGTGGTTTTAGTTGTCTTGATCCGTAAGCAATTACCTTTCGATCTTCCATTAACACACAACCTAAACCTTATTTAGATGCATCACAATATACTGTAAAGTCCTTCCACATTTTAGGGCTACTAAGATTGGGCGATAGTTAGTCAGTCTTTAACTCCTAAAAACTTGCTTCACACTTCTCATCCCAGATGAATGGTGTATTATTCATATGACTTGGTCATTGGTCCAGCTATTTTAGAGAAACCTTCAATGAACCTTCGATAATAACCAGCCATTCCCAAGAAACACTAATTTGTTTCACATTAGTGGGTGCGATCCATTCTAATCTTGTTGAACTTTTGATGGATTCACAGCAGTTCCATCTTTACTGATCACATGACCGAGGAATTCTACCTCATCTAGCCATAATTCACACTTACTGAACTTAGCATAAATCTTATGTTCTCTTAGGATCTGCAATGCTATTCTCAAATGATCAGCATGCTATTCCTTATCCTTGGAATATATCAGAATATCATCAATAAACACTATGACAAACTTGTCCAAGTATGACATGCATATTTTGTTCATCAAATTCATGAATATTGCTGGTGCATTGGTCAAACCAAATGGTACGACAAGATACTCATGGTGTCCATACCTTGAGACAAATCCTGTCTTTGGAACATCTTCTGGTTTGATTTTTATCCGATGGTACCCGGATCTTAGATCAATCTTGGAAAATACTCCAGCTCCTTTAACTTGATCAAACAGATCCTGGATTCTAGGTAATGGATACTTATTCTTTATGGTAACATTATTGAGATTCCTATAGTCCCCACACATTCTTCTCCCTCCATCTCTTTTATCCACAAAGATCACCGGTGTTCCCCATGGGGATACACTTTCTTGAATGAATCCTTTTCTGGCTAACTCATCAATTTTCTCTTTGAGTTCTTTTAATTATTTTGGACTCATCTTGTATGGTGCTTGAGCTATTGGTGCTGTACCCGAAATTAGATCAATAGTGAACTCTATCTCCCGGTCTGGTGGCATTCTAGGTAACTCTGCTAGAAAAACATCTTGAAACTCATTTACTACAGGAATGTCTTCCAACTTTACCTCCTTCATTGAGTTCAACTGAAGATCCACCATGATATGACTGTGCTTATCTTCTTGATAAACTATTCTTGCTCCACTTGGAGTCTTGATTGAGACGGTTTTATCCTCACAATTAATCTGTGCCCCATGTTTAGTCATCCAGTCCATACCCAGCACTACTGCAATTCCCTTCAAAGGAATCACATAAAGGTCCGCAAAGTAGGTACAACCATAGATCTAGATAACCTGATCTTGTTTAATGTGGCATACAAGTACATTTCCCCCCGCCGTCACTATGGTCATAGGGTTTTCTAACGTTGCCCTTCTAATCCCGAATTTATCACAGAATTCTTCAGAAATGAATGAAGTAGTTGCACCAGTATCAAATAGAACTTTTTCGGGATTGCTAAGGATATTGAGTGTACCTATCACTGCATGCTCTGAGTTATCCACCTCCTCCAGGATTGTGCAATTTAGCTTTCCGGTAGGTCTATTCCTCTTGCCATTATTGCTCTTGACAAAATTTCCTCCTTTATTGGGTTGTCCAATACCTCCACTGGATTGTCCTCCACCCTTTGTAGGCCAACCACCAGGTGGTTTACTCAGACAATCAATATTAATAGGACCTTTCTGGCCACAACCGTAACAAATGACTACAATCTTTTTGCATTCCCTCTGGAAATGCCCTGGAAGTCCACAATTGTTGCAAATAACATTTCTCCGGGGATTGGACTGATTTCCACCATTGCCCTTGTTATTGTTATTGTTGCCGTAGACTTTGTTCCTGGGTTTGAACTCCAGGTTGGGTTTAGGTTTACTTGCCTGAATCCTCTTGGTTTCCTTCTTGGCTCTCTTCCTCCTATCCTCTTGGACAGTCTTGTAGTCATCTTCAAAAGTGATGGCTGCATCCAGTAGCTGCAGATAGGTTTGTTTATTGGCCAACCTCAACTGCATCCTCACCAATGGATTTAATCCTCGCAGAAAGCGCTTCTTTCTCTTCTCTTCAGTGCTCACTTCATCCTCGGCATAACGAGACAGTTGGCTAAACTCCCGGATGTACTTCATGACACTAGTATAACCTTGCTGAAGCTCCTCAAATTCTCTCCGCTTCAACTCCATAACACTCTTCGGAACATGATATTCACAGAACCTCTGCTTAAACTCTTCCCAGGTATACTCTCTCCCTGGCTGTTGCATGGCTAACTGATTTTCCCACCATGATGCTGCAGGTCCTATCAGCAGATGAGTCACATACCTTAGCCTTTCCTCATCATTACAACCTACAGTCTTCAGCTTTCTCTCTGTATCTGCTAGCCAGTCTTCTGCATCCATTGGTTGAGGAGCTGATGCAAAAGGTAACTGCCTTGCATTCTGAAAGTCAGAAAGACTCACTCCGCCACCTTCAGGTGCTATCTGGTTTCCAGGCCATCCCAACAACTCTTCCATAAACTTGTTTTGGTTTTCTTGCATCATTTGCATGTACTGCATAAATTTATGCTCCATTAACTGCCTCATTGGTGGTGGTGGTGGTAATGTTCCCTGATTTCGGACATCTGCATATGCCTTCTCCTTGGCCTCGCACTCCATGCGCTGCTGCTCAGATTAGGTTTCTAAACCCGTGTCCATGACCCCTAGTCCTGCATCATAAAGCGAATACTCATAATTACATCATGCACATGTGTTCTGAGCTCAACTTTACGCACAGAACTAGTCACACAATGGAAATCAAAATCCAAAATAAAATCCAAATATGCATTTCACAAATTATACATTACAAGCCTCTTAACAAAGTACAAAGTCATTACACTTGTACCCTACAAGTACTATAGTATAATAAGCATACTGCCTCACTTATTTATGTACATCACTCTCTCGGATTACAATACACAATACCTGATGCTTCCTAATAAGCCGCCTGCTTCTAGTATCCACGACACTCATCATACATGCCTGAAGTCCAATCGTGATGACGTACCGTCCATCGCACAGTCTGTGGAACAAATGGCCTTCCAGAAGGAACATACTCAATATCTGAAGTATCAGGACTTGAGTCATTACTCAACCTGAGTGTATTGACTCCCTCCAGCTCACCTGAAAAGTCTTCAGAAACATGTTCAACATCATCACCCTCTTGCCACTCCTGAGCTTCATTCCTTGAGTTGTCAACAGAATACGCAGATTCTGTTGCTCTCCAGGTGCTTTGTTGGGCAAGATAGTTAAACACTGGATAATGTATATTCTCTGGGTTTTGAGAAGATGTTGGTGATTCAAACACTCTCTCCCCAGGATCTTCTTCCTCCTCCTAAACATCTACAAATATGGTATTTCTACTACTGTTATTAGGATTGGTTCTTGTACCCATCCAACTGGATTGTCTAACAATTCTGTCAGACCCATTTATGGACATCTGATTTCCTTGGTGAAAGAGCATTTCCTATCCCTAATGATTTTGGTGTTTTATAACAACACACATATCGGACTAATTATTTGCCAAGTGTATCGTAGGTGCATTGAAAATGATTTACAATGTTCAAAAAACTGTCTGCCTGGCGCGGTACCAAAAAGCGGTAGTCCGGATGCGACAAAAGGTTTTGACTAACTGTCAAAAAGCCTCTGCCGGGCTAGGTACTAAAAAGCGGTAGTACCGCATTTTAGTGCCTAGCGCGACAGTATCTTTTTGACCAGTACCGCACGGGGCAGAGACTTTTTGTATGTTGGCAAAAAGCTTCTGTCTTCCTAGGTAGTAAAATGCGGTAGTACCACATTTTACTACCCGCGTGATGTAGAGTTTTTCGTCTGAACTGCTAATTCCACTGCACGTCCGGTAGTACCGGTTGCCATTTGTGGTACTACCGCTTTACGGTAGCATCAAGGGTAGTACCGCCATGGCCAGGGCTTATGAATTTTGAAAGATGGTCGTCCGGTACCAGGTCCGGTAGTACCGCTTGAACTTCCGGTACTACCGCTGCATTAAAGGCTCCAACGGCCAGATTTCTTGGAGGGGTATAAATACCCCTCCACCTACCTTGGGACAATATTCTCAATCACATTAAAGTCAAGACCACCTTTGGAGCCACCAAATCTCAAGATCTCCTCATTCCACCACCCAAAGTCTTTGATCTTTGGGGAATCGAAGGAGGAGGCCCCGATCTACTACTTCACCAAAAGAGATCTTCATTTCCCCCTCATTTCTTTGAGGGCCCCTTTGCTCTAGTGTTTTCTTGGAAACCCTAGTTCTTGTTTTGGTTCTTACAAGCTTGTCTTTGGTTGCTTTGACAGCTTGCTTGTATTTGGGAGCCTCCGATTAAGTTGTGGATGTGTGCCCCAAACTTGTAAAGGTGCCGGCTTCCACCTTGAAGGTTGCCGATATAGTGGAAGGTGAATCGATCCCGTTGGGGTGAGACTCATCGGAGAACAAGGGAGGCCTTTCGTGGCGTTGGTGGTTTGAAACTACCCCCTCTCCAAACGTAGACGTACTTCCCCTCAAAAGGAAGGAACTACGGGAAACAAATCCTTGTGTCTCCGCCTCCACCACTTTGGTTACTTCTATCCTTTACCGCACTTTACTTACTTATTCTTACCTTGTGTTGTGATAGCTCTTGCATAAGTGTCTATAGGTAAATTCACCTTAGTTGCATTATCTAGAGAATTTACCTTATTGTCAAACCTTAATTTGAAAAAGAAGAAAATTTGAAGTAGCACCTATTCACCCCCCTCTAGGTGCCCATACGATCCTTTCACTTGGGATCCTTCAAATGATCCCATTCCCCATCCATCAGAATTCTCGATAGGAAGTTCTGAATCAGACCCTTCCTCTGAACCCTGTGGTACAGGATACCTCATATCTAATATAGGATCATGGGTAGTTTCTGGCCTAGGTGAATAAGGATATGGTGTAAAATATTCGAGATCTATGGGTATATCCTTAAAGATTGTTTTTGTACTACTCCTTGCTTCTTTCTCCAACTGAAATGCTAATTGTTTTCTTCTTTCCGGATCAGTTAGATCCTCTAACATGTAATTTTTATCTTCAACAATAACTTGATGGGTCTTATAAAAAGACGCAACAAGTGTTCGTTATCGATACATAAACTTGGAAGCTAACTTAGGATGCTTTTTCACAAAGGTAAGATGATCCGGTACTGGCTCCGAGTCTATAGAATCATGTGGAATCACAGAGAATGTGCTTCCCTCTAACTCCTTGGATTTATGCTCCCGGATATTGGCTATCGCCTCCACAACAACATGGTATGCTGCTAAATGACTCCTACCTTCACCTATAGGTAGATCGTGATATAATACAAGCTCCTCTAGAAGTTGGATACTCACACGATACTTGGATAACATCTGACCATCATAATAGGTTATGGTATTCACCGGAATTTTAGTTGGACAACTAAAAATCCTTAAAAGTTGTCGAAGCTGATCAGTGAATGATCCTTGGTAGTCATCGTGAGTCTCCTCTTTTCTTACCAAAGTTTGTTTTGGAAACTTTGGTGCCATAACTCTGTATGTCAAAATATTTTAATTAGTAAGCAATAATATATTGCCTCGTAACAAAGAATTATCGCACTAAAACATATAACGGAATATTCTCATTTGAATACCCATTATACCCTTTTAGAGAATTCTTTATCGTTGCTATACACTCCTATAGGTAATACCCTTTAATAGGTTTCCAACCTCAGGTCAAAGCAATTTGCTCTGATACCAACTGCGGTGACCCAGCATACCACTGCTGTGTAGTACACTATAGTCGTTGACATGACATCCACAGAACACCGTTCCGTAAATATCACGTCCCTTAGAGTGGTGCAACAAAAACATTGCGGGTCCATATTAAAAACATACACTCATTATTATAATTACAATACCAGAAGTTCAATACTTCAAGGGATTCAACTTACAAACTAAATATAAAGTGTTTCAGCAGAAGATTTAAAAGTAACAACTCCAACTAGAAGTTGAGCTCAACAGCTTATTATATAGAGTTCATGCTGCTCGGCTCGGTTGATTACTAATAATTAGAGCAACTAAGCTGATTTGTTGCCATTACTCCATATCGGATCTCGTAATCCACTCCTTCAACACCACCTGACAGGTCAGGCTCCTCGTAGAAGACATCTTCTTGGCATTCTGCTGCATACATTGGAGTATCTTTGGGATCCTCAGAGTCTAAGCAGGGGATCAAAGGAAAAGGTGAGTAACAGCGTTACCCAACAAGTTCATTATATGCTAGGTGGTAAGTTTGATGCTCTATCTACCACCTCTGACTATAAGTCCTTGGCACTATGCAGTTTTCGTAAATATTTCTTCAAAGATTTATTTTATTATTAAAATCTATGCCCATCAGCCTTCACAGGTTTACCAGAACTTTCATGGAGTTCCTTTCCTGCTGCATTCGTAGCTCCTTCCCGGAACAGGGAGTAACAAGTTACAGTTTTTACACTCTGCAGAGGTGCGTTACTTTACCCATGAGAGATCAACTCCTTGTTGTGCAACCAGGCTTACTTTCCCGTCCACAATTCCATGATGTGGGGCCCAGTAGGTGATCCAAGCCAATCACTGCCCCCTTCGCGACCTCGCATGCCTCCTTGGTGTAAACTATTCCCACCCATTGAATTACGGAAATGGTTTGTATAAACCGTTATATGCCAGAACTATCGTGGGACGATGAGGGTTCCCACACATATGCTGCATATCCTCTATGAATTACTAATTAATATGCATGCTACAAGGGTAACATCCATGACCTGCACATCTGGATACATGAGAGAGGAAGAATATACAACTGACTTCTCCATCCCATTCCAAATCTCATGGTTAACGCATGATATACGGCGCTAGAACCACTGATGCCATGGGTTGTTAAGTTCCTAGTTGATCATCATGGTTGCAAATAGAAACCTAAGTTATTATACTTCATTATATCATCACTTAGGATGATATCAACAATTTATTTACTTGAGAAAATAATATTTTCTTTCCTTGAAACATAGATGATAACACACAATTTGCAAATACTTTGATAAAGACTCTTCAAAGGACATGAGCAAGTGATGAACTTGCCTTGTGATTGCAAGGTAGTGAAGTCGGTTTCTTGCACTAGACCTTGAGCTTCTATGTCTACAAAACATCATTATTGCCCGGTAAGGACAATATTTAAAGAAGCAAAATGAATATGCATAGTAATGTAATGCATTATTTATCATTTGTTTCCTTTGTTTGTTTTACCCATTATTTTAGTTCCAAGACTTCCTTTAAATAATAATAAAGGAATTCATTTAAAAAATAATATTTAATATTTATTGAATATCCTATTTGCCACTTTATATGATAATAATTTATTTTTAGAAAAAATTAATATAAATTCCTATATTTATTTATTTAATAATTTTTTTAGATTTAACAATTAAATACAATATTTTCTTTTTATAACTTCAAATATTTATTTAGTATTTTTCTAAAATACTACAATAATAATATATAATAAAAGTGATTTTTATTTATTTTTATCCTCTTTCTATAATTTATTAAATTCCATAAGGAATATATATATCAAAAAAATTCTTGTCTAAAATTATATTCATAAAAATTATTTCCGAATTTATTTAAATAGGTTGGGCTATTATGAATCCAAAAGTATATATTTTTTTGCAATTTTTAGACTTCTATTATATTTTCTAGAATTTTATTTAACTCTAGGGTATTTTGTGCATTTATTAATTATTAAAACTTTCCTTTTAAGTGTTGGGCTATCCCTATTGGGCTGGCCCAAGTGATCTAACCAAAAGGGCACCCCGTAGGGCTCTGGCCCTACTGTCCCATTCCCTTTGTCTCTCTCACTCTCGACCACACTTCCTCTCTTCCTCGACCCCGTGGTCAATGGCGCCGCCGCCGTGCTCTGACCACCGCCGTGGTCCTTCCTGGTCGCCGCCATGGTGCAGGGTGAGGTTGTCGACCATGCTACTTCATCTTCCCCCGCCTTGATTTGATCCTGGGGCCCTCCTGTGGCCAGGCTAGCCCCTTCCCGAACCCTAGGGTTTGGGGATGGTGTTGCTACCGCCGCCGCCGATGCTCCCGTGATGATGTGCGGTGCTCGTGCACCCTTATGTGCTGCGGTGGACGCCGCCATGGCTGGTGCGGGTTGCAGCGCCCTCTGAGGTGCTCCCCGTGCCGCTACGAGCTCATGAGCCCATCTGCTTCCTCTTCAATTCTTCAGCAAGGACAATCGGTGAGTTGTTTCTCTGTGATCACTCGTGCCTCTGGCTAACTCGAGTACCTCTGTGTGTATCTAGTGGCCAATCTATATTTAGGTGTTGCACTGGTTCATCCCTGGTTCTAGGTTCATCCCTTGTGCTTGTGAATTGATGCTATGATCTGGTAGTGATGCTCAGTGAATATTGTATTCTCTGCACCTCAGTGCTTGTTGTCATCCTTTGATTATGTGATGCTGTTGTTGGTCTGAGGCTAATGTTTATCTGTTGCAAGTGTTGATTTGATGCTAGTGGCTCATTGTGTTTCCTCTGATTAGTAACATGGTTGCTTAATGTGTTCATTTTCTGTCAGTATCTTGATACTGACAGTAACACTGCTAGTGATGATCCACTGCACCAGTGAGTAATTGCTTGTATGTTCCTCCATAGACTGGGCTTAATTATTATTAGAGTCTAATGATTCTTTGGAGATAAGTTGATATATTAAATGATCTCTGAGTATGATCTTATGGAAATGATATGTATTGGTCTGCTAGTTTATTTATGAAAGCTAGACTATCTGGTTGGCTTAGCTGTAGGATCATTTCTTGTGAAACCATCTTAGAATGGTACACAAGTTGATCTTGTTGCTGGCTTTACTTATGGTCTGTACTTGAGACTTGATTGATGCTTAAAGATAAGTTGAAAAGTTCACTTAATGTTTATCCCTATGATGCTGGTCTGAGGCTCTAGGAACTAGGTTCCTGTGTTGCTGTCACTTTCAAAGTTGGTTAAGGCATCATAGATACTTATTAGATCTTGGATCCTAGTTGGTTAAATTAATTGATTTTTTTGTAGCTTATAAGATCCGAGGTGCTACTCTTTCTTGGAGATGTGCCCAGATCTTATAAGAACAGATGATTGAACATATAAGTTGCCCTTTTTGGTATCACCAAATCTATGAGGCCGGTCTGAGATTTTGGTGTGTTTGTTTGAGTTTGGTTTTGGCATTTATATTTGAAATCCTCTAGGATAGGTTCACCCCACTTGGGTGATCACTGAGAGGTTGTCTTATGAAACAACACATATATTATGTTTGGATAAGATGTACAGATCATGTGGATGTTTATGACACTCACCACAAAAACTGATGATTGTAGTGGGTTGTTGTGCTGGTGGTGTTGCTGGCTTGATCATGTCCTTCACCTCCTGGTGCTGTTCTTGTTTCCCCTGGTTCCTGTGCTTGTCCTTGATCAAGCTTGGTCCTCCTAGATCCTGTGGCTTGGCCTTGATGTCCACCTACTTCCCCCCTCCTTACGTCACCATCTGGTGATGTTTTGTTTGATCTGGTGTGAAGTTTTGTTGGCTGGTTTTCTTGGCTTTGGCTAGGCTGGTTGTTCTTGTGTAGTGTGAGAAATGGAGAGGTGCACTAGTGCTTTCCCACGGATGTGCTTGGTCCTTTTGCTGGTTTGAACTGCTGGGACTGTGTCGACAACACACCCATGCAGTTAGGTGACTAAGCTGTTTATGTGTCTGCTGCATGGTTGTGGATATGCTTAATGAGGTGTTCTACCTTTTGATCTTGTTACTATTAATCTGCCTGGTGAAACTTGCCCCTTTACTTGCTGTGATCATTTGACTTGTGGCTTATTTGTTATGAAAGATTAAATTCTTTCATATTGGTGAAACTTGACCGTAAAGGATTTACTCAATGATGTAAAGTTGAGCGGTAACTCACCGCTCTCTCGAGAGTAAAATTAATAACTTAACCTTCAATTTTCCTTTTTGTTTATTCCTTGTTTTGCAGGTACAAGCTTTGAAGATTCAAGATTAGTATAGGTTTACTTTTAGACAGATCACTGCCTTTGTAATTTTCATTTCATCCTTTTGTAAGAAAAGTGTAATAGTTTATTATTATGTAAATATTCCTCTTTTTTGTAATTTCTTTTCTGTAAGGATTCTTTATTGACTTAATGAGTTACTTTTTGTAACTTATTCATGGAATAAATATTCATTTGTTTAATTGTATTTATTATTGAGAGTTTCTATTACTATATATTATATCTTGATTAAATAATATCACTAAATCATAAGTCTTAGCTTTTAAAATATAAACTCAAATTTCAAGTTTGAATTTAAATTCCTTCCTCGAAAACACACTAATTCATAAACATCATGTCAAAATTTATAATGATCACTCTCCAAATCTATTCCTAAACTTAGAGAGTGAAAGAAACTCTGATCACTTTAAGTTTTTGTTTGGCGAAAAATGTACCCACATTTTGTAGATGAATGCATGCATATGCACAATTTCCTTCATCTACCCTTCGTTAGTTCCTAAATGCTAGGATGTTACATGGGGAATCTATGAGAACCTTCTACTCGACCTTACAGTTTTTAGCATCTTTACTTTCCTACACACATGTTAGATTTTATTTCTAGAATTTGTATTAGTTGCATAAACTTAGAGCTCCATTTGTACAAGAGAAGATTTATATCCGTTGAGTTATGATACTTTATGATATTTGAAGTTGTCTTTTGATTCATGATTATTATATTAGATGATTGAACTAGGTTGAGTGTGAAGGGAATATGCCCTGAGAGGCAATAATAAAGTGTTTATTATGTGTATTCCAAGTATATGATAAATGTTTATTTTGCATGCTATAATTTTATTAATACGAAACATTAATACATGTGTGTTTAATAAACAAACAAAAAGTTCCTAGTTATACCTCTCTTATAAACCAGCTCGTTGTTTAACAAGATGATCAAGGTTTCCTAATCATGGACATTGGATGTTGTTAATAACGGGATCACAACATTAGTGTAATGGCGTGATGAACATTCATCCGAAGTATAGCATTACGATCAAAGTCATTGAGTTTATATTGCTATAACAACTTACAAAATGATCCTAATCCTTAGACCATGAGATCATGTCAATCACTAACACCGGAAGAGTTTCTTGATAACATCAAACGTCACACCGTAACAGGGTGATTATAAAGATGGGTTCAGAACTAATAAAGTGTTATGTAGAGGCCCATGGATTGAGAGTGCAATTTGTTCATCCTGGTGACAGATAGATATACTCTGGGCCCTCTCGGTGATATCACATTGGTTAGCTTGCAAGCAAGTGATTTGATCACTAGAATGTTATATCACGGGAACGAGAAAAGACTGCATGTCAGTAACGAGATCAAACTAGGTATGGAGATACCGATGATCGAATCTTGGACATGTAATATATCCCGAAACAAAGGGATTAAGATACTAGCGTAAAAGGTTCCGACGATCACAAGAAAGTCATCGTTGAATGTGTGGGAGTCAGTATGGGTCTCTAGATCTCGCTTCTGATTATTGATCCAAGAGGGGTCTCGATCATGTCCGCATTATTCACGAACCGTAGGGTGACACACTTAAGAGACACCGACATCCAATTGGAGCAAAATTTTCATGCCGGAAAGAATAACAAGCGCAGGAATTTATTTCACTAGATACCGAAACAAATTTTTGGGTGAAATTGCATAAAGTGGTTATGCATGTGAAATAGAATTCTAGCAAGGGGTTATATGTGAATGTTTGTCATTAAAGTAATTGACAAAATTCTGAATAAATAAAAGAGTTTTATTTAATGAGATTTTGCATTAAATTTGGTGGAAATTTAATTGCAAGTTTGAGTGGGATTTTGAGTGGAGGGAAATGAAGAGGTTTTTGTGAGTGGAGTGTCCACCCACATGAAGAGGGGAGGGCAAGGGGGCAGCCCCATGCGCCAGCCACCCCCTTGGGGTTCCCCCTCTCTCCTATAAAAGGCACCCTGTCCTCACTTCTCACTCACACCTCCTCGTGAAGGATCTCTCTCCCCCTCTAGAATTTATTCCCCATGGTCTCGGACTAGCGAGATACATGTTCCCGGTGGCTATTCGGCAAGAAAGAGTTGTGCTTCCGCTGCATCGCTGGAGCAAGGAGGCGGAGGTTGCTCGGACATGTGTGCGACACGGATCGATGCGCTGCTGATTTGCGGCGCTAGGACTTCCTCTCGATCTTGAGATCGGCAAGAGATTTCACGAGTTTAACTTGTTAAGCTTTGTCGGTATTCAAGGGTATGTTCTCTACGGATATACATCCGCCCGTTGGTTGTATATAGTAGATAGATCTTGGTACATAGTTGGTCCCATCGTAGGAATTTTTTTTCTATGTTGCGAACCCTACAGAGTGTTATGATACTTGTACAACTGTCATGATTTTAGGGACTTCCACAGCAATAAAAGTATTGATTAGGCTATGAGAAGAAGAATTTTGGTAGCATATTATAGTCACGAGTTTTGAAAGCCATAAAAGTAGTGAGCATGATTAAATAACTATACTTAAAAAAGAGAGAATAGGAGAAAGGAAAAGGTAATATATATATATATATATAGAGAGAGAGAGAGAGAGAAAGAGAAGAAATAAATAAATAAGAAAAGCAGCTATCAAAAGACTAAAAAGGTAGAAAGAAAAGATGAAAGGAAAAGAATGATCTTGAATCTTCACTACTAAATCAAGTGCTCAGTTATTTTAAACTTTATGATTATATGATATGTTAAATCACTAGAAGCTTCTTATAACTTCATTAAAACTAAAAGGGTGTGGAAGACTCTAAGTCATGTGATGTGTAAGGGTATGATAATACCCCCGAAGTATCTCTACATCTGATGTTATATTCCTATTTCAATTTCTACCTCATTTATTGTAACGGCTCGTGCCTCATGAACCTGATTATCTTGTCGATAAGCCACCATCTTGCTTGGGGACGAGCAAGAGCATAGCTTGAGGAGTTGATGGGTCCAAAATTTAAGCATATTTACCTTTTGTTTTAGCATAAATAGAGTATGTATTTTTGTATTTCACTATGTTTGCATGCACCTTTTTGTCTTTGTTTCAATAGAATCCCAAATCATTAAGTCTTATATGAACATATTGATTGGAACTGTCATATTATGCTATAATATGATATTTTCAAGTGATATAAGTCATTTTATGCATTTACCTTCGCACCTGGTAGAACACCAAACAAGGGGAAGTCATCAACATCTATCACGACTAGTCGTACGGGCAGAGCCCGCCCGTACCGTCCGCCCGTACTGCGTGGCAGCGCATCTGCATCGTCAAATACTTTCTCCTAGTGAAAACAACAGGACGACCCGACATTCACAACCACCAGAAACTATGAAAAAATGCATATGAAAGGGATCCGAAGGAGGAACTTGGTTAGGGGAAAATCCCTGCCGCTTCACGGATCATTGGAGGACATCGCATCATCCCCTTCACCATCAACCGCTGCATCTCCATCACCATCACTACCCCCATCTCTCATTTATTAGATCTTGTTGTAATTCTAGATTAGATTGTGGTTTGCATTAGATCTACCTTCATATCCATCCATTTGATTACGATGATGTTGTTTATTGCTTTCATGAGTGAGTAGTTCCTTTGTTCTTGGGGAGATGGAGAAACCCGGGCACTATTATGAACTTGCAATAAAGATGACATATTCTTGTGTCCGTATGACTGTCTGGTCTATGATAGATTTATGATTTGTGTATTTGGCCACATATCATTTTCCCTCGGGACTAAAGGGAGGGAGAAATCCTTTGGACATGTTTGGGATCATGCCCGGAATAGCTTCATGAAAATTGGCATCGGTTCGTAACCTACACGGTAAATGGAGGATAAAGAGAGACTCCCTAAGCTAATTACGATATCCACGGGGAAACCCTTAATTGCGGTGGTTTGTATGGGTGATTTCTCTCAGACATCGCAGTGGTTATTTAGAGGTGACCTCGCTCTTGGCTCAACAAAGTGGCTTCCTACAAGCCTTTTAGTGAACATCTTATTATGGAGCTCTCTCCACACATCTCATGACACTAGAAGTATATTATCTTAATTAATAATAATATCATGCTAGTGTTGTATCCTACATCCCCGAGAATGCTTTAGCCCTATTGAATTCAACCACGCTTTCATGCGACCTTGTTACTTGCTTTCTTTTACTCATTTTAATTACTTTTCTGAAAACAATCAAAAATCTTTCAAACACCCTTACTTGAGATCAAAGGCAACAACTTATAAGTATCCTTCGGTAGATAGTAACGAGGGGCATAAATACCTTTACGAATAGCTCTCTGTGGGTTTGATACTTTTACTTCGAAACTAGCTACAATTGATCTGTGCACTTGCAGTCATCACCCATATGAAAAGAACTCTGAGGTTAAGCGTTCTTGGCCTAGAGCAATCTGAGGATGGGTGACCGACCGGAAAGTGGGCACCGGGTATGCACGAGTGAGGACAAAGTGTGCATAAAATACTAGTGTTGGTTTGTAAGGTTAGTCTAGAGATAGTATGAGCTACCAGGAGTGACAGCCGCTGGTCCGGAGAGGCAGGAGAGTTACAATTGTATCAGAGCCGATCCTCGCGGTTACACATGCGCGTGCGGGTTAGTGGCGGACATGTGGAGCATGGTGCGTGTGGCCTAGAGTGGACACGACATGGCACATGTGCCGGCACATGACGCACAAACATGGGCCAAGAGGGGGCGTTCATGTCGTATGGTTGATCGATGAGGGCGTCGATCTTCTAAGGGTGGGTGTATGTGAGACCCTAGCACATGGATTAATAGGATTGATAGTATAACCATACTAACAAGTTGCAACTTATTTTCTGGAAGCCCTTATGAAAATAACTCTGAGGTTAAACGTGCTTGTCCTAGAGCAATTTGAGGATGGGTGACCGACTGGGAAGTGGGTACCGGTCGCGCACGAGTGAGGACAAAGTGCACAGAAAAGGCTAGTGTTGGTGTGTGGGGTTAGTATAGAGATCCTATTAAGCTACCAGGAGTGACAACCGCTGGTACGGAGAGGATGGGGTGTTATAGTGGGGGCATATATATAGGCCAGCCACGATCTATGGGTAGTTTGGGAATTATCAAGAAGTTCTGGGTGTTACATGGGCCATGCCCATCTTGAGGCTCGCAAGCCTATGCCACTCTCTGTGGTGCGGGTGCTGGAGACTCCGGTGTAGCCAAAGACTCCAGGGTCATCTCCGGGGTAAACTCCCGGCATCTTGCTGGAGCTCATGGAAGTTTGGCCGGAGACGTGGTGCAGAGACTCTACGGTGTGCATACCAGAGACTCAAGCGGGCTAGAGACTCCGGGGTTGCTTTGCTGGCTTCTTCCTTCTTATCTTCTAGGCCTCTTGCTTGGGGGTCTTAGTTCCTAGGGATTCCTTGTGTCCTCGTCAAGGTGTCATGGTTAGGGTCTTAGTCATACAATACACATTTGTTTCAAGTAGGACCCCCTTCACATGATAACCAAAGGGACACAAGATATGTAAGGAATTCACCTTTGTAGGAATGGTTGGTGTGACATGATGTGGACCAATGGTGGTTGTCATATGTTGGGATGCATCATCTCCCCTGCTTGAAAATGAGTCCTCCTCGACGAAGTTCTTTCATCATGCAAGGAAAGAGATGTACCCATGGTCTTGAGTTTGTATGTGGTTGGATCTCCGATGTCAAAACCTTGTTCAAAGTTGTTTAAGAGCTTGAAGTTGAGCTTGTAATCAAGTTGTGGTTGGAGACCTTGTAGTGTGTTCCTTGTAGGTATTAGGGGGTGACCCTTAGGCTGGCTGATGACATGGGTATGCCCTACGGGTGCTTAATGTTGGCCTACCCGGTGTCAGCCTAGCAGAGGCCCACGAAATTACTCACTATGGATGGCAAATCCCATGAAGCATTCAGGTGACCAAGGCCCGTACGGATGCGAATTCTTGTTGAACACGGCTAGCTATAGATAGAGTTTCGACGGGTCCAACCCTAATCTATAACCAACTCGACCTACCCCGAGACCTGGCCTCCCCATATAAAGGCCAGGAGGGCACGGCGAGGAGGCTCTCTCAACTCTCATACCCTAGCATACATGTCACATCCAAAAATTTCCCAAATTTTGAAATGTGAAAAATAAACAAACAAAAGAAACAATTGTTGAAATTTAGGGTGAAAAGAAATTTTTTTCTTCTAAATGGAAACCTCAAAACCCTACTTTAACAAATTTGAATGAAAAGGCAACAAACAAATATCCCAAAGATCAAATGCATTCATAAATGAATGTATCTTGAATTTAAAGCACTTGGAAAAGTTGAACCAAAAACCCTAAACCCCAGTGAAAGAAATCATCTCCAAGATCACCCCAAGACTATGGCTTTGATCCATATAAAAATTCAGCAACAAACATTTTTAAATGATCAAAAATGCTAAATAAAAACATTATAAAACCATGGAAATTGGTTTCATTCAATTTGGAACCATGGATAAAAAACTTATGATTTTAATAAGATAAAAGGAATTAATTCCCAAGGCTAATAAAGCCCCTAACAAAAATCAGCACCAAATTGTGAGGAAAGTAATCCTAAAAGGATTTAAAAAGATAAAAAAAATATAAATAAAACTATAAAAGTTAGAGTCACCAATTTTGGAGCCATAAATAAAAAGATATGGATGTTATAAGATAAAGAGAGAACTAAATAAATAAGAAATATTTAAAAGACAACTTAAATCTTGAATTAAATCCATAAGCAAATGGATTAAAAGTTAACTAATTAACTTAAAAGAATAAAGGATTATTTGAATAAAATTATATAGGTTTGAACCATATTCAATTTTATTTAAATAAGAACAAAAAGCCACACTTAAATGATTATTAAAATCATGAGAAAAATAATTGAAATTTCCAAAGTGGGCCAACTAATCAACTCATAAATGATTTAAAACCTACTAAAAAGGTTTGGTAAATATTTGAAATCAAATTGAAGCTTGAATCATTTGATTTGAATTAAAACAGAAAATAGAAATGAAAAAAGAAACAGATAAGAAAAAAATGGAAAAGAAACGACCCACCTAACCTACCCAGCACCCAGCCCAACTAGGCCAAACACCAGCCCACCCGGGCCACTCTCTTTTCCCCCGCGTAGATCTTTTCTCACCACACGAAATCCCCACCCGCTCGCTGACCCCCACGGACCATCTTGCCAAGGCGTCGTTTTCAACCCCAGCAGACCCGCCTTTCTTCCTTGCCGTTTCTGGCCAAATTAAGATGCGTGAATTCACTGAAACGCCACAGTAATTCTGCCCCACGACCACACTCGATTGATCCCCTCCCTCTCTTCTCCCTTCCCCTCATTCGCCGTGCCCAGAGAGCCCCTAGGCTTCCCTGATTTTCGCTGAAACCACCGCTGCCTCCGACGAGCTCCGATGCAAATTCCGGCGAGCCCAGACCACCCCCTGCCCCCTGGCTCACATGAGATTGATCACCAACCTTGTGCGCACCTACCAGTGGCCTCCGCTAGATCGCTTGTGTCCCAGGTACTCGCCTCCGATGAGCCCGTGTGTGCTGACGCCAAGAATATCTCCGACGAAATACACGCCGACTCCATGCGCCTTCTCCCACGAAGACCACCTTGAGCACCACGGCGTCTCCACGACCTCAGTAAGCATATTCCCCACCCCCCTAATCCCCTAGAATCGCCAGACCATCACCACCCGACGCGCCGCCGCCGCGCGCCTTCGCCAGCACCGCCAGTTCTTGCCCAGATCGTTTTGGTCCGTTAGATCCAGATCGCAAGGTGTAGATTAGAACTTAAACAAAGTTGTATCTGTTGATCTAAGCCGTGCATTTCTAATTATATCCAATGTCCCGCGTAGCTCGATCCAACTAAAGCGGTTTCATCCAGTAAAAACACGCCATGTGGCTAGTGCAGTTCAGGCAAATTCCAGAAAATGTCTATGAATGTTTAAACTTGCAAAAATCATAACTTTTGATCTATATGTCCAAAAATTACAAATTTTATATCAAAGGATTCATAAAAATGCAAGATTTGCAACTATGGCCTTATTTTAGTATTTTGTTTCTGAAAATTTAGAGTTGTATGAAGAAACATTTGTAGGACTATTTTGAGTATAAAATTTATTCTAAAAATGATTTTTGAGTAAAATCTTTTGCAAATGGATTTGTTTTGAACCCTCTAACCATAAAAAGTAACATTTGAATTTGAAAATATATTTGGCTAACACTAGAAATTATTACTTTGAATAAAATCTTTCTAGCATAACAAAAATGATATAAAAGGGCTATTTTCACTAACTTGTTTTCAAATGATTTTCCACATTTTATAAATGACCAGTAGGTGTTTTGAAATATTAGAAACCAATTTTTCCAATAAAACAACCTTTTGTATGCTTGCATGCATTTCCTTGTTTTTATCATTTTATGTGGTGAATTGTTTGAATGCTAGTTTTGAATGTGTGTCTTGCTTTATTGAATTGTAGTGAACTTTGAGGAGTGTGAAATTTGCAAGATCAAGGAGTATACCTAGATTTTCTACAAAAAGGCAAGTGATACTTTGGTCATCAAAAGTCCTATCTTTTTAATATTGCATTAGTGATATATTGCATTAGTGATATTTTTGTAGTATGCATGATAGGACTATTTTTATATATTGCTATGCTATAGTAGAACCTATAGAATATATCTTGGTAGGAATCTTGCTAAGACAAGAGACAAGTTATGCTAGTATGCTTAGCCTAGCTATTAGAATTCAAGGGTGGAATATTCATACTATGATATTATGCAAAGTCTATGACTATGTTTTTGGATAATAAAACAACTATGTGAATGAAACACCTGGGTGGAATGGTGAGAATGGTTTGTGTTGAGTTGTTACACAAGGCCCATGTCTATGGTTTACCTTGTGTATCACACTTGTGGATGGCCACCCAGGAACAAAGAGATTTGAGATGTTTTGTGTTGAGAAGCTTCTAGTGCAGCCACATGGCATATTGGCTCTGCCTTGACTACATAGGTTGCAGGAACTCAGATAGGAAGACAGTGGGTGGTAGTGATGATAGGATGGAACGCGTCTATGCTGATATGAGAGATTGTTTCTGAAAAGTCTCGTCTCGATGCATGTTGAGTCTTGTGGGAAAAGTGCACCACCTCTCGAGAGGGTAAAACCTAATTACTTAGCTGTGTCCCTGGTAATGGACATTTTGAGCATCAAAGACATTGAAGCTATCAAGGATCTCCTCATCCTAATTTCTCTAAGTTAAAACTTGTGGTTAAACAAGGGAAGCACCTGGTGTGTAACTAGTGTGCCATTGTGTGATGAAATGTTTTGAAAGAGAAAAACTATTTTCAAAGGATAGGGAAAACTTGTTTTATGCAAAGGCCATCCAAAACTCCACTTAGACATATATTTATGTAGATGTTAGATTCTCCATATCAATATGATATTACTTGCCAATACAATTCAAATGTATTGACCCTTGTGGCTGTAACTTATTATGTTGTAGGTTTGTTTGATGTTAGTGAAGTTTGTTGAGTAGGGATTACAAGTCTACAACTAACATGATTGCTTGTGGCATATGAAGATGAAGGACTCCATGCTATATAGTTATATCTGCTGCATTGTATTAAGATAGCCATATGAGCTATGTAAGTTGTAATGAATTATTTTATTCCTGGTTATAAGTTGTAATATGACCTTTGTTTCTTGATATTACATCTTAAACTGTGGGTGCTAGCTATTCGATCCAGGGACTAGCACTGTAAACACAGGGATCTCTACCTTATCAGATTGGGACTTCTACAATACACCATGCGAGATCCAATCTGCGCACCCTTGTAACCTTTGGTTCCGCCATCAATCAAGAAACAACAAGCATGAGTAAGGTTTTCCATTTGGGGGACTAAACCTGGGTAAACCTCGTGTCCCCGTGTTTCGAATCTGTTAGCCATTCCACGATTTCTAGTGTCCCCTCCTCCAAAACCCAAGTCCATAACAATGGGAATTGACGAGTCAAACCCTCATCAATTGGCGCCGTCTGTGGGAACTAGGGATGGTGATTGTGAGATCGTGATAGGCCCATCCACCATGATCTTTTACTCCTCTGCTGCGGAGAACCACCTCCTCTTCGGCACCATCTACTACACTATCCACTTGCTTGCAACTGGCCAAGATTTCGATTCCGTGAGAGACGGAGTCGACATGATGCTTGGGAGCCTATGCTTCCAGGTAGGCAAGATCGGCACCATCCGCCTCCGCGAGCGGGTGTTACCTCCAGCAATTGCGCCTGCTTCATGGGTGCCTGCAATCGGTGTCGTGAGTACACCGTCGCTAACAAGCGATTCAAATGACAATAAATGCAACTCCGGCCTTTGCGACCCTCCTACGGAGGAACGAACCTACGGTTCCGGATTAGAGAGTTGTGCGAGAAACGATCTCGCTCATCGCTACATGTGCACGGCCATCCATGATGGTAACATCGACAACGGAGCTGAACTAACAACTCGCCCTCTCAATCCGTAGGTTGCTAACACCGAAAATGAAGTCAATGGACCACCCCCGGCCAAACCCAACGAGAACGGGCCACATGAGGCTACCAACGATGGCAGTGGCAATCGTTAATGGATGGCTCTCGGGACATGCTAATGGGATATCGCTGGATCCTCATAAAGGAGCAAAATCGATAAGTTGAGCAGCACAAGGAGCTCGAACAGCGCAGTCGAGCGACCGGCGAATCAAGCATGCGAAGAGATGCACTCTCCTCTGTAGCACCCCGGGTAAAACCACTACTAAAAAATCGCCTGCATTTACATCTGTGCATATCATGATATCTGCATGCACGTTTTAATCTAAAACTATTTTGATAAAAGCCTATTTTTGTTTTCTTAATTATCCCCTTTCTATTTCAAATGTAAAACTCTCGGTCCGTCCGGATCTTTTGTTTGCCTAAAGTATTTTACCAAAAGGATATTTTAAAACTAAAAAAAATAATAAAACTATTTTGACCGAAGAGGCAGTCTAGCCGGTCAGGCCAGAGGCCCAAATCCCACCCTATACCTACCCTAAATCCCACCCTACCTATCACCGGCCGCCACCCCTAGCTCTACACGCACGCACCCAACACACACCGCACTCACCCACTTGCAGCATGAAGCACACATACACGCAGAGCACGCATGCACAGGAACCCAATCGCCCGACCCACGTCGCTGTACAGCCTGGCCCACCTAGCACCCCGCATCGTACGCTCCTAACCACCCCGCGACGCAAGCGTCGCCACATCCCCTTCAACCCTCGAGCGCGCCGCCGCCCAGGAGCCTCTCCAGTCACCCTCCACCTTCAGCGCCCTCAAGCTTGGCCTCGCATCCCCTCTTCCTCGGCCACCGTCCGCTCGCCCTGCGGCCCTCTTCCCCACGCCGTCCCCGCGACCTCCGCTGCAGCGTCGCCTTGCCGGTACCCCGTCACGCCTCCGCCCGGAACCACGGCCGCCGCCTGCATCCGTCTACATGTTGAGCCGTCGCCGTTCTCCTTCCCATCGTCGGTCATGCGCCTCCTCCCCAACCGCGTCGGTGCCTCGCGTCCTCTCCTTCCCCGACAGTGCCGCAGAGCCCGCCGACGCTGCCCTTCGTCGCTCGGGCGCGCCCTCCCCGCCTCCTCTCTGCTGCAGCGAGCCAGCACTGCTGTTCCTTGATGCCGTGGCCAGGCTCACCTCGTTCTGCCCCTCCTACGCGTCGCCGGGTCTATCCTTGACCAATGTCTGCTGTGGGTACCCCTATGTGGTTGCTTCCAAGATCGACCCGATGTCGTTTCGTGCCAGCAGCCTTTCGTATGTGTGTAATCGTGTCGCTACCACTACTAGGAAACTAGCTATAGATAGACATACCTTCTGTGGCGCATGGTCCTGACCATGCGCCACAAAAGTTATCCAGCGGCACATCCGGAGAAATGCGCCACAGAACCACCAAACTTCTGTGGCGCATCTTCCAGAGCCATGCACCACAGAAGTTTGGTGGGACCCACACCAGCCGTTGGACCATGAATCTTTTGTGGCGCATTACTCCGTATGCGCCACAAAAGTTTGGTGGGACCCACAGCAGGCGGGTTTGACTGCAGCCGACCAAACTTCAGGCGCATACATGGAGATGCGCCACAAAGTTTATATCTTCGTATGATATTGAGATATGCGCCACGTAACAAATATATGGGCCCCACTCTGGACACCTATGTACAAGCTTCTATGGCACATTGTTGCGTATGCGCCACGTAAGAACAAACTGCGGGCGCATGTGATATCGCCACGGAATGCTTCGTGCTTCTCAGATAATTTGTTTCCTAGTACACACATTTTACTCTTGTGCTTTTCCCAACTAAACAAGTACCAGTGGAATAGGTAGAATATACTAGATAATCTAGTAGATAGACATGTGCAGTAGAATACATCGTTGCAAAATGCACATGCGCATAGCCTTGAACAGCAAAACAACAATGCCATACATCATTGCAAATACACAAACTACAACATTCCAAATCCCTTCAAAGAGCTGGTGGGGGCGATGGCGGTGGAAGATGGCAAACCTCCTTGTTCACGCGCGCCTGCAGCCTGCGGACGTGGTCCTCCATGGACACATTGGGGTCGAGCATCGGCCGCCACCCGATTGGTTCCGCCATGCGCGCTCTCTCCTCTGGAGACGCGAGCACGGCGTACAACCTCATGGTCTTGTTGTAGAGGGCCTCGTGCCGCAGTCTGGCCTCCTCCTACATTAGGTTGACCTCTGAATCCCACTGGTGCCGACTCCAGCACGCCCCTCGACCCGCCCTCCACTGAGTAGGCTGCAGGGAACGCGAGCGGGCTGTGCTCTCCAGCGAGTCTTCCGACGAGTTGTGGGAAGAAGACATGAGGGCAGGTATGTTGCTTTGGACAGGGAGTGTGACATATATATAGAGGGGTGTCATTAAAGAGCTCTATCTGCCACCTTTATTTGGTGCAGATCCTTTTCGTGTTCTCAGCGCATGGGTCGATATGCGCCAGAAGTTTAACTTCCGTGGCGCATAACCACGTAATGCGCCACGTAACACCGAGTGCCGCCCACGTTGTCGCCATCGCCACGGTTCTATGGCGATTCGCTGGCCATGCGCCCACGTAACATTGAGTCAGGCCCACATGGCCCATCGCACCTATGGTCGAGGTTCTATGGGCGATGCAGCCTGTATGCGCCACGAAGATTGAACCGTGGCGACACGGCATGTATCCACGTAATCCTTCGACCAGATCTGCACAAAGGTGGCAGCTTTGCACCCCTCTATCTACCACCATCCATTTCACATCCTTCTCCCCCCTCCTCCTAGCTCGTATTCCTCCTCTCTGCCACCCCATTGTGTCTATACTTTTCTACATTTTGTTGTATTTAAACCTACTATAGTTGATAGATTGGCTAGGGAAAGCCTTTCTCCAACTAGTTGATCTAAAACACACCTACTTTTCTCCTCCACATCTCTATTTATGTACTATTATCTCTCTATAGATATATTGATCCACACTCTCTGACATCACGCTCTCGACTCGGTATTCTATCTACCTGGTGAGTAATTGGCCATGAATATGCATGTTTTGTAGGTGTAAAGCTTGTCGCGCGGGCGGTGTGTATATGCGATGCATGCATGGCGCGAAGATGATGTTTGTGCATAAAGCTTGTGTGGTGCATGAATGCTTGTATGGGAAGCTTGCATGAGAAGAAGATTCTTGTTTTTGCTTGTCTCTGTCCCGGTGTGGTGCATGGATGTTTGCCGAAATGTTGATTCATTTCCATTTCGGCAAATTTTTGCACCACCCATATGTCCTACTTTTAGGAAAGGTCATGCCGAATTTTTCCGGCGACGACCATGCATGTGTGTTTTGTGTGTGTATATTTCTAATTAACCTAATCTCTGTATTTTTGCTCTATATGTGCATACCGCGCATGCTACCATGGTCGTCAGCATGAGCGAAGGTCGAGTTACTAGGTATAAGAAAGACGCCAAGGCGGACATGATTCGGAACAACAAGACCCAGATAAGATGTCCATGTCGAACATGCAAACTCCAGCGCTGGATCGACCCTGATTCTGGACAATTGGAGGATCACCTGCTCAGGCGCGGTTTCATGCGCGATGACTTCGATGAGGAGCTGACAGTAAATGGTGTTGGTCATCATGAAGACTTGGGCGAGCGAGAAGACGAAGAGTCTCCCGACAGGCATGGTCATGATGACGAAGAATATACCGGCGACGGGCATGTATCGGCCCAGGTGAACCACGGACACAATGCATATGTCAAGTGCATGGATAAGACGCCGCATCTCCAGCTACCCAAGGATCCCGGGTCTTTGAAAACCGTGTTCCAAGGGACTTGAAAGTGGCTTCACATGGATCACCCGTGGAGAAAACGCGGTGACCTGTTGAATGGTAAAGACGAGCTCGAAAGAGCCCCGTGTACGAGGAGCGGCGAAGAAATCGAGGAGCTTCTGAATAATTGGGATGAATGCCCAACGCCAGGGAAGAAGCGACCAAGGACAAAGCCGCTTCTGGGTGTATGGAAAGCGAGGTCTGTTTTCTCGGACCTTGCCGTACTGGAAGGTCCTCCACATGCTCCATAGCCTCGATGTAATGCACATGACGAAGAACGTTACCGAGAATCTCCTTGGCACTCTCCTCAACATGCCGGAGAGGACCAAGGATGGGCCGAAAGCAAGAAATGACCTGAAATTGCTTGACATCAAGAAGGAGCTTCAGTACCCTGATAGTGATGATGATGACGATCAAACGGAAGGGACTCAGGGTCGCCGCAAAAGGGTTAAGAAGAATGAGGTGGTTGTGCTTCACGCTGCCTGCTTCACTCTATGTCAGGAGGAGATCAAGCAGTTTTTCAGGTGCCTCCTAGGAGTCAAAATTCCTCACGGTTACTCGGGCAAGATAAGAAGGTATCTCGACGTAGCGAAGAAGAGGTTCAGCGGTATGAAGTCCCACGACTGTCACGTGATGATAACACAGATACTTCCAGTTGCCATACGAGGGATAATGGACAAGCACGTCCGTGAGACGCTGTTTGGCTTGTGCAACTTTTTTGACGTCATCTCTAGGAAGTCGATCGGCATGAAGCAGCTCGACAGGCTACATGAAGAGATTGTGGTGATACTATGCGAGCTCGAGATTTACTTTCCGCCCGCATTCTTCGACATCATGGTGCATCTACTTGTCCATGTCGTGGATGACATCATCCAGCTCGGGCCGACATTCCTGCATAACATGATGCCGTTTGAAAGGCTGAACGGTGTAATCAAAGGGTTCCTTCGCAACAGGTCCCGTCCAGATGGAAGCATAGCCAAGGGCTTTCTGATCTACGAGTGCATCTCTTTGCGCGTAACTATCTAACCACCGAGAACGAGGATGTTGGAATACCCACCAAGAAGCACCTCGGCAGGCTCGCTGGGTATGGTCACCGCGAGGGCCACCGCTCACTGCATGTCGGCATTGCTAATCGACGCGCCGACTTTGCCAGGGCACACCGAGTCGCGCTATAACACATTGAATTGGTCTGCCCTTGGGTGAAAGAGCACAAAAGCTTGATCGAGCAGGAGTACGTGGACCGGGCCCGCCCGAGGAAGAAAGGAGACGTAACAAGAGAACACAACTCCACCTTCACGGGTTGGTTCAAGAAAAGGCTGCTAAACAATCCCCCGCAGACACCTTCTAGGAAGATCAATAACTCATATTCTCCTTGTCACAGGGCCCAGCGCATAACGTAAAGACCTATCAGTCATACGACATCAACGGTTACAGATTCTACACCGAGGAAAAGGACATGAATAGCGAATATCAAAACTCAGGAGTTACTATGATGTCCTTCGCCAGTAGTGCCACCATGGTGGATGGATCCCCCATGCTTGCTGCTGATTCACTCCGCTCCAGTAGTGCTGGTGGAATAGATCCCTTGATCCTATCCTGCTCATATTCTTGTTTGGGGACATTGTGTTTCATGCCAACCACCTGATAATGCTCTGTTTCCAACCCATAAATCAGTCACTACTATTCATGCCAATGTAGTAGTATTTCAAAGATACTACTCTCGAGAAAATCTGTCCATGCAGCCATTGACACATCTATAAACTGGCCAAAGAACAGAGCTAGTCTGAAGAAAAGTCACCCATGTCAATGTTTGCTAAAATACTAGTAGTAGTAGTAGTTTATTCTTTAAAAAGGTTGCTAAGAAACAATTAAATTTTTACTAAGATTGCTACTGACTAAGTTACTAAGATTGCTACTGACTAAGTTACTAAGATTGCTACTGCTAAGTGCTACTAACTGCGAAGTGCTAAGATTGCTACTGCTGATTTTCCCCATTGTGCTACTGACTGAATGCTACTAAGATTGCTACTACTAAGTGCTAAGATTGCTAGTGACTGCTGCTAAGTGCTGCTGATTGAATGTTTAGCTCTCAGTTCTATTTTATGTTTGGTTTGACACATGTTGCCATGAATGTTTGGTGCAAGTCTGTTTTTGAGTTATGAATGAATGGAGAGTGTCAAGCATCTAAGATGCCCTGTCATGTTCATGATGCATATAAGTGATGCATATATGCATGCTGCTGGCTTGTTGCTTGCTTGCTGCTGGCTTGTTGCATGCTACTGAATCATTTAATTTGATCCTATGAAGATGTTGCTTGCTGGCTTGTTTCTTGTTGCTGGCAGGTTTAACTGGCAGGTTTAATTTGATCATTCTTTAGTAAAAGCTAATGGTATCTTCTACTTTTCTTTGGATTTGCATGTCAACTTTTTTCTGGCTGGCTTGATACATAGGTTGTATTACGTTACTATATATGCCTTCTCAGTTATGTATATTATGCTAAGGTTCTTCAGGTAGTAGCAGCAGCATGCCTGGGACAAAAATTATGCTAAGGTTCTTCAGGTAGTAGCAGCAAAGAGTACGCCCGGGACAAAAATTATGAACTGTTTACCTGTTGTTTATCATTTGAATCTGTGATCATTTGAATCTATGATCATTTGAATCTGTTATGCTCATTTGAATCTGTGATGGATGAGGTCAATGGGGCTGGGTTTTTTTTCTTGCAGGGATTTCAATTGAGTTGCCCGTTTCTCCCGAAGTGTTGATTCACTCGCTTCGCTGAGAAATGGGCACTCATAGGTCCAAAAATTAGCAAAAGTCATGCCGAATTTTTCGGTCGATATTTGTGCTAACCTTTTGTATCTTTTTTTAGTAATAAAGCACAAACATGTCGACTAACGACGAGGCCGGTCCTTCTAAACAAATGAGCATCGAGGATCTAGCCCGAGAGGCCAACAAATCATTCTGGGGGCCGTCCCAAGAGCATGAGGAGGTGGAGGAGATGAGAATGACACCACCACCGACGACCGTCGTCGGAGGTGCTGGGGGCGAGGAAGATCCAGATTACAAGGGGGAAGACGACGACTACGATGGAACTAGTGAAGGCGGGGAGGAGGGTAACACCACCACGGATGGTGGCGAGCGCACAGATGGTGGTAGCGGCAACCCGGCCACCATACAGAAGAACAAGAAGAAGGATATTAAGGATCGGAAGCCGCAAGTGCTCGAAAACGTCTGTGATGAGTTCACCGAGGTCATAGAAGGTGGCCAACCTATTGCGCCTTCATAGATTGCCTACGGGTACGGCATGCAACTCGGGTGCATCGTCCGGGAAAGCATGTCGATCAACACGAAGTACATCCGACGTAATCATGCTTTGGTCGAGAACCTCCTTAAGAAGCTTCACAAGCGATACACATTCCTAGAGAAGTTTAGAAACCTGGAGAGTAATGAGAACCCGGTGAACAAACTAGCACTGGCAAAGATGAGCAATGCCTTGAGCAGCTGGAAAACCCGGGTAAAGAACAGCATTGGCAAAGGTGAAAGCTGGGAGATTATAAGTAGGAAAATCCGATGCTCGATTAAGAAGAGTTTAAGATATTCACGGTGGACTTAGATACCGCTGCCTCTAAAGCATGGAATGAGTGGGGAAAGACTATGCGAGAGATGAACATAGGTAACCACCAGCTTGGAAGCGGCGGATATAGAGGGAAACAGCCCATTTGGGACAAGGAGGACGCCGATCTTGAACGCCTGGGTAAAGAGAACCCATGGCATAAAATTACAGACCTGCAGATCCGACAATTTGTCCGGGGTCACATTACCGGACCTCACAGGGAGTTTGTCACTGACGACCCGGATGTGAAGGCATTTGAGGATGAGCTGGTAAGGAATTACCGTGGATCTCTCATTAAAATAATTAAGCCAAGAATCTAAATGCATGCATGGGTTCACCTCTCCTTGTATCTTTGCAGGAGAAGGAATTGAACGCTAGCGCAGGACTTGTCGCCCCAAGATTCGGAATGGAGCCATAGGACACTGCTTAACAAGGCGACGAACACTTACAAGAAGAGGGAGAAGAAGTTGCCACCAAAATCAGCTGGCCGTGTGTCCGGCTTCGGTACAAGCATGAAGTTTACCGAGTACTACAAAGAGGACGCAAAGAAGAGGAGGGAAAGGAAGAACCAATGGCGCTAAAGATAAATCGGAGGTTGAAGAGCTGAAGTTGAAGGTGAAGACATTAGAAGCAAAAGTGGACGAGAAAGCAATGGACAAGTTATTGGAGGAGAAGCTTCGCGCGATCATCCCCCCTGGGTTGATGGAGGGGCTAGCTGTTTGGAAAGCGGGAGGTCGACAGGGGCTGATAAACGTGCCCAGCTTTAGTGGTAGCAACTCGAGCATCAACGTTAACGCGTCGCCGGACTTGGTGACCCCGCCGCCACTCATCACTGCGCGCAGCGCAAGAGCTTGTTGTCGACAGCTGCCCCGCTGCTCCGCTAAAAATACCAAGATCGCATAATCCGCGGTGGCACCAAGATCGCAGGAGAATGTCGATGATAGGGTTCGCCTTAAAAGATCGCCATTTGTCGACATTAGCCGAGCTCAACCTCACCAAGGTAACTAATATCATACCCACTTCATCTTCTTTATGCGCCTTTGGTGATTGCCACCGATCATGATGCCCAACACATATGTGTCGATATTCAGGACGCTGCTTGTGTACTAGTCCACAAAGTTGCCGACGGCGAGTTGAAGGATGTTGCCAAGGGAAACATCATACAACTGGCGAACCGCACGATGCACAAAAATGCAATGGACGATGCCGTGATGAGGGTCCGGATTTCTCGGGTGTTGCCAGGGTGCGACGTATACATGGACCCCCTTTCAACCTCGGGGAGCCGAACACAAGACCCTTGCAGAATGCCACGGCTGGCCTTGACATGGTCAAGACTCAGATTCGCCTTACGGGAACCTAAGCGCCACCTCGATCGCCGACCACCACCTCGGATGCCACCGTCATCGCGCCACCTCGATCGTCTGCCACCACCTAGGAAGCCACCGTCATCGCCGCCACCACCGCCGCCACTAACAACCGTTTTGGAGCGTGTACGCTTCTAAGGGCGATGCCGCTCATAACGCAACCGCCACGCTTCGCCACCACCATCACCATACATGGCGGCAACAACGATGATGATGAAGAATTTTCAACATCGACGACTACATCAACACCGCGCCGCATAGGATCAGACATGCTCGCTGTGGATGAAGAACCCTTCGTCGTCACGAGGTCAAGGTGGGCGTCCACTACATTTACGCAACGCCTGGTCTTCAGAGGTTTATCTCAAGAGACGCCTCCGGCCACCGATAAACAGGAGAAACCAGTTGGATTCGTCTTTAGCCCTGACACACTCCAAAAGGCAGCCGTTGACCACTTAGCATCCCAAAGGAGGAGCCCGCTCGTAAGACGAAGAAGCACAGGAAGAGACGAAGAAAGCTGAGAGCCAACCTCCTCCGAAGAGGATCCGCTAGGATGACGCTGTACTCAGCCATGAGGATGGCTTGCCCAGGATACATATAGCGTGAAGCATCGACTGGAGCTGCCGCTTTGCCGGGTGGACATATGCTCGCTTTGGTGATAGTATCAAGACACTAGAGGGCATTCTTCTAAAGACAAAGATCCAAATTACCCTGTTTTCACCGCCAAGGTGCCATCGGACGTGGATTTCGTCCATGAAGCCCCATGATTTGTTCTTCATATCGTTTAGGACGCCTTCAAGCTGTTTCTCTTGAAACCGGACTATCACATGGTCCGCCTATTCGCGCTCAATCTGGCGATGAAGACCAAGAGAGAGCATACCCCCTACATCGCAATAGTGGATCCCTACTACATGCGTGATAGCCAGTTGAGGGAAGGATCTGAGACGCTTGCCAAGGCGACGGCGATCTCGAGAAGTTCATGGTGGACCACAAGAGGACGCACATGCTTCTTTGCCTTTCTTTCCCAAGTAAGTACACACACACCCCCTAGCATTATTAACTTAGGCTTTCTTATAGCTTTCTTCCTTTGCCCTTTCCAACACCCGCTTCAATCGTGGTTGTGCAGACAAATACTGCACACTCATCGTCATTTGCACAAAGTACTCGATAGCATCGTATTTCACCGGTGAGTCAAGAAGAAGAAGGACTACACCAGAATAAGGGGTGTTTTGAATGAGGCTCTCGAGGGCTACGCTTAAAGGGATGCCCCTTCACAACAAGGGAATGTATCAAGGATGACAAGCACGTGTTCAAGCATGTGCTCGAAGTTCTCCCGCGTCAAGGAGCTCGGGCGGTGCTAAGGAGGCCTTCTATGCCATGCATCACCTTAAAGGGTTTGTCGGGATTGCCGTAACCTAACTCGCCATCTAGTTTCCGAGCATGGGCCGAAATTTGCCAAGGACGACGATGATGATCTTAGAGAAGACTTCCATCTCATCCAGGTTGTTGTCGAAAATCATCGTGGAAGATGTCAACACGAGGAGGGGTCCTAAAAACACAACAGTAGGGTCGACTAAGAGGAGATTGAAAATATTCTTCGTCAATGTGGTGACAACAGGGGACGTGGTATCTAAGGATGGCTATCTACCATTCTGCCGAAATAGTTAGTAGTTCTCAACATTGATTGATGTGCGCCTAGAATTATCATAGATGTCTGTGTGTAGTGTTATGTCACAAACTATATACTACCATGGTCGTATGTTGTAAACTTCACTATTGTGGTCGTTGTCGTCGAAGTTCTATGATTATGATCGATGTGCTATCTTCTATGTTTATTGATCTTTTGCTTTAGTTTATGTGAATATATATGCATGTGAACCAATTTAGTTCTTTTCATGTATGATTTACTAATATTCCTTATCTATAGAGATGACGTAAGTGGGTACGTGGTGTACAAGGGTTGGGTCTCCGTGAGTCTACGATGAGTGGGAGGACCCGTAAACAGGTGAACAAGTTTAGCGGCAACAGCTACAAAGGATACGGACTCGAGAGGAGGCATGTGAGTGGAGGAAACCACCTATGGAAGGAGAATCGGATGAAGATATTGCTAGTGCTCTTGCTCTTGCTCACCGCCTCATAGTTGTATTCTGCTTGATTCTAGTGTAAGCGATGAACACTTCATTTGTAATGTGATGAGATGGTGAACTTTGTAACAAAACACTTGTAACAAACCACTTTATTTGACTTATATTGTAATGTGATGATCACTTGTCTATCTCAAGCTCGGGCTATAAGTAGTGTGATGGCACTATATTCATGTTTGTATTATATTTGTTTTCATAGACTAAGTCAAATATATCTGTTTCTGTATAATCTGTATAATACTATATAATACCCATAATAATCTGTATATTTGGACAAGTTTCAATTTTTTAATACCTGATTCAAACCGTTGGCGCATCGTTGTAACCTTCGCGGTATATAGTGATTCAGTGGCGCATAGTCCATAATGCGCCACTGAACAGAGTCCTATGGCACATCAACAAAAATGCGCCACAGAAGTATCATGACGTCTGTGGCACTTTCAAATGCGCCATGGTTTTCATCGCTGGCGACGTAATGCTGGTGTCCCCGCCATGCGCCATGTAAGACCAATATGGATGCGCCACCGATGAAGGATTTTAGTAGTGTACCAAGGATGTACAGGATCCGCGTACCTAAAGACATTAACCGCACCAAAACCAAGAACACCGTCAACAATTGAGACGATGACCAAGATCCCTCTCGAACGCCAAGTTCTTCTTCCCGAGTCGGACTCAAGACCCCGAGACCAACTCAAGACCCGATCCCGAATCCAATACTAAACCCAAACCCTTCGAGCTCCAAGATCTTCGATCCAAGATGTGTGACCTTTTTTCGAGCCCCCTATTTTATAAATTCGCACAACTATATAAACTGCTGTATATTTAATTGTTCATACTGTGCATACATATTGTGGGTGTTTGAGGGTATTTTGTCAACTCACCTAATAATTAAATATGGAGGCCATATGCGGCGGTATTCTAGTCTATATTAGCCCCATTTAAATTTTGTAGTTTAACCGGTGCTATGTTTTGCCTTTGTTAAGACAATATTTAAATTGGCGGGATATCTAAAACAACTAGAACCGTGAGATATCTAATTGTTGGAAGCCCTTTTAGCCTCTTTAATATTTCCTATTTGCATCGTGATCCTTGCCATGCCATACATCATACATGCATCATGTCTGATCTTTTGTCAGTAGTATTAAATAGTGCTCCATGTTTATTCTAGTGCTTTTGCTTCTTCATGGATTAGGCCGAATGATGATGCAGTGTCGCAATTCGATCTTCTGATGAACCATCAAGAAGGTTTTTCAAAAGGCATTCTCCCCTCTTTCTACTCTATTCTTACTTTTTTATAGTATTTATTTCCTCCTATTGATCTATTGCTATATCTCGTGGTTGCGATGCTATAGATTCCGATACTTTCTTTATAATTCCCTCGGCAAAATTTCTATATTTCCTTGACACCTCCTATTACTCGTTGTCTAGTAGATAGGTCGGCCTTTAGGCGAATGATTTCAGTTGCTCAGGTGTTGCTTTTTTGCATCGCCGATGTTCCATCGTTGTTGGTGATTGGCACATGCTTAATGGTGGATATGGTCATGGATTTAATTAATGCTTAATAATTAAAATTGAAAGTAGGTAAAGAATGCAGTATAGCACCGTGGGTAATAGACAATATTTGGTTTTTATCACTTTCACTGTGTCCTGTGAGGAGGAATCCCCGGGAAGTTCTTGACACCTGTTTTGAGATCGAGCTGCGCTACATCCTTGCTGTGGGGTGTGTGGGCACTTCATCGATTTAGTACTTGATTTCAAAGTACTGCGATTAGGGACACAACCCTAGTTTGGGGCTTTATTACCATCCCTGTGACTTATGCCATGTTTTACTGCTTTTATTTACGATTACTATGTATGGAGAGCTCGTACTTTGTTTATCAGGAACCCCGGTACACGTTTAATGCCGCTTTTATCGACAAGCCTAGTCACACTTTTGGGGTTCCAACTTTAGCCTGCAAATGCCGCCACACACCGGGTCCATATTCGAGACAAATTGGATTTCGCTGCGGTATCTTTAGTAGTGGGTGTCCCCCATGTACTTGCTTTGGTCCTGGAACGCTATGTCCGAAACCCCTGCTGACATACCACAGTGTTTAAGGCATCTTGTACCCACCCTGATTCGACAACAAGGGTGTAGGCAGTAGAACTTTGCACCCCTCGCAGGTTAAATATTTCTGCTAAGAAGTTCTGGTCTCGTGGTTGGTGGACGTACTTGGAGCACGCTTCTCGGGATTATAGACACCATTACAACTAAATTATCAAGTTATAATTTGACTTGTATCCGATATGACTAGTAATCAGCTTCACTCACAATGTATCGTAATGCTAAATAAAAGGTACCAACAACCGCTAGGTTTGGGATATCTCATGTTATTGGTATCTAACTAGTAAGTGTTTAAAGGGAATGGCAATTAAAAAAAGTGCTCACTACTTATTATATCGATGACTCTTGCCATCTATACCTAACTCAGTAATTGGTGCAACGAGCAACTGAATAAATAAAACTGCCAACCGGTGAGTTCTTCGGTTTGACTTTCTGGTCTCGAGGGAACAAAGATGTGTACGCTTGGTGATAGTTTCGTTGAAAATTTCAATAGTATTTCATCCTCCGATAGTCGTTACCCAGTTCTTCAGGTTTAGTACATGCTTCACGCCTACCACTCGATACTTATGTAGGCGGACCGACTTAGTCTCGCCATGGATCGGCCTCGTGATCAATGCCTTTTCTTCACCCTTTTCCGCACCCTTTTGTTTGAGCAATGAGATCGTCAGCAGTAGGGTTACCCTTCCGACTTCATTCAAGGTGGCTATGGACGCATTGGTTATTTCGCAGGCTCTTAGCTCAATTTTCTTCTTATCCGTAGCTTCCAGTTGTATCGCTTTCTGGCAGGATTTGGATTTTGTATTGTATATCTATTCCTGACTCATGGAGTCGCAAGGTACATCTCGCTTAGGTTCCATTGAACTATTGCGTAAATGATATTACTGCTTTTCTCCACCGCATGAAAGTGCCCTGTGGCACCTTTAATCGCTTTGGGGCGGGTTTATGAATCACCAAACTTGCATAGTCGATCCGAGGGTGTTACAGAGGCTCTGGTGTATGCGGAAGCAAATGGGAAGGGTAATAAGGTGCCGAGGGCGGAGAATGCGGCGAGTGCAAGGCGAGAGGCGGTTGAGGCTCACGAAATTCTCGTCGGAACCCGTCGGGTACTCTGATGGTGCAGTCAAATTGGGGGCAGCCCTGGGGCTCACTAGGCATGGCGTGAGGAAAACAGAGAGAAGAGGAGGCATTTAAGTGAGCATGGTCAGGGGAGGAAATCAGTATGCCAATTACAGTATAGATTCAAATAAATTCGCGAAACGGTGGAGAAAGGAAGAACTGGTTCACGCGGTTGAAGATGATTACGTGGCGGTGGGACCTGTTCGTCGAGTGAGAAGGTCGAGGAATGGGTGAAGTGAGAAAAGCTCTGTGGGAGAGAGTCTTAGGGTGAGCTGAGTTGAAGGTTGGGCTGGGGATGCTAGGTTGGGTAGGTTAGTTCTTTTTTCTTCAAAACCTTTTTTCTTTTTCTTTTTATGTTTTCTGTTTTTATACAATTCAATTTGATTTCAACCAAATTTTAATTCAAAATTTTTACCGACCCTTTTCAGTATATTCATACCATTTATTAGTGCGTTATTTAATCCAACTCAAATATTTTTCTTGTGATTTAATATCCATTTAAAATAAGTGAGGCATTTTGTCTTTATTTAAATAAAATTTAATATGGTTCAACCCATATAATTTTATTTAAATAATATTTTATTCTTTTATTTTATTTGAATTACTTTTCTTCCTTTTACTTATGGATTTGGCCAAGATTTAATTGTCTTTTTAAATATTTCTTATTTATTTCTTTCTTTCTTTGTCTTATAAAATCCATATCATTTTATTTATAGTTCCAAAATTGGTGATTCCAATTTGTATAATTTTATTTAATATTTATTGATCCTTTTAAATCCTTTTAGGATTACTTTTCTCAAAATTTTGTATTGATTTTATCTAGGAGCTTTCTTAACCTTGGAATTTACTTTCTTTTATCTTATTAAAATCATAAGTTTTTATCCATGGCTCCAAATTGAGTGAAACCAATTTCCATGGTTTTGAAATATTTTTCTTTACCATTTTTGATCATTTAGAAATGTTTGTTGCTGAATTTTTGTATGGAACAAAGCCATAGTCTTAAAGTGGTCTTGGAGATGATTTCTTTCATTAGGATTTAGAGTTTTGGTTTAACTTTTGCAAGTGTTTTAAATTCAAGATACATCCATTTATGAATGAATTTGATTCTTTGAATATTTGTTTGTTGCTTTCTCAATCTTATTTTGTTCAAGTAGGATTTTTGATGTTTCCATTTAGAAGCAAAAAGTTTCTTTTCATCCTAAATTTCAACATTTATTTCTTTTGTTTGTTTATTTTTCACATTGTTAAATTTGGAAAATTTTGGGATGTGACAGACTACCACCCTTAAAATTAATCTAGTCCCAAGATTGTGAAGGCTAGAAGCAACAAGTTGGTTTCAAGACAACTAGGTACTACCACCCTTAAAAGGATTTTAACTAGATTGCATCTTGGCTTACTTGGTGTCTTGATGTAACTTCTCTGTCTGATTGTTTGCATAGTGTCCCTTATTTTCACACTTGAAACATGTGACAAGGTTGAGATCCTTCACATGATTGCTTGTCTTGTTCTTCTCCTTTTCTGGACAATTTGATGCATAATGGCCAAGCTAAAAACTGACATAGGACAAGTGTGTCCTATGTCTCCATAGTTTTTGTAGACTTGAGTTCCTTCTATAATATCATCCTTGATATCATTGTTGTCACAATCTCTTTGGGAAGGGTTACTTCTCATGTTGATCATCTGATTGGTCATCCTTTGCAACAATTGAGATTGGGATTCTAAGAACTTTAGCATGGCTGGGTCTAACTCAATGTGGTTGGCTAAAAACTGGCTTGTCACTTGATTCAACTAGGCTTGGGTTGCTAGTAGTTTTTGTCATGTGCATCTCTTGGTTGTTGTTACCATCCTTGATGTTGGAATTGTGGTCTCTTGGAGAAGTCTTCTGCTTGGGTTGGATTGGGATTAGATTAGGCAAAAAGATTTCTAGAGGAAGAATTCTACTCACACACAACAAATCCCACAAAGCAATGTGCAAGCAATCACAATCATGCATTCCACTCAAACAACAAGATTCAAGCATACTTTAGGCAACAAAATATTTTTCTACAGCACATAAGTTGGTGTGAGCAATAAATTGATTTGTAATAAACACTAGTGTGGTGGTCCAACTCTGGGTATCACTTGAGATCATTCCCTTCTTCTTAGTTGATCGTCGGGAACAACATCATGGTATCCTTGGAAGAAATTCTTGCATCATGGTCACAAAGTTGAAAGGTGATGATGGTTCCTCCTAAGTTCTGTCTCCTTAGTCTCCAAGTCTTGAGTATTATTCTTATGTCACTTGAAGTCCTTAGTGATGTCCAAGTAGAAGTCCTTGGTGAAACTGAAGTTGAAGTCATTGGTGATGGTGAAGTCCTTGCTCATGTTGAAGTCTTTATCCATCAAGTTGAAAAGGGAGAGATGTAGACTCAAAAAAATGATGAGGAAAGAGTTTACAAGATTGTTTGTAAATAAGTTTGGAACAAATACAACTCCTATCTTTTTCCTAAGGGTTTTTTTCCAATCCTAGGGTTACAATCCTACAGGCAACACAATGCTTTGATACCATTTGTAGAGGTCCCAACCTAATAAGGTGGAGATCCTGTGTTTATAGTGCTAGTCCCTGGATCGATTAGCTAGCACCCACAGTTTAAGATGTAATATCAATAAACAAAGGTCATATTACAACTTATACCCAGGAATAAAATATTTCATTACAACTTACATATCTCATATGGCTATCTTATGACAAAGAAGTAGATATATCTATATAGCATGGTGCCCTTCATCTTCTTATGCCACAGGCAATCATGTTGGTTATGGACTTCTAATCCTACTCAACAAACTTCACTAACCCCAAACAAACTGCAACATAATAAGTTACAGCCACAAGGGTCAATACATTTGAATTGTATTGGCAAGTGATATCATATTGATATGGAGAATCTAACATCTACATTAATATTTGGCTAAGTGGAGTTTTGGCTGGCCTTTGCGTAAAACAAGTTTTCCCTATCCTTTGAAAATAGTTTTTCTCTTTTTCAAATCATTTCATCACACAAGGCACACTGAATACACACCAGGCGCTTCCCTTGTTCACCCAACAAGTTTTAACTTAGAAATTGGGATAAGGAGATCCTTGATCATTTCAATATCTTTGATGCTCAAAATGTCCATTACCGGGGACACGGCTAAGTACTTAGGTTTTACCCTCTTGAGAGGTGGTGCACTTTTCCCACAAGACTCAACATGCATCGAGACGAGACTTTTCAGAAACAATCCCTCAGATCAGCAGATGTGTTCCATCCTATCATCAATACCACCAAGCATACATCACGATTTCTTGCAACCCTAGTTGGTCAAGGCAGAGCCCATATGCCATGTGGTTGCACTGGAAGATTCTCAACACAAAACATCTCAAATCTCTTTATTCCTGAGTGGCCATCCACAAGTGTGATACACAAGGTAAACCATATACATGGGCCTTGTGTAACCACTCAACACAAACCAATCTTCCCATTCCACCCAGGTGATTCATTCACATAGTTGTTTTATTAATCAAAAACATAGTCATAGACTTTGCATAATATCATAGCATGAATATTCCACCATTGTATTCTAATAGCTAGGCTAAGCATACTAGCATAACTTGTCTTTGGACTTAGAAGATTCCTACCAAGATATATTCTATAGGATCTATAGCATAGCAATATATAAAATAGTCCTATCATGCATACTACAAAATATCACTAATGCAATATATACTAATGCAATATTAAAAGATAGGACTTTTGATGACCAAAGTATCACTTTTTTGTAGAGAATCTAGGTACTCTCCTTGATCTTGCTCTTGTCACACTCCTCAAAGTTCACTACAATTCAATCAAAAAAGACACACATTCAAAACTAGCACTCAAACAAAATAACAAAACAAAACAATAAAAACAAGGAAATGCATGCAAGCATGCAAAAGGTTGTTTTATTGGAAATTGGTTTCTAACAAGTTTCTAAACACTTACTGGTCATTTATAAAAGTGGAAAATCATTTTAAAATCAAGTTAGTGGAAATAAGCCTTTTAAATCATTTTTGTTTTACTAGAAATGATTTTATTCAAAGAATAATTTCTAGTGTTAGCAAATATAGTTTTAAATTCAAATGTTAGTGTTTATGGTTAGAGGGTTCAAAACAAACCATTTGCAAAAGGTTTCACTCAAAAATCATTTTAGAACAATTTTATACTCAAAATAGTCCTACAAATGTTTCTTCATAAACTCTAATTTTCAGAAACAAAATGACCAAAATAAGGCCATATTTGCAAAGTACACATTTTTTAATCCATGGATATAAAATTTGTAATTTTGGACATATAGATCAAAAGTTATGGATTTTGCAAATTCAAACATCTAATAGAACAAATTCTGGATTTAAATCAAAATCCATGGCCATATGTCTTAATCTTTGGATGATACCATTTGGTTGGATCGAGCATCGGGACATTGGATCTAACTAAAATGCATGGCTTAGATCAACAGATCCCTTTGTTTAAGTGATCTGTTTTATCCTTTGGATCTAGATCTGGATCATGAGGTTCTCAAAAGCGGCTGGCGATGGTCTTGGCAGTGGCGGCGTCTGGTGATGGTGGTCCAACAACTCTAGGTGGCAAGGAGAGGCACATGGCATTCAGGTCGTGGGCGTGGTGCTCAAGGTGGTCTCCGTTGGCGAAGGTGCCGCATGGAGTCGGCGAGTTGCTACCGTCGAGCATGAAGACGCTAATGGCGTCGGGCACTACAAATCATCGAAGCAGGAACACAGGCGCGATCTAGCGGAGACTCATAGGACAAAGCTGAAGGTTGGTGATCAATCTCATGTGAGCAGGGGGCAGGGTGGTCTGCAGGCTGAATTTCATCGGATTCCGTCGGAGGCAGGCATGTGGTTTGGTTGTAAAATCGAGCCTAGGGGCTCTGTGCATGCAGCGAATGAGGGAAGGGAGAAGAGAGAGAGGATCGATCGAGTGTGTGGTCGTGGGGCAGAATTAGGCGTTTAAGTGAATTCACGATCTTAATTTGGCCGAAAGGAAGAAAGTGCGGGTCAAATTGGGGGGTTGAGGGGGCCATTGGATTTTCTGTTTTAATTCAAATCAAATGATTTCAACTTCAATTTGATTTCAAATATTTACCAAACCTTTTAGTAGGTTTCATACCATTTATGAGTTGATTAGTTATTTGGAAATTTCAAATTATTTTTCTTGTGATTTAATAATCATTTAAGTGTATTTTGTTCTTATTTAAATAAAATTGAATATGGTTCAAACCATATAATTTTATTTAAATAATCCTTTATTCTTTATTAATTAGTTAACTTTTAATCCATTTACTTATGGATTTTCAAGATTTAAATTGTCTTTTAAATATTTCTTATTTATTTCTTCTCTTTATCTTATAACATCCATATCTTTTATTTATAGTTCCAAAATTGGTGATTCCTAATTTTATAATTTTATTTAATATTTATTTTTATCCTTTTAAATCCTTTTAGGATTACTTTGCTCAAAATTTGGTGCTTGATTTTGTTAGGCTTTATTAGCCTTGGAATTAATTCTTTTATCTTATTAAAATCATAAGTTTTTATCCATGGTTCCAAATTGAATGAAACCAATTTCCATGGTTTATAATATTTTTATTTAGCATTTTTGATCATTTAAAAATGTTTGTTGCTGAATTTTATATGGATCAAAGCCATAGTCTTAAAGTGATCTTGGAGATGATTTCTTTCATGGGGTTTAGGTTTTTGGTTCAACTTTTCCAAGTGCTTTAAATTCAAGATACATTCATTTATGAATGCATTTGATCTTTGGGATATTTGTTTGTTGCCTTTTCATTCAAATTTGTTAAAGTAGGGTTTTGAGGTTTCCATTTAGAAGAAAAAATTTTCACCCTAAATTTCAACAATTGTTTCTGTTTGTTTATTTTCACATTTCAAAATTTGGGAAATTTTTGGATGTGACATGTATGCTAGGTATGAGAGTTGAGAGAGCCTCCTCAGTGCCCTCCTGGCCTTTATATGGGAGGCCGGTCTCGGGGTTATAGATTAGGGTTGGACCCGTGAAACTCTATCTATAGCTAGCCGTGTTCAACAAGAATTCGCATCCGTGCAGACCTTGGTCACCTATGCTTCATGGGATTTGCCATCCATAGTGAGTAATTTCGTGGGCCTGCTAGGCTGACAACATTAAGCACCCGTAGGGCATACCCATGTCATCAGCCAGCCTAAGGGTCACCCCCTAAAACCTACAAGGAACACACTACAAGGTCTCCAACCACAACTTGATTACAAGCTCAACTTCAAGCTCTTAAACAACTTTGAACAAGGTTTTGACATCGGAGATCCAACCACATACAAACTCAAGACCATGGGTACATCTCTTTCCTTGCATGATGAAAGAACTTCGTCGAGGAGGACTCATTTTCAAGCAGGGGAGATGATGCATCCCAACATATGACAACCACCATTGGTCCACATCATGTCACACCAACCATTCCTACAAAGGTGAATTCCTTACATATCTTGTGTCCCTTTGGTTATCATGTGAAGGGGGTCCTACTTGAAACAAATGTGTATTGTATGACTAAGACCCTAACCATGACACCTTGACGAGGACACAAGGAATCCCTAGGAACTAAGACCCCCAAGCAAGAGGCCTAGAAGATAAGAAGGAAGAAGCCAGCAAAGCAACCCCGGAGTCTCTAGCCCGCGCACCCCGGAGTCTCTGGTATGCACACCGTAGAGTCTCTGCACCACGTCTCCGGCCAAACTTCCATGAGCTCCAGCAAGATGCGTTTACCCGAGTCTTTGGATGGGCATGGCCCATGTAACACCAGAACTTCTTGATAATTCCCCAAACTACCCATAGATCGTGGCTGGCCTATATATGCCCCCTATAACACCCCATCCTCTCCGTACCAGCGGTTGTCACTCCTGGTAGCTTAATAGGATCTCTATACTAACCCCACACACCAACACTAGCCTTTTCTGTGCACTTTGTCCTCACTCGTGCGCGACCGGTACCCACTTCCCAGTCGGTCACCCATCCTCAAATTGCTCTAGGACAAGCACGTTTAACCTCAGAGTTATTTTCATAAGGGCTTCCAGAAAATAAGTTGCAACTTGTTAGTATGGTTATACTATCAATCCTATTAATCCATGTGCTAGGGTCTCACATACACCCACCCTTAGAAGATCGACGCCTCATCGATCAACCATGACATGAACGCCTCTTGGCCCATGTTTGTCGTCATGTGCGGCACATGTGCCATGTCGTGTCCACTCTAGGCCACACGCACCATGCTCCACATGTCCGCCACTAACCCTTGCACGCATGTGTGTGCGAGGATCCTCTGATACAATTGTAACTCTCCTGCCTCTCCCTAGCTCATACTATCTCTAGACTAACCTTACAAACCAACACTAGTATTTTATGCACACTTTGTCCTCACTTTCGTGCATACCAGTGCCACTTTCCGATTGGTCACCCATCCTCAGATTGCTCTAGGCCAAGAACGCAACCTCGGAGTTCTTTTCATATGGGTGATGATTTGCAAGTGCACAGATCAATTGTAGCTAGTTTTGAGTAAAAGTATCAAACCCACAGCTATTAAAAAGGTATTTATGCCCCTCGTTACTATCTAGAAGGATACTTATAAGTTGTTGCCTTTGATCTCAAGTAAGGTGTTTGAAAGATTTTGATTGTTTTCAGAAAAGTAATTAAAATGAGTAAAAGAAAGCAAGTAACAAGGTCGCATGAAAGCGTGGTTGAATTCAATAGGGCTAAAGCATTCTCGGGGATGTAGGATACAACACTAGCATGATATTATTATTAATTAAGATAATATACTTCTAGTGTCATGAGATGTGTGGAGAGAGCTCCATAATAAGATGTTCACTAAAAGGCTTGTAGGAAGCCACTTTGTTGAGCCAAGAGCGAGGTCACCTCTAAATAACCACTGCGATGTCTGAGAGAAATCACCCATACAAACCACCGCAATTAAGGGTTTCCCCGTGGATATCGTAATTAGCTTAGGGAGTCTCTCTTTATCCTCCATTTACCGTGTAGGTTACGAACCGATGCCAATTTTCATGAAGCTATTCCGGGCATGATCCCAAACATGTCCAAAGGATTTCTCCCTCCCTTTAGTCCGAGGAAAATGATATGTGGCCAAATACACAAATCATAAATCTATCATAGACCAGACAGTCATACGGACACAGAATATGTCATCTTTATTGCAAGTTCATAATAGTGCGGGTTTCTCCATCTCCCCAAGAACAAAGGAACTACTCACTCATGAAAGCAATAAACAACATCGTAATCAAATGGATGGATATGAAGGTAGATCTAATGCAAACCACAATCTAATCTAGAATTACAACAAGATCTAATAAATGAGAGATGGGGGTAGTGATGGTGATGGAGATGCGGTTGATGGTGAAGGGGATGATGCGATGTCCTCAATGATCCGTGAAGCGGGGATTTTCCCTAACCAAGTTCCTCCTTGGATCCCTTTCATATGCATTTTTCATAGTTTCGTGGTTGTGAATGTCGTAGTCTGTTGTTTTCACTAGGAGAAAGTATTTGACGATGCAGATCTTGCTGCCACCTTTAGTCGTGGCGAATGTACGGGCTGTTGATGACTTCCCTTGTTTGGTGTTCTAGCGAAGGTAAATGCATAAAATGACTTATATCACTTGAAAATATCATATTATAGCATAATATGACAGTTCCAATCAATATATTCATATAAGACTTAATGATTTGGGATTCTATTGAAACAAAGACAAAAAGGTGCATGCAAACATAGTGAAATACAAAAATACATACTCTATTTATGCTAAAACAAAAGGTAAATATGCTTAAATTTTGGACCCATCAACTCCTCAAGCTATGCTGCTGTCCCCAAGCAAGATGGTGGCTTATCGACAAGATAATCAGGTTCATGAGGCACGAGCCGTTACAATAAATGAGGTAGAAATTGAAATAGGAATATAACATCAGATGTAGATATACTTCGGGGGTATTATCATACCCTTACACATCACATGACTTAGAGTCTTCCACACCTTTTAGTTTTAATGAAGTTATAAGAAGCTTCTAGTGATTTAACATATCATATAATCATAAAGTTTAAAATAACGAGCACTTGATTTAGTAGTGAAGATTCAAGATCATTCTTTTCCTTTCATCTTTTCTTTCTACCTTTTTAGTCTTTTGATAGCTGCTTTTCTTATTTATTTATTTCTTCTCTTTCTCTCTCTCTCTCTCTCTATATATATATATATATATTACCTTTTCCTTTCTCCTATTCTCTCTTTTTTAAGTATAGTTATTTAATCATGCTCACTACTTTTATGGCTTTCAAAACTCGTGACTATAATATGCTACCAAAATTCTTCTTCTCATAGCCTAATCAATACTTTTATTCTGTGGAAGTCCCTAAAATCATGACAGTTGTACAAGTATCATAACACTCTGTAGGGTTACATAGAAAAAAATTCCTGATGGGACCAACTATGTACCAAGATCTATCTACTATATACAACCAGCGGATGTATATCCGTGAGAACATACCCTTGAATACCGACAAAGCTTAACAAGTTAAACTCGTGAAATCTCTTGCGATCTCAAGATCGAGAGGAAGTCCTAAGCGCCGCCAAATCAGCGGCGCATCCTGCTCGCACACATGTCGCCTCCTTGCTCCAGCGATGCAGCGGAAGCACAACTCTTTCTTCGAATAGCCACTGGAACATGTATCTCGCTAGTCGAGACCATGGGGAATAAATTCTAGAGGGAGAGATCCTTCACGAGGAGGTGTGAGGGAAGTGAGGACGGTGCCTTTTATAGGAGAGGGGGAACCCCAAGGGGGTGGCCGGCGCATGGGGCTGCCCCTTGCCCTCCCCTCTTCATGTGGGTGGACACTCGACTCACAAAAACCTCTTCATTTCCCTCCACTCAAAATCCCACTCAAACTTGCAATTAAATTTCCACCAAATTTAATGCAAAATCTCATTAAATAAAACTCTTTTATTTATTCAGAATTTTTGTCAATTACTTTAATGACAAACATTCACATATAACCCCTTGCTAGAATTCTATTTCACATGCATAACCACTTTATGCAATTTCACCCAAAAATTTGTTTCGGTATCTAGTGAAATAAATTCCTGCGCTTGTTATTCTTTCCGGCATGAAAATTTTGCTCCAATTGGATGTCGGTGTCTCTTAAGTGTGTCACCCTACGGTTCGTGAATAATGCGGACATGATCGAGACCCCTCTTGGATAATGAAGCGAGATCTAGAGACCCATCACTCCCACACATTCAACGATGACTTTCTTGTGATCGTGGAACCTTTTACGCTAGTATCTTAATCCCTTTGTTTGGGATATATTACATGTCCAAGATTCGATCGGTATCTCCATACCTAGTTTGATCTAAATTCTTGACATGCATCTTTTCTCGTTCCCGTGATATAACATTCTAGTGATCAAATCACTTGCTTGCAAGCTAACCAATGTGATATCACCGAGAGGGCCCAGAGTATATCTATCTGTCACCAGGATGAACAAATTGCACTCTCAATCCATGGGCCTCTACATAACACTTTATTAGTTCTGAACCCATCTTTATAATCACCCTATTACGGTGTGGCGTTTGATGTTATCAAGAAACTCTTCGGTGTTAGTGATTGACATGATCTCATGGTCTAAGTTAGGATCATTTTGTAAGTTGTTATAGCAATATAAACTCAATGACTTTGATCGTAATGCTATACTTCGGATGAATGTTCATCACGCCATTACACTAATGTTGTGATCCCGTTATTAACAACATCCAATGTCCATGATTAGAAACCTTGATCATCTTGTTAAACAACGAGCTGGTTTATAAGAGGTATAACTAGGAACTTTTGTTTGTTTATTAAACACACATGTATTAATGTTTGTATTAATAAAATTATAGCATGCAAAATAAACATTTATCATATACTTGGAATACACATAATAAACACTTTATTATTGCCTCTCAGGCATATTCCCTTCACACTCAACCTAGTTCAATCATCTAATATAATAATCATGAATCAAAAGACAACTTCAAATATCATAAAGTATCATAACTCAAGGATATAAATCTTCTCTTGTACAAATGGAGCTCTAAGTTTATGCAACTAATACAAATTCTAGAAATAAAATCTAACATGTGTGTAGGAAAGTAAAAGATGCTAAAAAGCTGTAAGGTCGAGTAGAAGGTTCTCATAGATTCCCCATGTAACATCCCAGCATTTAGGAACCAATGAAGGGTAGATTTAGGAATTTGTGCATATGCATGCATTCATTTGTAAAATAAGGGTAATTTTTTCGCCAAATAAAAACCTAAAGTGATCAGAGTTTATTTCACTCTCTAGGTGTAGGAATAGCTCTGGAGAGTGATCGTTATAAATTTTGACATGATCTTTATGAATTAGTGTGTTTTGGGAAAAGAATTTGAATTCAAATTTGGAATTTGAACTTATATTTGAAAGTTAGGATTAGGTATTTTGGAATGAATTCCAAAGTGATTTAGTAATATTATTTGTTTTAATCAAGAGATAATATAAAGTAATAAGAATTCAATATAAAGAAATTCAAATGAGAAATGAATCTTTATTCCTTATGTTTATTTCATAAACATTTTATAATAATGAATTCATTAAGTCAATAAAGGTTCATTACAGTAAAGAAATTACAAGAAGGGAAATTCAAATATGAATAAACTATTACAATATTCTGACAAAAGAATAAAATAAAGATTATAAAAAGAATCTATCTATCTAGGTAATTCTATGCTAAATCTTGAGTATCCAAATCTTATACCTACAAAATACAAAATAAACAAAATAAAAATAAAAGCTTAATTGTTAGATTTACTCTCCGTGGAGAGTAGTGAAGTGCACTGCTCGAGGTTACATCATTGAGTAATTATTAAAGGGGCAAGTTTCACCAATGTGAAAGTATCTGTTCTTTCATATCAAATAAGCCACAAGTCCATATATCAATAGCAACTAAAGGGGCAGGTTTCACCAGGTGAGTGAAATGTAAAAGGTTAAAAGGTGAAACGCATCATTGATCTGATCCACAATGCACCAAACAGCCAGGCAGCATAGTCATCTAACTGCATGGTGTGTCATATCGGCTGCAATGACGGCCCACACACAAGCAAAAGGAGAAGAGCTCAGCCGTAGCAAAGCTTCCAGAAGCTTACTCTCCTTCTCAATCATCAAACCAGTAACACACCAAGATTACCAAAGCCAAGCAAACCACCAGCCAAACCATACACCAGATCATCCAAGCCTTCACCAGATGGTGACATAAGGAGGGGGGAGTAGGTGGATAGCAAGATCAAGGCCAAGCTTATAGGAACCAGAAGTAGCAGGAGCAGCACCAGGAGGTGAAGGACAAGATCAGGCCAACAACACAACCAGCAAGATCAAGTCACCAGATCAACCAGCAACAACACCAACAACTCAACTATTGTGGTGAGTACTATAAAACCTTCACATGATCTGTCTATCTAATTTAGATAAGAATTCATGTGTTGTCTTATATTAAATCTCTCAGAAATCAACCAAGTGGGGTGAATCCATCATAGAGGATTTTAGAAGACTAAAGTCATAGTCATAAGAAAACCATACAAGTAAAACTAGGATCTCAAACCAACATCACTGATCCTGGATATTAAGGCCAAATCCTATATTCCAAAATGACCATAGACAAGATTATGAATTCTGGGCACATCTCTTAAAAGAGTAGCACCCCAAAATCCATAAATCTTATGGATCCATACAAAACCATGAGCACACCAATCATTTTATTAAAGGGATTTCATAATAAGTAACTGGTATCACTACCAGAACATATCTATGAGGGACAGCAAGATAGGAACCTAGTTCCTAAGCCTCAGACCAACATCATAGGCACTGATGTTTAAAAAATAAACTTTCAACTTATCTGTGGTATTAATCCAATCTTAAGAACTAATAAATCAAGCCCGGTAGTAGAACCTAGACTTGTGTGCCATTTTAAGATGGTTTCACAAGAACAGATTCCAAACCAAGCAGATTAAGTAGCTAGCTTTCATAAATAAACTGACAAGCAACTAATCATCATTTTCCTGGAATCAATCACCAGGAATCATTTCCAAGTTTATATATACAGAGCATCACTGTAAGAAACTGATTAACCTCAATTTGCATATGAATACATAAGCCAACATTATAGATGCAGTGAATAATCACTAACAGAGCTACTATCAGTACCAGTGTACTGACAGTAGATAAATTCACCAATCCTCAATACCACCTGACATATTTCACAGTAATACTGTCATATTGATCAAGCTCAACTACCAACTGGAGGCAACACTATAGAACCACTGGCATCAGATAATCAAAACAAGGCAGTAATGCACTGAACTGTAATTGATCACAATCCTCACTATGCACCACTACCAGTCCAATTCATCATTTACAAATTAAATAGGGGATGAACCCTAGAACCAGGGAGGAACCCTAGAATAGGTATGAACCCTAATCAGAGATACAAGGCAGAGTCACACAGCCTAGCTCAGGAGGGTAAGAGGACAAACAACCACAAGGGGGGAAACCAAATCAACTCACCATAGGTCCTCGCTATAGATTAGAAGAGGAAGCAGAGGGGTCGATGAGCACACGGCGGCATGGGGAGCACCCAAGGGGCGCTGCAACCCGCATCAAGCCGAGGCGGCGGCCACAACAACGTCTGAAGACGAGCAGCACCACCACTGCAACCACAACAACGCCATAGCACCACTAGGGGCAGCGGCAAAGGCATCACCGGCACCACCCCAACCCTAGGGTTCGGGATGGGGCTATCCTGGCCACAGGAGGGCCCTAGGTCCAAATCGAATTGGACCAAACGATGGAGCATGGTCAACATCTACACCATGCACCACGGCGGTAGCCAGGGCAGACCACAACGGCGGGAATCGCATGGTAGTGGTGTCCGCGACCACGGGGTCGAGGAGGAGAAACGGGTGAGTTGGAGAGAAGGTGCGGCAAAGGATTGGGCCAATAGGGCCAGTACCCCTTTGGGAGACCCTTTGACCGGGCCAATTGGGCCAAAATAAGCCCAAAAAGCCCAATGGGTTGGCCCAAAACCCTAAAAGGAACTTTAATAATTAAATAAAAGACCAAAATACCCCTAGAACTCAATAAATTCTAGAAAATAAAATATAAGTCTAATAAATAGAAATAATATATTTTTAGACTCATAATAAACCAACCTATTTGATTAATTTAAGAAACCATTCTTAATAAATAAATTTTTGGTTAAGGATTTTATAATATATATATATTCCTTATGGAATTTTATAAAATTCAAGAAAAAAAGATAAAAAATCAATAAAAATAACTTTTATTATATTTTGTTATTATAGTATTTCAGAAAAATACTAAATAAATATTTAGAGTTACCAAAATAAATTATCTTCTATTTAAATGCTAATTCTTAAAAAGAGTTATTTAATAAATAAATATAAGAGTTTATATTAAATAAAAATTAGCCTTCAAATCTATAAATAATATATTACATTAAGAAGGAAATTAAAATTGTGAAAATAATATTAAAATTGTGAAAATAATATTTATAAAATATTAAAATAATATTAAAATATTTATAAAATATTAAAATTGTTCCTTAAGAAGGAAATTCTTGAGTTCCTAAGAATATTTCAGAAAACTAAAATATTGGGTAAAACTCATAAAGAAAATAAATAACAACTAATGCATTACATTACTATGCATGTTCATTTTTGCTGCTTTAAATATTGTCCTTACCGGGCAATAATGATGTTTTGTAGACATAGAAGCTCAAGGTCCAATGCAAGCATCTGACTTCACTACCTTGCAATCACAAGGCAAGTTCATCACTTGCTCATGTCCTTTGAAGAGTATTTACCAAAGTATTTATAAATCATGTGTTATCATCTATGTTTCAAGGAAAGAAAATATTATTTTCTCAAATAAATAAATTGTTGGTATCATCCTAAGTGATGATATAGTGGAGCAAAAGAACTTAGGTTTGTATTTGCAACAATGATAATCACCTAGGAATTTAACAACCCATGACATCAGTGATTCTAGCGCCGTATATAACGTGTTAACCATGATATTTGGAATGGGACGGAGAAGTCAGCTATATCCTTTTCCTTTCGTATGGAGGCAAGACGATCTTAACGTGACGTTGTGATTCCTTATGCGGATCTAACATATGGGTGGGAACCCTTAGGCCCCATGTTTTTAGTGTCTAGATTATCTATGAGGGCGCTGGTATGGCGGACCTATATTATACTACTTGGGGCATCACCAGCTCATAGAGTCTTGAAGTCATCGTGTTTGTTTGTTTTGTAGCCCAAAGGGATCTTAACGGAGGTGAGCCAACCCCGAAGGATCGTGCTGACATATGGGGTCGCGAAAAGGGCAGTGATTAGCTTGGATCACCTACTGGGCCCGACATCATGGAATTGTGGACAGGAAAGTACGCCCGGTTGTGCAACAAGGAGTTGATCTCTCATGGGTAAAGTAACGCACCTCTGCAGAGTGTAAGAATTGTAACTTGTTACTCCCTGTTCCGGGAAGGAGCTACGAACACGGCAGGAAAGGAACTCCGTGAAAGTTCTAGTAAACCTATGAAGACTGATTGGCATAGTTTTTAAACAATAAAACCAATCCTTGAAGAAAGATTTACGAAAACTGCATAATGCCAAGGACTTATAGTCTGAAGTGGTAGATAGAGCGTCAAACTTCTCACCTTGCATATAATGAACTTGCTGGGTAACAATGTTACTCACCTTTTCCTTTGATCTCCTGCTTAGACTCTAAGGATCCATAAGATACCCCAATGTATGCAGCTGAAAGCCAAGAGGAGGTCTTCTATGAAGAGCCCGATCTATATGGTGATGTAGAAGGGGTGGACTACGACGGCATCTATGGAGGAGAGCACCATGAGTCAGAATAATTACCTTCGTATAAGTAACCAATTGAGTCGAGCGACATGGACCTTATATAGTAATAAGTTGCTGAGCTAAATTCAGAGATGAAGTTGTACTTTAAAACTTCCATTGAAACACTTTATATTTGGTTTGTACGTTGAATCTTTTGAAGTCTTGAACTTCTGGTATTGTAATAATAATAATGTATGTATGTTTGAAATATGGACCCGCAATGTTTCTGTTGTACCACTCTGAGGGATGTGATATTTACGGAATAGTGTTATGTGAATGTCATGTCAACGACTATAGTATACTACACATGCAGTGGTATGCTGGGTCACCGCAGTTGGAATCAGAGCCAATTGCTTTGACCTTAGGTTGGAAACCTAGTAAAGTGTATTATCTATAGGAGTGTATAGCAACAATAAAGGATTCTCTAAAAGGGTATAATGGGTATTCAAATGAGAATATTCCGTTATATATCTTAGTGCGATAATTCTTTGTTACGATGCAATATATTATTGATTACTAATAAAAATATTTTTGTTATACAGAGTTATAGCACCAAAGTTTCCAAAACAAACTTTGGTAAGGAAAGAGGAGTCTCTCTATGATTACCAAGGATCATTCACTGATCAGCTTCACCAACTTTTAAGGATTTTTAGCTGTCCAACTAAAATCCCAGTGAATACCATAACCTATTATGATGGTTGAATGTTATCCAAGTATCGTGTGAGTATCCAACTTCCAGAAGAGCTTGGATTATATCACGATCTACCTATAGGTGAAGGTAGGAGTCATTTATCTTTATACCATGTTGTTGTTGTGGAGGCGATAACCAATATCCAGGAGAATATAGCCAAGGAGTTAGAAGGGAGCACATTTTCTGTGATTCCTCATGATTCTATAGACTCGGAGCCAGTACCGGATCATCTTACTTTGGTAAAGAAGCATCCTAAGTTAGCTTCCAAGTTTATGGATCGATATCGAACACTTGTTGCATCTTTTTATAAGACACATCAAGTTATAGTTGAAGATAAAAATGACATGTTAGAGGATCTAACTGATCCAGAAAGAAGGAAATAGTTAGCATTCCAGTTGCAGAAAGAAGCAAGGGGTAGTGTAAAACCAGTCTTTAAGGATATACCTATAGATCCCGAATCTTTTACACCATATCCTTATTCACCTAGACCAGAACCTACCTATGATCCTTAATTATATATGAGGTATCCTGTACCACAGGTTTCTGGGGAAGGATCTGATTCAGAACATCCTATTGATAATTCTGATGGATGGATGGATGACGGGATCACCTGAGGGATCCCGAGGGAATCAAATGTCAGTGGATGGGTCTGACAGAGATGTTGGACAATCCAGCTGGATGGGTACAAGAATGAATCCTAATGATAGTAGTAGAAATACCATATTTGTAGGAAGTCAGGATGAAGAAGAAGATCCTGAGGAGAGAGTGTTTGAATCATCAACACCTTTGATGGTGCTGACGTGGATCACTTCATTGGAAACCCCAAGAGCAAGGTGTGATGAGCACAGCAGCAAGTCTTCCCTCGGTAGAGACCGAGGTTGTCGAACCAGAAGGAGGAAGGAAACATCACATAGGTGTTGCAAGCAACGCGGAGACCTGCACAACAAAAACTCAAGACTTTGCCCCAACGAATCAGTGAGGTTGTCAAGCTCACCGGTTTGTTGCAACAAAGGATTAAACATACCGTGTGGAAGGTAATGGTTTGCAGCAAGTAAAAAAGTAACAGTGAAAGATGTATAAATGGTAAAGATTGGACTGGGGTCCATAGTTCACTAGAGGTGCTCTCCTTAGATAAACAACATGACATGAAGGGTAAAAAAATTACAGCAGGGCAATTTACAGGAACTGAGCAAGGCATAACAATGCAATTACTAGTCAGAAAGATCCTATGAGTTTCGATTCGGAAATACAACAAGATACATAGACCGTCATCCAACTGCATCTATGACTAGAAGTCCACCTTCGGATTATCATCCGAACCCCCTCGAGTATTAAGTTGCAAGCAACAGACAACTGCTTTAAGCAAAGTGTGTAAGATAAACAGTCCACATGTTCCATGAACAAGAGATAGTTGTTTTCTCCCTAGTAGCAACAGCACATCTACAACCGTAGAGATTTTTGTCACTACCCTTGGAAACTAGAGGCATGAACCCACTATCGAGCATAAATACCCCCTCTTGGAGTCACTAGCAACTACTTGGCCAAGATAGCTACTAACAACGGAGAGCATGCAAGATCACAAACAACACAGACATGATAGAATCATAAAGACAAAACCAGTAATCAAACCAACATAATAATATCAATATCCATTGGATCCCCGCAAACACAACATGCATGATTATAAATAGATTAGATCTTGATCATGAACGGAGCTCACAAGATCTATACATGAAAGCACAAAGGAGGAGATACAAGCATCTAGCTACTACATGTACCCATAGTGCAAGGTGGAACTACTCACGCATCATACCGGAGAGAAGGCCTCTGGGATGATCTCGCCTCCGGCAGGGTGCTAGGAAGAACTTCAGATCCTCTCGATCTAGGGACGATGGTGGCGGCACCTACAGACGGTTTCGTGGAGATTTGATCGGGTGCCTAGGGTTTCTGCATCGGGGGCTTCTTATAGGCGAAGGGGGAGGCCGAGGCGGCGACCAGGGGGGTCAAACCCTACCCAGGCGCGGGCCCAGCCCTAGCCATGCCTGGGGGGGTGGCCGCCCTGGCACGCTTCCTCGTCTCCCCTCTGGACCTCTTGTTCCCCATGGAAAGTAATTGACTTTGGCGTTTGTCCCGTCCAATTCCTAGAATATTTCTTTACTAACTTTTCTGATACCAAAAACAGCAGAAAACAGGCATCTGGCACTGTGGCAACTTGTTACTAGGTTTGTACCAGAAAACATGTAAAAAGCACCTCAAAGTATAGACAAAGCAAAGCAAAGTAGATACTAAACAAGCATGGAGCATCAAAAATTATAGATATGTTTCCAATGTATCAAGCATCCCCAAGCTTAACTCCTGCTCGTCCTCGAGTAGGTAAGTGATAAAAGAATAATTTTTGAGGTGACATGCACCCTCACAATAAAGATCCAACCATTTGTAAGCATTGAAATCTGCGATCAAAGAACTCTAAACATGTGAATGAAAGATGGAGTTCTAATAGTAGGACATAGTAACTATGCATGCAACAAGACAGGCTACAAACAAAGATCATGAATAACATGCATTGAAAAACATTTGTTTGTTTCACATACAGAAAACATAGCATAGTGGCAATCAGCTTGTTCCTTATAGAGTAGCAATATAGATGCATATGACACCTTCAAAGTTCACAAGGGTGACTAGAAACAAATAGTACAAGAACAAGTAATATCACAATATGCATCAACCAATAAGCTTTGGAACACTGCACACAGAATGGCTACTATGCTCTCTTAACTAGTGCCTAAAGCATAGAAGGCGGAGACTCAATATAATAGTGGAAGAAAGGCCCTTCATAAAGGGAAGCAGGGATTTCAAGTTTCAAAAAAGAGCTTCCAAAAATTACGGTACTTGTTAGCTTTCATCCCTCATTACCCCTATCATAAGCATCTTGAAGTGATTAAGGTTAAAGTGAACAAATATGGAGTATATGCTTGACGAAGTATAAGTTGGCAATCTCAAGTCTCTTGAATACGAGGGCCACACCTCATGTTACGCAACTTTAGTCACCTGTAAGTTCTTGTCATTGTAACTATTTGCATATCATAGAGAACCGCCAACGGGGTACCCCTTGCACATGGTATAGGAGCTATCCCATAACCAAAATGACAAGGCAAGCAGACAATGAGCATCTCAGCAATCTTCTTATTTACCATGAGAATATGGTGATTTTTTATATCTTTCATCTTTCCTCAATGTGTATCTCTTTTTTATAAGAAAAATGCTTCATAGATGTCACTATGGTCATGCTGCAAGTTTCCACCATGATTAGGCATGGCTTAGGCTAGCGGCCTAGGCGTTTCTCTAACACAGGATACAAACTCCATGGACTTACAAGTTCACTCTTTATTTCACACTGGTGGCATCCATAGACAAAAGAGCATGATATCAACTGAGTACAAAGTTCAAGTGCAATGTTGAAAATGTTCCCCGTGACAGCATGGTTCTGCTGATTCCAACGTATAAGTGCAAGCATATACAACATAGATGACGCAATGGTTCAAGTTTATTAGGGGAAAAAAAATATAAAGTGTGCCATCAAGTTGGTGAGGGCTTTAATCACTAAGTTTTCACATAACAAAATAGTTTTTAATTGGAAGATAGCTGAAAACAAGAATATACTTGGAATGGTGTAACACACCATGCATAGGAGTTTATAGTGGACACTTTGGAAAAACTTGGTTTCTTGGGAGTTGGAAGCATGAGTAGGACTTACTCATACAAGTGGAGGCTAGCCAAATACTGGGAGCAACCAACTAAGAGAGCATAATGGCCATAATCATGCAGTGCAACAAAGCATTACTAATCAAAGCATAGAGTGGTACTACAAGTCAAGGACTAAATGATCATAGAGGATAATGGTGACTTGTGAGAGTCATAACATGGTGTAAGCATGTGCCAAGTCAAACCAAGCAAAGCATCAAAGGAGAATACCACAATACTATGCTTTTGCATGCTAAAACAACGCATAATTTCTTCAAGGCACACTAAGAAATCCCAATTGTTTGGAAGAAGACATTCTACAGCAATAGTCACTAAGCATAATTCCAAAACAACACCTAGCATGTCATGCTAAAGTCTAAGTCACAGTCAATGCAAGCTCCTCTTGCACTTCAAGCAAGAACTTACTACTCCTTTCCAACACCAAGCAACTTATTTGCAAAACAACATAGCAATAACGGGGGTCCAAACTACTTTATTCAAGCAAACTAAACAACCTAAGCAAAGCAAACAGAAACTAAGACGCTCCAAGAACAACACAACTGTGCATGAAACAATAAAAATGAAGTGTCTAGACAGACCTGAGCTTTTTATTGATGAAGAAGGGGATGCCTTGGGCATCCCCAAGCTTTGACGCTTGTACCTCTTGGATATTTCTTGGGGTGACACCATGGTGGAATCCAAAAGCTTGAGCTTTTTTCCATTCTTCATCTCATAGCATCATCATCTCTCTCTACACCTGAAATTTTTCCTTCATACAAAACTTCACACAATCTTCATTAGCAACATTACTTTATTCAAAAGATATTAGACCTCTGGCAAAGCTTTGAAACAGCAAGGCTTTTCACTAAAAACACAATCTACTGTAGTAAATCCTTCAAAAAGCTCCATTCACCTAAAGAGAACTCAAAAAGGAATCAATAAGAAGCAAATGCAAATAATGGCAGAAATCTGTCAAAACAGACCAGCAGGTAGAAACCGATTTCTTCGAACATCTTCTGTTGCTCAAATCAAAAAGTGTTGAACTAACAAAGTTAGCTTACATATTGGGGGATTTATTCGTAAATTTTGATCTCAATACGAGTTACAGAGACTCCTCACGAATTTGTTTGGTGGAGGACAGAAATCTGTTTCGGGACAGCAACTCCCCAAATCTTACTTCCCTCTCATTAGAGGTCATTCTGGGCACAAAAAGCAAACAAAAAATATAAGGAGAGGTCATTACTGGAGTAATAACTTCCAAGAATCAAGGAAACTCCCGGGTTATCTCCCAACAAGTACTTTTCTTTAACGCCTTTAAGTTAGGCACAAGAAGCAAGAAGAATCAAGTATTCTCAAATGAAGAAGCATTAACAACAAATTTTTCTTTCAGAGGAGGAGCAAAAAGCAACCTCTCTCTCCTCATAGGGAAGTGTTCAATACCTTTCTTGAATGGAAAATGATATTTAATGGTGCCTTATTTCATATCAATGATGGCACCAACTGTTCTAAGAAAAGGTCTTCCCAAAGTAAAAGGACAAGAAGCATTGTATTCAACATCCAAAACATAGAAATCAACAGGGACATAAGCATTGTTAACCATAATGAGAACATAATTAATACTCCCCATGAGTTTCTTCTTAGCATTATCATTAAGTGGGACATCCAAATAACATTCTTCCAAAGGTGGCAAATCAAGCATTTCATAAATCTTCCTGGGCATAATTGAGACACTAGAACCAAGATCACATGAAGCTTTGAGATCAAAGTCATTCACTTGCATATTAATAATGGGTTCCCAACTATCTTCTACTTTCCTAGGAATCGAAGCTTTGTGTTTTAGCTTCTCTTCCTTAATTTTCACAAGAGCATCTGTAATGTGTTTGGTAAAGGAAACATGCATATCACTAGCATCAGGACTTCTAGCAAGCTTTTATAGGAACATAATCACTTCAGAAATATTGCAACCATCAATATAAAAATCAAACTTAGCATCACTAGTAGTAGGCTCAATAGGCTTAGGCATAGTAGGAGGAGGAATATGGACTACTTGTGGTTTAGTTGTGATGGTGCACACACTATTGTTTCTATCAATTTCAGCTTCCCTTTCCCACTTAGCATGAAGTTGAGCTAACAGCCTAACATTTTCATCAATAGTAACTTGTATGGCATGAGCAATAGCAAAGGTATTTTCCATGGTTTCAGGTTTAGCAGCCATTTTATTAACTAAGGAAGTTTGAGCTTCAGACAAAGAGGATATATTTTTCTCAACAGTTAAAAGCTTCTCCTCTATAGTCTTATTGAAAGTGGTTTGCTTACTAATAAAGTCCTTAAGCATGACTTCAAGCTCAGAGGGGGCACTTCTAGCATTATTGTAAGAGCTTCCATAGGAATTGCCATTATTAGGAGGATAAGGCCTATAATTGTTGTTGCTACCAAAATTATTCCTATAGGCATTGTTGTTGAAATTGTTGTTTCTAATGAAGTTCACATCAACTTGCTCTTCTTGAGCAACCAAAGAGGCTAAGGGAACACTATTAGGATCTAGAGGAGCTTTCCCATTAACAAGCATAGCCATAATTACATCAATCTTTTCACTCAAATAGGAAGTTTCCTCAACAGAATTTACCTTCTTACCATGTGGAGCTCTCTCAACATGCCATTCAGAGTAGTTAACCATCATTTTATCAAGGAGCCTTGTTGCAGCACCCAAAGTGAGGCCCATGAAGGTACCTCCAGCAGCGGAATCCAACAGATTTCTTGAGGAGAAGTTCAAACCTGCATAAAAAGTCTGGATAATCATCCAAGTTGTGAGTCCATGAGTAGGGAAATTCTTAACCAAAGATTTCATTCTTTCCCAAGCTGGAGCAACATGTTCACTATCAAGTTGTTTAAATTTCATAATGTCACTTCTCATAGATATAATCTTAGCAGGAGGATAGTATTTTCCAATAAAAGCATCTTTGCACTTAGTCCAAGAATCAATACTATTTTTAGGCAAAGAAAGCAACCATTATTTACCTTTTCCTCTTAAGGAGAAAGGAAAAAGCTTGAGCTTAATAATGTCTCCATCTACATCCTTATATTTTTGCATCTCACAAAGTTCAACAAATCTATTGAGATGGGCAGCAGGATCATGAGAACCAGCACCAGAAAATTTCTCTCTCATCACAAGATTCAACAAAGCAGGCTTAATTTCATAAAAGGTAGCATCAGGAACAGGTGGAGCAATGGGAGTGCTTAGGAAATCATTGTTGTTGGTGCTAGTGAAGTCACACAACTTAGTATTCTCAGCAGAGTTCATTTTGGCAATGGTGGGTAAGCCAAAAATAGCAGCAGTAGCTAGAGGAGGAACTAATTTTTTTTAATAAAGCAAGCAAACCAAACTAGACTATTTTTTTGGGGGTTTTGAAAAGAGGCAAACAAAACCAAGCAAAAGAAACAAAGAAAACTAAAAACAAAGTAAAGAGAAAGGAAGTGAAGGACTCCCCTAGTAAAGATGTCCTTAGCCTCCCCGGCAACGGCGACAGAAAACTTGTTGATGGTGCTGACGTGGAGCACTTTGTTGGAAACCCCAAGAGCAAGGTGTGATGAGCACAACAGCAAGTCTTCTCGCAGTAGAGACCGAGGTTATCGAACCATAAGGAGGAAGGAAACGTCACACAAGTGTTTCAAGCAACGCGGAGACCTGCACAACACAAACTCAAGACTTTGCCCCAACGAATCAGTGAGGTTGTCAAGCTCACCGGTTTGCTATAACAAAGGATTAAACGTATCGTGTGGAAGGTAATGGTTTGCAGCAAGTAAACAAGTAACAGTGGAAGATGTATCAATGGTAAAGATTGGACCAGGGTCCATAGTTCACTAGAGGTTCTCTCCTTAGATAAACAACATGGCATGAAGGGTAAACAAATTACAACACGGCAATTGACAGGAATTGAGCAAGGCATAACAATGCAATTACTAGTCAAAAAGATCCTATGAGATTCGATTGGGCAATACAACAAGATACATAGAACGCCATCCAACTGCATCTATGACTATAATTCCACCTTCAGGTTTTCATGTGAACCCCCTCCAGTATTAAGTTGCAAGCAACATACAACTTCTTTAAGCAAAGTGTGTAAGGTAAATAGTCCACATGTTCCATGAACAAGAGACCGTTGTTTTCTCCCTAGTAGCAACAGCACATCTACAACCGAAGAGATTTCTTTCACTTCCCTTGGAAACTAGAGGCATGAACCCACTATCGAGCATAAATACCCCCTCTTGGAGTCACTAGCAACTACTTGGCCAAGATAGCTACTAAAAACAGAGACCATGCAAGATCATAAACAACACAGACATGATAGAATCATAAAGACAAAACCATTAATCAAACCAACATAATAATCTCAATATCCATTGGATCCCCGCAAACACAACATGCATGATTACAAATAGATTAGATCTTGATCATGAACGGAGCTCACAAGATCTATACATGAAAGCACAAAGGAGGAGATACAACCATCTAGATACTACATGGACCCATAGTCCAAGGTGGAACTACTCACACATCATACCGGAGAGAAGGCCTCCGGGATGATCTCCCCTCCGGCAGGCTGCCGGGAAGAACTTCAGATCCCCCGATCTAGGGGTGATGGTCGCAGTGGCTACAAACGGTTTAGTGGAGATTTGATCGGTTGCCTAGGGTTTCTGCATCGGGGGCTTCTTATAGGCGAAGGGGGAGGCCGAGGCGGCGACCAGGGGGGTCAAACCCTACCTAGGCGCAGGCCCACCCCTGGCCTTGCCTGGGGGGTTTGGCCGCACTGGCACGCTTCCTCGTATCCCCTCTAGAGTTTTTGTTCCCCACAGAAAGTAATTGACTTTGGCGTTTGTCCCGTCCAATTCCGAGAATATTTCTTTACTAACTTTTCTGAAACCAAAAACAGCAGGAAATAGGCATTTGGCACTGTGGCAACTTGTTAATAGGTTAGTACCAGAAAACATGTAAAAAGCACCTCAAAGTATAGACAAAGCAAAGCAAAGTAGATACTAAACAAACATAGAGCATCAAAAATTATAGATACGTTTCCGACGTATCAACCTTCTCAAAACCCAGGGAATGTACATTATCCAGTGTTTAACTATCTTGCCCAACAAAGCACCTGGGGAGCAGCAGAATCTGCGTATTCTGTTTACAACTCTAGGAATGGAGCTCAGGAGATGCAAGTGGGTGATAATGTTGAACAGGCTTCTAAAGACTTTTCAGATGAGCTGGATGGAGTCAACGCACTAAGGCTGAGTAATGACTCAAGTCCTGATACTTCAGATTCCGAGTATGTTCCGTCTGGAAGGCCATTTGTTCCACAAACTGTGTGACGGACGTTACGTCATCACGGTTGGACTTCAGACATGTATGATGAGCGTCGCGGATATTCGAAGCATAGGTTACTTATTAGAAAGTAGTTGGTATTACGTATTGTTATCTGAGAGAATGATGTAGATAAATAAGTAAGGTGGTGTTTAAATTTGTTATGGTACCTATATGGTATAGGTTTGTAATGATGTTGTATTTATTAATGGTTTTTAATGTATAATATGTGAAATGCATATTTGGATCTTATTTGGGTTTTAATTTCCATTGTGTGCCTAGTTTTGTGTGTAAAGTTGAGCTCAGTACACATGTGCATGATGTAATTATGAGTATTTGTTGTATGTTGCAGGACTAGGGGGGTCATGGAATCGGGTGTAAAAACTGAATCTGAACAGCAGCGCATGGAGCGCGAGGCTAAGGATAAGGCAGATGCAGATGCTGCAAATCATGGAGCATTACTACCACCACCAATGAGGCCACTAATGGAGCAGAACTTTATGCAATAGATGCAAATGATGCAAGAACACCAAAACAAATTCATGGAAGAGTTGTTGGGACGAGCTGGAAATCAGAGAGCACCTAAGGGAGGAGGAGTGAGTCTTTCCGACTTCTAGAATGCAAGGCCGTCACCTTTTGCGACAGCCCTAGAACCAATGGATGTAGAAGATTGGCTAGCAGACACTGAGAGAAAGTTGAAAACTGTAGGTTGCAATGATGAGGAAAAGTTGAGGTATGCAACTCATCTTTTGACTGGACCTACAACATCATGGTGGGAAAATCAGTTAGCAATGCAACCGCCAGGAAGAGAGTATACTTGGGAAGAGTCCAAGCAGAGGTTCTGTGAGTATCATGTTCCTAAAAGTGTGATGGAGTTGAAGCGTAGGGAGTTTGGGGAGCTTCAGAAAGGTTTTACTAGTGTCATGAAGTACATCCGGGAGTTTAGCCAATTGTCTCGTTATGCAGAGGATGAAGTGAGCACTGAGGAAAAGAGAAAGAAGCGTTTTCTGTAGGGGTTAATCCCATTCATGAAGATGCAGTTGAGGTTGCCAATAAACAAACTTTTCAGCGGATACTGGATGCAGCCATCACTTTTGAAGATGATTATAAGAATGTCCAAGAGGACCGAAGGAAGAGATACAAGAAGTAAACAAAGGGGATTCAGGCAAGTAAACCCAAGCCCAATTTGTAGTTCAAGCCAAGGAATAAACCCTACAACAACAACAATTCCAATCGGAATGCAAATCCAACCGGAAGGAATATTATATGCCATAATTGCAAACTTCTAGGGCATATGAGTAGGGATTGCCAGAAACCAGTGATAATTTGCCATGCTTGTGGTCATAGGGGTCATATAAATCCAAACTATCCGAGTAAACCACAAGGTGGTTGGCCTGTAAAAGGTGGAGGACAAACTAGTGGAAACAATGGACAACCCAATAGAGGAGGAAATTATGTCAAGAACAACAATGGCAAGAGGAACAGACCTACCGGGAAGCTGAATTGTGCAACCTTAGAGGAGGTGGATAACTCCGAGCATGTAGTGATAGGTACACTCAATATCCTTACCAATCCCATAAAAGTTCTTTTTGATACCGGTGTAACTACTTCATTCATTTCTGAAGAATTCTATGATAAATCCAGGATTAGAAGGGCAGCGTTAGAAAACCCTATGACTGTGGTGACGGCAGGGGGAAATGTAGTTGTACGCCACATTAAACAAGATCAGGTTATCTCGATCTGTGGTTGTACATACTTTGCGGACCTTTATGTGATTCCTTTGAAAGGAATTCAGTAGTGTTGGGTATGGACTGGATGACTGAACATGGGGCTCAGATTAATTGTGAGGATAAAACTATCTCAATCAAGACTCCAAGTGGAACAAGGATAGTTTATCAAGAATATAAGCACAGTCATATCATGGTAGATATTTAGTTGAACTCAATGAAGGAGGTCAAGTTGGAGAATATTCCTGTAGTAAATGAGTTTCAGGATGTTTTCCCAGCAGAATTGACACCAGATCGGAAAATATAGTTCACTATTGATCTAATTCTGGGTACATCACCAATAGCTCAAGCACCATACAAGATGGGTCTGAAGGAATTAAAAGAACTTAAAGAGAAAATTTATGAGTTAGCCACGAAGGGATTCATTCAAGAAAGTGTATCTCCATGGGGAACTCCGGTGATCTTTGTAGATAAAAGAGATGGAGGAAGAAGGATGTGTGGGGACTATAGAAATCTCAACAATGTTACCATCAAGAATAAGTACCCATTGCCAAGAATTCAAGATTTGTTCGATCAAGTTAAGGGAGCTGGAGTATTTTCCAAGATTGATCTAAGATCACGATACCACCAGATAAAAATCAAACTGGAAGATGTTCCAAAGGCAGCATTTGTCTCAAGGTATGGACACCATGAGTATCTTGTCGTACCATTTGGTTTGACCAATGCACCAGCAATATTCATGAATCTGATGAACAAAATCTTCATGCCGTACTTGGACAAGTTTTTCATAGTGTTTATTGATGATATTTTGATATATTCAAAGGATAAGGAAGAGCATGCTGAGCATTTGAGAATAGCATTGCAGATCCTAAGAGAACATAAGCTTTATGCTAAGTTCAGCAAGTGTGAATTTTGGCTAGATGAGGTAGAATTCCTTGGTCATGTGATCAGTAAGGATGGGATTGCTGTAAATCCATCCAAAGTTCAATCGGTATTAGAGTGGACTGTGCCAAAGAAGCAAATTCGAGATTTCTTGTGTATGGTTGGTTATTATCGGATGTTCATTGAAGGTTTCTCCAAGATAGCTGGACCAATGACCAAATTTCTCAGAAAGAATACACCATTCATCTGGGATGAGAAGTGTGAAGCTAGTTTTCAGGAGTTGAATACTAGCTTAACTACCACTCCAATTTTAGCAGTTCCTGAAATAGGAAAGGACTATACAGTATATTGTGATGCATCTAAAGAAGGTTTGGGTTGTGTGTTAATGCAAGATCATAATGTAATTTCTTACGGATCAAGACAACTAAAACCACATGAAGTCAATTATCCAACCCATGATTTGGAATTAGCAGCAGTAGTCTTTGCCTTGAAAGGATGGAGGCATTTTCTTTATGGATCAAGGTGTGAGTTATACACTAACCACAAAAGTCTCAAATATTTCTCCACTCAAAAGGAATTGAATATGAGACAGAAGTGTTGGTTAGAGCTAATCAAAGATTATGATCTGTCAATCAGTTATACCCCTGGAAAAGCAAATGTTGTAGCAGATGCTTTAAGTCGAAAGAGCACAGATATTCAGCCTAGCAATCGAGAACTACCAAAAGATCTACGGATCGATTTGGAAAGATTGGAACTTCAATTCATAAGAACAGAGATTCTTGGAGGACTAGCTGCCATGCAGGTAGTTGCAGAACAGAATAGTGATCTCAGGCATGAAATTTTTAGACATCAAGCTGAAGATCCTTTTATTGCTGAAGAAATTCGGGTCAAGCATCAGTTTTTCGCTTAGGGGATTTTGGATCTCTATGGTTACACGATTGTCTTTGTGTTCCAGATGTGTCAGAAATTCGTGAAGTGATACTTCGAGAGGCACATGAGACACCATATTCCATTCATCCAGGAAGTACCAATATGTACATGGATTTGAAAGAATTATTCTGGTGGAATAACATGAAAAGAGACATTGAAAAATATGTGTCGGAATGCCATACTTGCCAAAGGGTAAAAGCTGAACATCAAAGTCCAGCAGGACCATTACAACCCTTGGAAATTACCGAGTGGAAATGGGAGGAAATTGGTATGGATTTCATCACAGGATTACCCATGACACCAAAACAGAAAGATATGATATGGGTGATTGTTGATAGACTCACTAAAAGTGCACATTTTATTCTGGTAAATCAAAAAGATAATGCTGAGAAGTTAGTAGAAGTTTATGTCAAGGAGATAGTAAGTAAGCACGGAGTGCCCAAGAAGATCATAACTGATAGAGGATCTTTGTTTACTTCAGCATTTCGGAAACAATTACATGAAGCACTTGGTTCAAAGTTGGATTTCAGCACAGCCTATCATCCAGGAACTGGGGGTCAAACTGAAAGAACCAATCAAATATTGGAAAACATGCTTAGGGCTTGTGCATTAGATTTTGGAGGTTCGTCGGAAGATCATCTACCATTGGTAGAATTTTCCTACAACAACAGCTATCAGAGTAGTCTGAAGGCAGCTCCATATCAAGTACTCTATGGAAGAAAATGTAGATCACCAATATGTTGGTATGAGCCTGGTAGTAGCAAAGAATTTGCACCAGACTATATCAAGGAAAGGCAAGATATCATCGATATAATCAAGGATAGATTGAAAATAGCTCAAAGTAGACAGAAAAGTTATGCTGATCTAAGTCAAAGATCATGGCATCCTGAAGTAGGAGACATGGTATATCTCAAAGTAAGCCCAATGAAAGGAGTTAAGAGATTCAGAGTTAAAGGAAAATTGAGCCCCACATATATAGGACCATTCAAAGTACTGAGTTCGAACAGGACTATAGCTTATGCTTTAGAGTTACCACCAAGATTGACTTGAGTTCAATGTTTTCCATGTCTCACAACTCCGGAAATGTCTTAAGGTTCCTGATGATGCAATCACACATCAAGAAGTGGAATTACAAGCAAACTTGACATATGTTGAGAAACCTTGTATAATTCTGGAAGAGAACTGAAAAAGGTTGAGAAACAGGGCAATGAAGTACTGCAATTATAGTGAGAGCATCACCCCGAGAGAGAACCCACCTAGGAGAAATAGGATGACTTAAGAGAAGCCTATCCATAACTATTGAGGTACACTTCAGCAAACTTCGGGACAAAGTTTAATTTAAGGGGGGGAGTCTATAACATCCTAGCATTTAGGAACCAACGAAGGGTAGATTTAGGAATTTGTGCGTATGCATGCATTCATATGTAAAATACGGGTAAATTTTTTGCCAAATAAAAACCTAAAGTGATCAGAGTTTCTTTCACTCTCTAGGTGTAGGAATAGCTCTATAGAGTGATCGTTATAAATTTTAACATGATCTTTATGAATTAGTGTGTTGGGGAAAAGAATTTGAATTCAAATTTGGAATTTGAACTTATATTTAAAAGTTAGGATTTGGTATTTTGGAATGAATTCCAAAGTGATTTAGTAATATTATTTGTTTTAATCAAGAGATAATAGATAGTAATAAGAATTCAATATAAATAAATTCAAATGAGAAATGAATCTTTATTCCTTATCTTTATTCCATAAACATTTTACAATAATGAATTCATTAAGTCAATAAAGGTTAATTATAGTAAAGAAATTACAAGAAGGGAAATTCAAATATGAATAAACTATTACAATATTCTTACAAAAGAATAAAATAAAGATTACAAAAAAAGAATCTATCTATCTAGGTAATTCTATACTAAATCTTGAGTATCCAAATCTTATACCTGCAAAATACAAAACAAACAAAATAAAAATAAAAGCTTAATTGTTATATTTACTCTCAGTGGAGAGTAGTGAAGTGCCCTACTCAAGGTTACATCATTGAGTAATTATTAAAGGGGCAAGTTTCACCAATGTGAAAGTATATGTTCTTTCATATCAAATAAGCCACAAGTCCATATATCAATAGCAACTAAAGGGGCAGGTTTCACCTGGTGAGTGAAATGTAAAAGGTTAAAAGGTGAAACACATCATTGATCTGATCCACACAATGTACCAAACAACCAGGCAGCACAGTCATCTAACTGCATGGTGTGTGCTGTCAACACAGCAACAGCAACCCACATAAGCAAAAGGAGAAGAGCTCAGTCGTAGCAAAACTTCCAGAATCTTACTCTCCTTCTCAAATGTAAGACCCCACCTTTATAAGGTAAAGGATCCATATGATTGCAATGCTAGTCCCCGGATCAACTGCTAGCATCCATAGTTTAAGATGAAGTACATAGATACAAAGGTCTTTATTACATCGTCATTCTAGAGTTAACATAGTCTTGTACAACTCCATAGCCAAAGGCTAGTACAAGACTTCATAACATAAGTAAAATAAAGTAAAGTCTTCTTCTTCATGTGCCACAGGCAAGCATGTTGAGTGTAGACTCATAGCCCTAATCCTCATCAGAGTAACCTGCAACATCATAAGTTACAGCCACAGTGGGTCAATAGATTGGAATAGTATTGGCAATTGATACCATAGTAGAATAGTAGTTTCTAACTTCTATATGAATTGGCTAAGTGTAGCTTAGGCTTGTTTTGATCAAAATAGGTTTTTCTTATCAGTTGAAAACACTAAGTTTTTGTTTGATGAAAAATACCCAAGGAACCACCAATAAACATTGGTGAACCTTTAAGCTTGTTCAACCACAAGTTTTTAACTTAGAAATTGGGATGAAGATATCCTTGATAGCTTCAATGTCCTTATGCTCAAATGGTCCGTTGCCGGGAACACGGCTAAGTACTTAGATTTTACCCTCTCGAGAGGTGGTGCACTTTCCCCACAAGAGTCTACATGCATCGAGACGAGATCTTTCAGAAGCCTTCCCTTAGACCAAATGGACGCATTCCATCCTATCACCCTACCACCATCTTTCCATTTGACTAAGTTATTGCAACCTATATGATCAAGGCAGAGCCCATATGCCATGTGGCTGCACTAGAAACTTCTAAACACTAAGTATCTCAAATCCCTTTGTTCCTGGGTGGCTTTCCACAAGTGAGATACACCAGGGAGGCCATAAAAATGGGCCCTGAGTAACCACTCAACATAAACCATTCTTTCCATTCCACCCAGGTGATTCATTCACTTAGTTGTTTTATTAAGCAAAAACATAAGTCAAAGACTCAGCTAAATTTTCATATCATGTATATAATCCACCCTTGTTTGCTACTAGTTAGGATAAGCATGATATCAACAAGTATCCTAACTTAGAGAATAATTCTACCAAGGCTACAACTACTAGGATTTCCCAAGGCATAGCATATATATACTTAGCAAAAATTTCATGCAAGCCCTATACAAAATATCACTAGTGCATAGTCAAAAATAATAGGACTACTACATGAAGCACCACTTGCCTTGGTAGTTGGGGGAGTAGCAACAATCTTTACAATCACAATCACCACTAGTACCAAAATCTACACATAAAATAATAGCACCAAATTCACACTCCAATATTCAAGAAAAAATATTATGAATGCATGCAAATGCCATGTGATGATTTTTTTCTAAACTAAACAAGACAATTCAAACAGTACTAAACATGTAACCAATTAAATATAGTCTAAATAAACTTAATTTGGCCTTATAAACATTTTCAAAATAATTTATATAGTAAAAATAAGCCTATATTTGTCTCTGCATAAAATTTCATTTTTACAGAAACAAAATACAAAACTAAGGACACAGTAGTGTAGTATTTATTTTTGTGAATCCATTGATATATTATTTGCATTTTTTGGATAAACGTAACAAAAGTTATGATTTTTACAAGTTTGAATCTCTAATAGATTCAAAAACAGATTTAAATCTAAATCTCAGACACGTGGACGCTTCTGATTGGTCCATACCGCTTCGCGCGGATCGGCTAACATGGAGCGTTGGATCTAAGTCAGATCCAGTGGCCCGGATCCAAGGATACCGTTTCGCGCTGGATCTAATCTTAGCTCTATGATTTAGATATAACGGCGCAAGCTCAAACGACCATACTTTGGCGGCGATTTGGCGGCAGCGGCAGACGGCCTGCCGATGATGCTCGGCATCTCTGAGCGAGGATGGGGGCTATGGTTTGGCTTACCAGACTCACGGGGTCACGCTGATGCTCAACGTGTCGTCCGTGTGGACGGTGGCGTGTTGTGGTGGCCGGAGGAGCTCATCGGAAAGCTCGCAGGCGTCAGGCACGGCTTGACGGGGACGACAGTGACGCTCTGGGCCTCCCTAGGACAAATGAACCGTATTAGTGGTTGTGCAAAGACGCGTTGCACACGGGTGTTTGATCTAGAAGTCAAGGGGCGCTCTGCTCTTACCGTAATTTCTCGTCGGAGATGAGAGGGGCGTCGGGTGCTCTCGGTGGTTGTCGAAGACGGCGACCTGGGTCAGTATAGGACGAACGAAAGGTAGGTTAGATGCGCAAGAACCAGAGGATCACGCTCATGTGGTCGAGAGGCAAAGGCGCGTGCTTAACTCACCAGAATAGTTTGCCAGAGAGCGTCGGACAGTGGCGTTGCAGCTCGAAATTCTAGCAGCCTGGTGGCGGAGAGAGTGTGCTGAGTGAGGTGAAAGACTCGCGGTGCGGAGGGGCTTAAGTAGGCAGCAGCTCCACAAGAAACGCCTGCGAAATCAAGGGCCTTTATGTCGCGCCATCAACGGAGCAACTGCAGTGGCGACAAGGTCTGTGGGGCATGATTTGGGGACGCTGATGACATGGCGTGTGGGGACAACGCATCAGTGACTGCAGGTAGGGTTGCATGCATGGGAGATAGAAGAGAGGGGGAGGTGGCCGGGTGGGCTTAGTGGGATGCTTCTGCTGCTGGGATGAATAGGTGGCGTCGGCCCTATCCCTTTTCTTCTCTCTTTTTCTTTTTATATTTTGATTTTCAAGAGTCAAATTCAAACCAAATCCAAATGGATTTAAATTCAAATCACCTCTGGATTTTTGTAGTGTAAACCTTGTACTTGTTTGTGTATAAAACACTACTACTTAGTCAAATGCACTTTGGCACTTTTAAAATAAAATAAAACCTTGCCTTATTAACATATAGATAATAGGCATATAAATGGTTTTATTTTGAATTTTGTTTTGAAATTTTTTGTGCAAACCAAGGATGCTATGAATGAATGAATGAATGAAATGCAAACTTTTACAAATCATGATTTTTGGGATGTTACAAATATAACCCCTTAAGATGAATCTCGCCCTCGAGATTCGGATTGGCTAGAAAATAGGTGTGGGTGATCTTTTTGAAGGTCATCTTCTATTTCCCAAGTTGCTTCCTCTTCGGAATGATGGTTCCACTGAACTTTGCAGAATTTGATAGTCTTGGTTCGAGTAACTCTTTCTGCAGTCTCAAGAATCTTGATAAGCTTCTCCTCATAGGTGAGATCACTCTCTAACTGAACCTCTTCCAAAGGTGTAGCATCCTTCAAAGAAGTTTATTCCATCTCCAGATGGCATTTCTTCAACTGACTCAGTGAAACACATTGTGAACGGCAGACAGTGATTCAGGCAATTCAATCTCATAAGCCACTTCTCCTTTGTGGCTTAAAATCTTGAATGGTCCAATATACCTTGGATCCAACTTTCCTTTGATCCCAAATCTCTTCACTCCACGGAGTGGTGAGCCTCTAAGATAGGCTCTATCACCTACCTCATAGGTGATCTCTCTATGCTTTGAATCCGCACAGCTTTTCTATCGGGAATGTGCTATCTTCAATCTTTCCCTTACTAATCTGACTTTCTCTTCAGCTTCCTTAATCAGTTCTGGTCCGAACAAATTTATTTCTCCTACACCACTCCATAGAAATGGTGTAGTACACTTCCTTCCATAGAGAAATTCAAATGGTGCCATCTCAATGCTGGCTTGATAGCTGTTATTGTAAGAGAATTCTGCGTAGGTCAGACTTTCATCCCAACTAGAACCGTAGTCTAGGGCACATGCCCTCAACATATCCTCCAGAATCTGATTGATTCTTTCTGTCTGTCCATCAGTTTGGGGGTGAAAAGTTGTGCTGAACTCCAATCTTGTTCCCAATGACTCATGCAACTATCGCCAAAAATGCAAAGTGAATTGAGTTCCTCTATCAGATACAATACTCTTGGGTACTCCATGCAGACATATAATCCTATTCATATAGATTTTGGCTAACTTAGCACTTGTATATGTGGTCTTTACGGGTATGAAATGAGCCACCTTAGTTAGGCGATCTACAACAACCCAGATAGAATCATATCTTGATCTAGTCCTTGGCAGTCCGGTGATGAAATCCATACCAATCTTGTCCCACTTCCAATCAGGAATAGGTAGTGGCTGCAGTAATCCTGCCGGTTTCTGATGTTCCACTTTCACTCGACTACACACGTCACATAATGCAATATGTTCTGCGATGTTCCTCTTGAGATTATTCCACTAGAATCTTTCCTTCACATCCATGTACATTTTGGTGTTACCCGGATGAATGGAATATGGTGAGTTGTGTGCTTCTTGCAGAATTAGTTTCCGAAGTTCCGGATCTTGCGGAATACAGATACGTTTTCCATACCATAAAGTACCATGTTCGTCTTCATGGAAACCTTTAGCTTTCCCCTTTTTCATTATTCCTTTGATCTCATCAATTTCCTTGTCCATCTTTTGAGCTTCCTTGATCCTGTCAAACAATGTGGGTTGAACATCCAATGACATGAGATGTCCTTCCGGTACTATCTCTAATCTGAGATCTTTCAATTGGGCACACAGATAATCTGGCAATTCTCCCTTAGTAAGGCCATTCACATAAACCTTACGGCTTAAAGCATCTGCTACAACATTTTCTTTACCGGGTGGTATTGCAAACTCAAGTCATAGTCCTTGATGAGTTCTAGCCATATTTTTATCTCATGTTGATTTCTTTATGAGTGAAGATATATTTCAAACTTTTATGATCTGTGAACACTTCACAACGTTTTCCCAAAAGATAATGCCTCCATGTTTTGAGTGCATGGACAATAGAGACTAACTCTAAATCATGAGTAGGATAGTTCACTTCATGAGTTTTGAGTTGCCTCGAGGCATAAGCCACAACTTTCCCTTCTTGCATCAAAACTCCACCCAATCCTTGGTGAGAAGCATCACAATAGACTTGGAAGTCCTTCTCTAAATCTGGAAAACATAAGACTAGTGTTGACACTAGTCTCTTCTTCAGTTCTTGGAAACTGAGTTCACATCCTTCAGTCTAGTCAAACTACTTGTCTTTCTTAAGTAACTCCGTCATCGGCTTAGCTACCTTTGAGAAATTCTCAATGAATATTCTATAGTATCCTGCCAAGCCGATGAAACTACGAACTTATTTCACTGACTTAGAAGATTCCCACTCAGTTACAGCTAACACTTTTGCGGGATCGACAACTACACCATCTCCTGACACAATATGTCCAAGAAATCCCACGTCATTCAACCAGAATTCACACTTGCTGAATTTGGCATACAGCTTGTGCTCTCTGAGCTTCTCAAGTATCAAACGCAAATGCTCTTCATGCTCTTCTTTGCTATTGGAGTAGATCAAAATGTCATCAATGAATACGACAACAAACTTGTCAAGAAACTCCATGAACACTTTGTTCATCATGTTCATGAAATAGGCTGGTGCATTTTTCAAACCAAATGGCATCACGGTGTACTCATACAAACCATACCTAGTGGTGAAAGTAGTCTTAGGTATGTCTTGCTCTCTAATCTTTAGCTGAAAATAGCCTGATCAGAGATCAATGTTTGAGAACACACGGGCTCCTTCTAGATGATCAAACAGGTCGTTGATTCTAGGCAAAGGATATTTGTTCTTCATAGTAACCTCATTGAGTGAACGGGAATCTATGTATAACCTTTGACTTCTATCTTTCTTCTCAACAAACAGAACTGGTGCACCCCAAGACGAAGAACTTGGTTGAATAAATCCTTTCCGCAACTGTTCTCCAAGTTTTTTCTTGAGTTCTTTCAACTCGTCAACTGACATCTTGTAGGGTCTCTTTGCTATTGGTCCAGATCCTGGCAGCAAGTCAATCAGAAACTCTACATCTCTATCTGGTGGCATTCCAGGCAATTCCTCCAGACACACATCCGGATACTCTCTCACAATTAGCACACTGTCTATGCTAACCCCCTTAAGAGAATTTAACTTACTACCTTTGGATTCAAAATTAGAATTGAACCTAATTCGTTTCTTATCCGGGGTAGTGAGTGTGACAGTACGATTGGCACAATCTACTACTCCTTCATACTTAGTCATCCAATCCATGCCCAGAATAACATCCAATCCTTGGGAATCTAGGATTATCAAACTAACTAGAAACTTATACTTTCCAAATTCTATCACTAGATCATGGCATCCAAGGTTCACTATCATCTCCCCACCGGGAGAGCTTACTTTTATAGGGCACCCAGTAGTTTCAGTTGGAAGTCCATTTTTATCAACAAATGCTCTTGACATGAATGAATGCGATGCGCCAGTATCAAAAAGAACAAGTGCTGGAAAAGAATTGAGCTTGAACTTACCAGCCACAGCATCAGACTATTCATATATTTCTTCCATATTAATGTGGTTCACTTGTCCCTTCTAGAAAGGGTTGGGCTTGTTGGTTCCTTCAACTTTATTTTCTGGGCACTCATTTGCATAGTTCCCCATCTTCTTACACTTGAAACAATCAACCTGATTGAGATCTTTCTTTACAGGCTGACTTCCATTACCACTTCCACGGTGGTGGCTCCTGTGTCCACTCTTGTGGTTCTTATAATTGTCATTGTCATGACTGCGATGATGCTTATTATCATGGTGACGGTTGTGGTTGTGATGGTTGTTGTACTTCCCATGTTTGTGGAATCCAAAACTTCCACTATCATCATGATGAGAATGCTTGTGAGACGATCCCGAGTTATGCTTATCAGAGTTATGTTTCCTTTTCCTGCCCTCAACCTGTTTCATCTTGTTTTCCAAAGTGATTGATAGGTTGGGACATAGGCAATAGACAGTCAACTCATCATTAAGTCCTTCGAGGAACTTCTCTTTCCTCTTAGCATCAGTATCAAATTCATCCAGTGCGTAGCACGCCAGATTGTTGAACTCCTCAATGTACTCAGCTACACTGCGGTGACGCTGTTTTAGGTTGTGGAACTCTTTCTTTTTTAGGTTCATCACTCCGGATGAGATGTGAGTTGTACGGAAACCATCCTCAAAAATAGCCCAAGTCACATCCTCAAGGGGAGTGGTGATCTGAAAGTTGTCCCACCATAATGTTGCCGGTACTTCGAGCAGATGTGCTGCAAACCTGACTTTTTCCTTGTGGGTGCAGCCAACAGTTACTAAGTCCTTGTTCACTGAACGTAACCAGTCATTGGCTACCATTGGATCAGTGGTTCCCGAGAACTTTGCAGGCCTCGGTCTCAGAAAACTGGTGAGCATGTCAAATGCTGGAGGATTGTTCTGATTGTTGTTGTTGTTATTGTTGTTGTTGTTGTTGTTGTTGTTCTGATTCTGATTTTGGTTTTGGATGAACTGAGTCATCATCTGCATCAGTTGAGCTTGAGCTGTCATCAACTAATGCATCTCGGGAGTGACGTTATTGTTGTTTTTTTGGTTGGGGTTGGCACGACGGGGAGGCATCTGTGGTTTCAATAAGGATAAGAAATGAGATACCCATAGATGCTTAACATGCACAATACATCACATAGTAACAATCACAATAACCAAGATAAAAAATAACATAGAGTTTGAACGACATAATCAACAGGTTTTGAAAATGTAAACACACAATAGCAAGCCATCCACATGTTGGATGGTCATTGAGACTCAATAATCAAAGTATGATAGATAAAATATAGTCGAGTAGTCTACACTACTACTCCATGTCGACCTCCACGTCAACAAGAGCAAGACCTGCATTCTCCCGGGCGGCCTTGTACTCATCTACACTAGTGGTCAAGGCCTCGATCTTTGCCCTGAGGTCCCTCTTCTGTGAGCGAAGCCTCTCAATCACTCCATGCTGGGTCTCGAGATCGAAGTCCTTGGCCTCTATCTCAACCTTCATGTCCTTGATCTTCTTGTTTCTGTCTTGGACCCTCTTCTCCTGATTCTTGAACTTCTTGTCCTGGCTCTCGAATCTGGCCTCCATCTCCTTGACGATCTCGACCTGATCCGTGAAGAGTTTGTCCTTCTCCCTCAACTGAACCTGGAGCTCATCATTGCTAAGCATGACATTGGTCCTATCGGTGTCGAGGTGTCTAATAAGGCCCTCGAGGTCCTGGAGGTATAGACGAACTGGCTCTATCGTCTCTCTAGTCTCGCCCTCATACACCAATGCCTCTCCCTCCTCGTCATGTCTCCCGAACGGGTGGAAGTAGAGGCCTCTAAGCTCGGTGGAGTGGCGTCCGCAGAGGCGTCCAAGTAGCTCCTGCATGACTACATCTAGGCCCTTGTCCTTGTCATCGTGCATCAGCTTGAAAGCAATCTCCTCCGTGAGTGGCTCCACCTGGCGTCCTAGCTACGAGACTCTAAAGCCCCAAAGGTCCTTCCTCTCAAACTTGGTGAGCTGGAGTGCCTTGATACTAGGAAGTGGGAGGTTGAGCACACTAGTAAACTGCACGATGCGTGAACCAAAACGAGTTCCATTGAAATCCTCGGCAGTGCTGATCACAAAGCTAGGCATCTAAGGTAAGATAGAAAAATATTAGAACAACACAAGTAGAAGAAACAAGACAGTAGAATGAAAGCAAAAGCATACATCATCCATAAAACATACAAGTCATGGTATATAAGGTCTATCACAACACTAAGGTTCAACATAACTTAGACAACTTTTTGTGAAAATACGACAAGTGTGGTAGTCCAACTAATGGAGTACGTTACAATTCTCACTCATATGCTAAGTCTATGATATCCTCCCTTAGACGTTTTATGACAGTCTCTAAGTCTTTGGTATACTTATTCTCCTCTTCAAGATCATTTTTAGTGTTCGTCATTCTACACTTGAGTCTTTCACCAAGCTACTTGATAGCATTCCATGCTGCATTTCTTGCAGCATCAAAGAATGTTGTATATATTTCTGAGTTGGTGCCCATGTAGAATCATGTCTCTTTGTGGTTGTCTCCCTTGTTTGTATACAAGTGAAGTTGCACCCACCAATATTCTTCTCCTTCATCCATAACTGGAAATCCTTTGTATATGGCCTCACCATGTATTCCCAAGCTAACCATAAGGGTTTTGAGAGCTTTGGGAAACTCCGTTTCACATTCTAAAGTCATGGTCATGAGTGGTCCCTTCTTGATGGCTTCGTTGATGGTGGCCATCTACAAATTGAGATGAGAAAGAAGATTAGAACGGTTTACGAGAATAAAAAGACAAGTGTGGAATTTTGCAAAGTGTTAAATTTTTTCTTAGTGGTTTTATTAGTCTAATCCAACCTAGGGTCATAATCCTACAGGCAACACAGTGCTCTGATACCATCTGTAAGACCCCACCTTTATAAGGTAAAGGATCCCTGTGATTGCAATGCTAGTCCCTGGATTAACTGTTAGCATGCACAGTTTAAGATGAAGTACACAGATACAAAGGTCTTTATTACATCGTCATTCCAGCGATAACATAGTCTTCTACAACTCCATAGCCAAAGGCTAGTAAAAGAGTTCATAACATAAGTAAAATAAAGTAAAGTCTTCTTCTTCATGTGCCACAGGCAAGCATGTTGAGTGTAGACTCATAACCCTAATCCTCACCAGAGTAACCTGCAACATCATAAGTTACAGCCACAGTGGGTCAATACATTGGAATAGTATTGGCAAGTGATACCATAGTAGAATAGTAGTTTCTAACTTCTATATGAATTTGGCTAAGTGTAGCTTAGGCTTGCTTTGCTCAAAATAGGTTTTTCTTATCAGTTGAAAACACTACATTTTTGTTTCATGAAAAACACCCAAGGAACCACCAATAAACATTGGTGAACCTTTACCCTTGTTCAACCACAAGTTTTTAACTTAGAAATTGGGATGAGGAGATCCTTGATAGCTTTAATGTCTTGATTCTCAAATTGTCCGTTGTCGGGGACACGGCTAAGTACTTAGATTTTTCCTTCTCGAGAGGTGGTGCACTTTCCCCACAAGACTCGACATGCATCGAGACGAGATCTTTCAGAAGCCTTCCCTTAGACAAAATGGACACGTTCCATCCTATCACCATACCACCATCTGTCCATTTGACTAAGTTATTGCAACCTATATGATCAAGGCAGGTCCCATATGCCATGTGGCTGCACTAGAAGCTTCTAAACACTAAGTATCTCAAATCCCTTTGTTCCTAGGTGGATTTCCACAAGTGAGATACACCAGTGAGTCCATAAGAATGGGCCCTGGGTAACCACTCAACATAAACCATTCTTTCTATTCCACCCAGGTGATTCATTCACTTAGTTGTTTTATTAAGAAAAAACATAAGTCAAAGACTCAGCTAAATTTTCATAGCATGTATATAATCCACCCTTGTTTGCTACTAGCTAGGCTAAGCATGATATCAACAAGTATCCTAGCTTAGATAATAATTCTACCAAGGCTACAACTACTAGGATTTCCCAAGGCATAGCATATAGATACTTAGCAAAAGTTTCATGCAAGCCCTATACAAAATATCACTAGTGCATAGTAAAAAATAATAGGACTAATACATGAAGCACAAATTGCCTTGGTAGTTGGGGGTGTAGCAACAATCTTCACAATCACAATCACCACTAGCACCAAAATATACACATAAAATAATAGCACCAAATTCATATTCCAATATTCAAGAAAAAATATTATGAATGCATGAAAATGGAATGTGATGATTTTTTCTAAACTAAACAAGACAATTCAAATAGTACATAACATATAACCAATTAAATATAGTCTAAATAAACTTAATTTGGCCTTATAAACATTTTCAAAATAATTTATATAGTCAAAATAAGCCTATATTTGTCTCTGCATAAAATTCCATTTTTACAGTAACAAAATACCAAACTAAGCAAACAGTAGTGTAGTATTTATTTATGTGAATCCATTGATATATTATTTGCATTTTTTGGATAAACAGAACACAAGTTATGATTTTTACAAGTTTGAATCTCTAATAGATTCAAAAACAGATTTAAATCTAAATCTCAGACACGTGGACGCTTCTGATTGGTCCGTAGCGCTTCGCGCGGATTGGCCAACATGGAACGTTGGATCTAAGTTAGATCCAGTGGCCCAGATCCAAGGATACTATTTCGCATTGGATCTAATCTTAGCCGTACGATTTAGATCTAATTGCGCTAGCTCAAACGACCATAGCCTGGCGGCGCTGGCGACGGCGACACTGTGGTGGCTCAATGTCAGTGATGCTCCGGTGTCTACAGAGGGGGTTGGGGGCTGTGGTTTGGCTTACCAGACTCACGGGGTCACGTTGATGCTCAACGTGTCGTCGGTGTGGACGGGGGCGTGTTGTGGTCGCCGAAGGAGCTCGTTGGAAAGCTCGCAGGCGTCAGGCACGGCTTGACGGAGACAACGGTGGTGCTCTGGGCCTCCCTAGGACAAATGAACCACATCAGTGGTTGTGCAAAGACGTGGCGCACACGGGCGTTTGATCTAGAAGTCAAGGGGCACTCTTCTCTTACCATAATTTCTCGTCGGAGATGATAGGGGCGCCGGGTGCTCTCGGTGGTTGTCGAAGACGGTCAGTATAGGACGAACCAAAGTTAGGGTTATATACGGAAGAACCACAGGATCACGCTCGTGTAGTCGAGAGGCAAATGCGTGTTCTTAACTCACCGGAATAGTTCGCCAGAGAGCGTCACACAGCGGCGTTGCAGCTCAAAATTCTAGCAGCCTGGTGGCGGAGAGAGTGTGATGAGTGAGGGGAAAGACTCGCGGTGCTGAGGGGATTAAGTAGGCAGCAACTCGACAAGAAACTCCTGCGAAATCAAGGGCATTTACGCCGCGCCATCAATGGAGCAACAGCAGCGGCGACGAGATCTACGGGGCGTGCTTTGGGGACGATGATGACATGGCGTGTGGGTCCAGCACGTCAATGACTGCGGGTAGGGCTACGCACGTGAGAGAGAGAAGAGAGGGGGAGGTGGCCGGGTGGGATTAGTGGGTTGCTTCTGTTGTTGTGCTAAATAGGTGGCGCCGACCCTTTTCCTTTTCTTCTCTCTTTTTCTTTTTCTATTTTGATTTTCAGGAGTCAAATTCAAACCAAATCCAAATGGATTTAAATTCAAATCACCTCTGGATTTTTGTAGTGTAAACCTTGTACTTGTTTGTGTATAAAACACTACTACTTAGTCAAATGCACTTTGGCACTTTAAAAATAAAATAAAACCTTGCCTTATTGACATATAGATAATAGGCATATAAATGGTATTATTTTGAATTTTGATTTGAAAATTTTTGTGCAAACCAAGGATGCTATGAATGAATGAATGAAATGAAACTTTTACAAATCATGATTTTTGGGATGTTACATCAAACATCAAACCAGGAACACACCAAGCTTATCAAAGCCAAGCAAACCACCAGCCAAACCATACACCTGATCATCCAACCCTTCACCAGATGGTGACATAAGGAGGGGGTGGAGCAGGTGGATATCAAGATCAAGGCCAAGCTTACAAGAACCAGAAGTAGCAGGAGTAGCACCAGGAGGTGAAGGACAAGATTAGGCCAGCAACACAACCAGCCAGATCAAGTCACCAGATCAACCAGCAACAATACCAACAACTCAACTACTGTGTTGAGTAGTATAAAACCTTCACATGATCTATCTAATTTAGATAAGAATTCATGTGTTGTCTTATATTAAATCTCTTAGAAATCACCCAAGTGGGGTGAATCCATCATAGAGGATTTTTTAAGACTAAAGTCATAGTCATAAGAAAACCATACAAGTAAAACCAGGATCTCAGACCCAACATCATTGATCCTGGATATTAAGGCCAAATCCTATATTCCAATATGACCATAGCCAAGATTATGAATTATGGGCACATCTCTTAAAAGAGTAGCACCCAAGAATCCATAAATCTTATGGATCCATACAAAACCATGAGCACACCAATCATTTTAACAAAGGGATTTCATAATAAGTAATTGGTATCACTACCAGAACATACCAGAACATATCTTATAGTTCCTAAGCCTCAGACCAACATCATAGGCACTGATGTTTAAAAAATTAAGCTTTCAACTTATCTTTGGCATTAATCCAATCTTAAGCACTAATAGAATCAAGCTCAGTAGTAGAACCTAGACTTGTGTGCTATTTTAAGATGGTGTCACAAGAACAGATTCTAAACTAGGCAGATTAAGTACCTAGCTTTCAAAAATAAACTGAAAGCCACTAATCATCATTTTCCTGGAATCAATCACTAGGAATCATTTCCAAGTTTATATATATAGAGCATCACTATAAGAAACTAATTAACCTCAATCTGCATATGAATACATAAGCCAACATTATATATGTAGCGAGTAATCACTCACAGAGCTACTGTCAGTACCAGTGTATTGACAGTAGATAAATTCACCAATCCTCAATAACACCAGACAGATTTCATAGTAATACTATCATATTAATCAATCTCAACTACCAACTTGAGGCAACACTATAAAACCACTGCCATCAGATAATCAAAACAAGACACTAATGCACTCAAGTGCAATTGATCACAATCCTCACTATGCACCACTACCAGTCCAATTCATCATTTACAAATTAAATAGGGGATGAACCCTAGAACCAGGGAGGAATCCTAGAACAGGTATGAACCCTAATCAGAGATACAAGGCAGAGTCACACAGCCTAGCTTAGGAGGGGAAGAGGACAAACAACCACAAGGGGGAAACCAAATAAACTCACCATAGGTCCTCGTTGTAGATTAGAAGAGGAAGCAGAGGGGCCGACGAGCACACGACGGCATGGGGAGCACCCAAGGGGCACTGCAACCCGCACCAAGCCGAGGCGGCGGCCACAACAACGTCTGAAGACGAGCAGTACCACCACCGCAACCACAACACCGACATAGCACCACTGGGGGCAGCGGCGAAGGCGTCACCGGCACCATCCCAAACCCTAGGGTAGGAGGGCCCCAGGTCCAAAAAAAATTGGACCAAACGATGGAGCATGGTCAACATCTACACCATGCACCACGGCGGAAGCCAGGGCATACCACGGCGGCGGAAATCGCACGGCAGCGGTGTCAGCGACCACGGGGTCGAGGAGGAGAAAGGGGTGAGGTCGAGAGAAGGTGAGGCAAAGGACTGGGCTAATAGGGCCAGTATGGGTTGGCCCAAAACCCTAAAAGGAACTTTAATAATTAAATAAAAGACCAAAATACCCCTAGAACTTAATAAATTCTAAAAAATAAAATATAAGTCTGAAAAATACAAATAATATATTTTTAGACTCATAATAAACTAACCTATTTCATTAAATTAAGAAACCATTCTTAATAAATAAATTTTTGGTTAAGGATTTTATAATATATATATTCCTTATGGAATTTTATAAAATTCAAGAAAAAAGATAAAAAATCAATAAAATAACTTCTATTATATTTTTTTATTATAGTATTTTAGAAAAATACTAAATAAATATTTAGAGTTACCAAAACAAATTCTCTTTTATTTAAATGCTAATTCTTAAAAAGAGTTATTAAATAAATAAATATAAGTGTTTATATTAAATAAAAATTAGACTTCAACTCTATAAATAATATATTACATTATAAAATAGTGAAAATAATATTTATAAAATATTAAAATTGTTCCTTAAGAAGGAAATTCTTAAGTTCCTAAGAATATTTCAAAAAACTAAAATATTGGGTAAAACTCATAAAGAAAATAAATAACAAATAATGCATTACATTACTATGCATGTTCATTTTTGCTTCTTTAAATATTGTCCTTACCGGGCAATAATGATGTTTTGTAGACATGGAAGCTCAAGGTCAAGTGCAAGCATCCGACTTCACTACCTTGCAATCACAAGGCAAGTTCATCACTTGTTCATGTCCTTTGAAGAGTATTAACCAAAGTATTTATAAATCGTGTGTTATGATCTATGTTTCAGGGAAAGAAAATATTATTTTCTCAAATAAATAAATTGTTGGTATCATCCTAAGTGATGATATAGTGGAGAAAAAGAACTTAGGTTTCTATTTGCAACAATGATAATCACCTAGGAATTTAACAACCCATGACATCAGTGATTCTAGCGTCGTATATAAAGAGTTAACCATGAGATTTGGAATGGGATGGAGAAGTCAGTTGTATCCTTTTCCTTTTGTATGGAGGAAAGACGACCTTAACATGATGTTGTGATTGCTTGTGCAGATCCAACATATGGGTGGGAACCCTTATGCCCCACGTTATTGGTGTCTAGATTATCTATGAGTGGTTGTCAGAGGTATAGCCGGACCTATATGGTACTTGCTAGGGGCATCACCATCTCATAGAGTCTTCGGGAACTCATCAGGGCTATAGCCTGCCTGAAAGGGGGCTTAACAGAGGTGAACCAACCCCAAAGGATCGTGCAGACATATGGAGTCGCGAAAATGGCAGTGATTGGCATGGATCACATTGTAAGACCCCACCTTTATAAGGTAAAGGTCCCTATGATTGCAATGCTAGTCCGTGGATCAAATGCTAGCATCCACAGTTTAAGATGAAGTACACAGATACAAAGCTTGTTATTACATTGTCATTCCAGAGATAACATAGTCTTTTACAACTCATTAGCCAAAGGATAGTACAAGAGTTCATAACATAAGTAAATAAAATAAAGTCTTCATCTTCATGTGCCACAGGCAAGCATGTTGAGTGTAGACTCATAGCCCTAATCCTCATCAAAGTAACCTGCAACATCATAAGTTACAGCCATAGTGGGTCAATACATTTGGAATTTTATTGGCAAGTGATACCATAGTAGAATAGTAGTATCTAACATCTATATGAATTTGACTAAGTGTAGCTTAGGCTTGCTTTGCACAAAATAGGGTTTTTCCTATCAGTTAAAAACACTAAGTTTTTGTTTATAAAAACTCCCAAGGAACCACCAATAGACATTGGTGAACCTTTACCCTTGTTCACCCATAAGTTTTTTACTTAGAAATTGGGATGGTGAGATCCTTAATAGCTTCAATGTCTTTGATGCTCAAATTTTCTGTTGCCGGGGACACGGCTAAGTACTTAGGTTTTACCCTCTCGAGAGGTGGTGCACTTTACCCACAATACTCGACATGCATCGAGACGAGACCTTTCAGAAGCCTTCCCTTAGACCACCATGGACTTGTTCCATCCTATCACCCTACCACCAACTATCCATCTGGCTAAGTTATTGCAACTTATATGATCAAGGCAGAGCCCATATGCCATGTGGTTGTACTAGAAGCTTCTAAACACTAAGTATCTCAAATCCCTTTGTTCCTGGGTGGCTTTACACAAGTGAGATACACAAGGTAAACGATAGACATGGGCCTTGTGTAACCACTCAACATAAACCATCATACCATTCCACCAGGTGATTCATTCACTTAGAAGTTTTATTAAACAAAACACAAGTCAAAGACTTAGCAAAATTTCCATAGCATGAATATAGTCCACCATTGTTTGCTACTAGCTAGTCTAAGCATAATAACATAACAAGTATCTTAACTTAGAGAAAATTCTACTAAGACTACAACTACTAGGATTTCCCAAGGCATAGCAATTTTATACTTAGCAAAAATTCCATGCAAGCCCTATTCAAAATATCACTAGTGCATAGTCAAAAGTAATAGGACGAATACATGAAGCACCACTTGCCTTGGTAGTAGTTGGGGGAGTAGCAACAATCCTCACACCCACAATCACCACTAGCACCAAAATCTACACATAAAATAATAGCACCAAATTCACATTCAAATAATTGAACAAAAACATATATGAATGCATGAAAATGCAATAAAATGAAATGATTTTTCTATACTAAACAAATCTATCCAAACAGTACTGAACACAAAGCCTATCTATTTAAAGTCTAAACCAACTCAAATTTTCTTTAAAATCAATTTCTAAATAATTTATATAGTCAAAATAAGCATATAAGTTGTTCTGCAAACAATCCTATTTTTTCAGAAACAAAATACAAATTAAAGCCCACAGTAATGTAGGATTTATTTTTCTGAATCCAATGATATAATTTTGCATTTTTTGGATAAACAGAACAAAAGATATGAATTTTAAAAGTTTAAACATTCAAAAACCTTTTCTGGATTTTATTTAAACAGAACACAGACACGTGGTTGTGCCTGATTGGCCCATACCGATTAGGCTGGATCGATCAACGAGAGCCACAAGATCTAGATGAAATCGCACGGGCCAGATCTATCGATACCGATTCGTTAAGTGATCTAAGCTGACCCTCTAGATCTAGATCTAACGGCCCTTGTTTCTTTGACCATAGTGGGGCGGCGCGAATGGCCAGAGCGGCGGCGAAGCTCTTGCCGGCGGTGTACTGGCAACACTAGGGGGTGAGAGGGGAAGGCATGGGTCGTTATCGAAGCACGGAGACGAGGTGATGACGATGGTCGACGAAGTGGAGGCGTGGGTGCGCGGAGTCGTCGTGGATTCCTCGCTAGAGGTGAGGTCAGCGTCGGGTGCGCTCGGGTGTCGTCGTTGGCGGAGATACAGGGCACGGGAAGACAAGAAAATGTGGTGTTAGATGCACGTGAGGATGGTGAGTGCGATAGCATTAACCAGAGAGAGGGGGAGAGCCTAGGTTTACCGTATTTGCTGACCGGAGACGCTCGGGACAGCGGCGGTGCGAGCTTGTGTGTGGACAGCCTAGCGGCGCATAGATGGTGGTGAGTGGGGGGAAGGAGCGGAAGGTGGAGGGGGTTAAGTAGAGGGGGTTCGGGCGCGGGATTACTGCGGCAACAACTCGAATTGATTCAAAATCAATCGGCAGTAATGGGCAGCGATGGCGAGGTCCGCGGGCGCTGATTGAGGAAGATGGAGTTGACGTGGCAATGGGACCAGGAAGTCAGCGAGGGGGTGTGACGCGTGCAGTGAGAAAAGAAGGAGAAGGGGGTGCAGGGGAGCCGGGTGGGCTTTGCTAGGCTACGAGTTGGGCCGTGGGGGTGGGCTGAGCCAGTTGGCTGGTCTGTTTCCATATTTTTTCCTTTGTTTTTTTTCTTTTTCTGATTTGATTTTCTAAATGAGGTTTGAAAGATCAAATCAAAACCAAATCAAGTCAAATTTTCACAAAAAATTTGTGAGACTATTCTAGTGTCAAAAAAGTGTGTCAAACACATATAATCACTCAAAATCACTTTGGCCCTTTGAAAATAAAAATAAAACCATGCCTCATATGTTTAATAAAAATAGGTATATTAATGGTTTTATCTGGATTTTTGGTTTGAAAATTTTGGTGCAAGACAGATATGTTATGCTTATGTGAATGCAATGCAAGATTTTACAATTTATGAATTTTGGGATGTTACACACACACTGGGCCCCACATCATGGAATTGTGGACGGGGAAGTACGCCCGATTGCGGTGACCCAGCATACCAATGCATGATGTAGTACACTATAGTCATTGACATAACACCAATGAAACACCATTCACTAGAATTACATCCCTCAGAGTGGTACAACAGAAACACAGCAGGTCCAAGACATGACTATAGGTTACAACTCGACTCTTTACAGAGAACACTCTAGGTTAAAGAGAGGAAAATAAAATTCTTACAAAGAAGAATCAGAAATAATTAACTCAAAACTATTATACTAATAAGATTAGCATAAACTATTTGGCTTGTATTGCTGCTATTGCAATACCCTACAGAAGTAGGTTCTATGGCTAGAGCTTATATTCCTATCTAATCAGCAACTTCGTCTTCACTTGAGTTGATGTATATGTTGACTTTGTTGAAGAGCTTTAGCTTTTGATGATGATTCCTGGAGCATAAGTTGATGTAGAAGTTGTCTTAATGGCTTCAGAATCTAGCAAGGGTTAAGAAGATACATTGAGTACGAGCGTACTCAGCAAGTTCACTAGAAAAGGAGTGTTTGATGCACTATATCTACAGCCACAGACCATAGGTCGTAGGCAATACAAGTTTTTGTAAACATTTCTTAAAAGGTTGCTTCTATTCTGAAAAGCTATGTCCGTCAGCCTTCACAGGTTTACCAGAACTTTCATGGAGTTCCTTTCCTGCCGCGTTCGTAGCTCCTTCTCGGAACAGGGAGTAAAAAGTTATAGTTCTTACACTCTGCAGAGGTGTACCCATGAGAGACCTTAGGTTTAGTTGCACGGCCGGGAGTATGTTCCCATTCAAACTTCCTTGGTTTGAGGCCCAACCTAAGATCCAAGCCAATCACTGCCTTCTCCGCGACCCCGCATGTCTCCTTGGTGTATGACATGCCCACCTATTGAATTATGACAATAGGCAATACAGAACGTTCATATGCCGGAACTATCGTGGGACGTTGAGGGTTCCCACCCATATGCTGCATATCTTCTACGAATTACCAATTAATGCATTCTACAAGTGATAACAGCCACGAACCGCACATCCGGCTCCATGCGAGAGGGAAAAGATACAGCTAACTTCTCTGTCCCATTCCAAATTTCATGGTCAATGCGTAATATACGGCACAGGAATCACTAGCGACATTGGTTGTTAAGTCCTAGGTGATATAGTCATGTGTAGTGGTATTCCAACTGCCAGACTTAATAGATTAGCTGATCACCCTGGATCAGTAACCGATAGTTCACATTATTATCAAAAAATAGTGTTTTCTAACCTTTTGGAAATGCAGGTGATGACAACAATGGATTTGCAAAATACTTTATAGACAATAATCAAAGGACATGAGCAAGTGTGAACTTGCCTTTTGTGATTGCAAGATTATGCACTCACGGTCTTCGAGAAAATATAAGATCCAATATCTGAAATCAGCATCATTGGTCCGGTAAGTACTAATGTTTAAAGAAGCAAAATTCTATTGTGCATAGTAATGTAATGCAATTTGATAAACGCGAATCCCCGGAATAAGCATTGATCTAGGGTTTGGAATCTAGAATGATTTCTTTAGAATGTGTTGTCCTTTTAGATAAGTTTCACACTTGTGCTTCTTATTAAGGCTTGTGGGTGTGCATGAAACAACATGTAAACATAAGAAGTAGCATACCATAATAAAACATGCAAGTGTGGAAGGGTATCTAAAGACTGTGTATACAAGGGTTTTTCATCATTTAGAGCCTTCATAAAAATGCTTATGTCTTGCTTTATAATGTATCTTAAAAGAATAACTTTTCAAGAAAAGCTTACTTACTAAAAAGAACTATTTAAATTTTTAAGTTAACATTTTTAAGTGTTCTTACAAGTTATAGTTCTTAAGTAAGAAAGAACTACTTCATTTGGATAATGCACACACTAGTAGTTGAGACTTAACTTCCTTGGTAATTAGATGATATTATAGTTTGTTCATTTCATAATGTTGCTTTAAGGTTAATTAAGATGGTAACACTTCTATTTGAGTAGTGGTTTATTAACATTATAATTTCATAGAATCATTTATCTTTTTATAGATGAGTGGTTATGGTTTGTGAATAATTAAACAATATTATTACTACTAATGAATTATCTTTGGATTTAGTCCATTTACAAAGTTGTGCATTAAATAATGGTAAAGGTTTTATTTAGTTGAAAATATCATTCTTGAAGATTTTATAATTGATAAGAATCTTTTTAGAAAATGATCTACACTTATGGTTGAATGATAATTCAATAAGATTGTATTGAAAATGTGTTGAACCATTTTGACTTCATATTATCAATATTTAAGACTAATACTATTTATTAGATCTCTATTGACTAATTTTATAAATATTAGCAAATTTTATTTACCCTTATATGAATTATTGATTAAGGAAATTGGACTTAAATTCTAGTTATTAGGGTATTAAGTTTTATTTACTTGAAAAGTGGAATATTATATTTTTAACATGTAGGTATTATTTTTGTGATCATTTTGGTATATTACATTTATTTTTGTGGTTTATAAATAATAAGATATGATTTTTATAAGATTTATTACTTAATAAATAATAAATATTTAACTAAGTGAAATAATAATGCATGATTATAGTTTTAAATTTTAGTTCTTATTTTTCAAAGATTTTTGGTTATTTTATTTATATTTTTAACATTTACAAATATTAAAATATGAATTTTTAAAGTTTTATTACTTATAAAATTTTATTGAATAATAATTATTTAAATGGTTAATATAATAATATCTGATAATAGTTTTAAGTTATAGATTTTATTTTTCTGAAAATTTTCATATATTAAACACATTTTTATGAATTATAAAACAATAATTGTTGAATTTACAAGATTGAATTATTTTCTAATAAAATTCTAATTAATATTACAAACAGGGAATTACTTTTCTTACCCATACTTAACCTACCCTAGTCACTAACTAGTGGGCCACATGCCACATGGCATGCACAGCTTAGTTAAAATGTTTTTACTAGACTAGTTCCTACTCACAGTCAATGACAAATGGCCCAGGGGCCACGTCACATGCCACATCGGCAAGGACCAATCAAACAGATTGAATTGGACAAGGATGACATCATCCTGACACCATCCCGTCGGATCCTCTCAGATTGGTGATCGATGGAGTGATCCCCTATGTGCGCGCGACTATGGTTGTGTTGATTGGAACGAGGGCGTCGCAAGGAACCTAATAGTGGCGACGCTGCTCAGGTTTGGTCACCGGAGCTACTGCGGTGGTCAGGGCGGTACACGATGGAACTAGGTCTACAGCGAGATCCGGCAAGCGAAAATAGGGTCTCGAGATGCGCAAGTCACCCTGATACTTGTACAGTGGTCGATGAGGACGATGGCGCTTCGGTACGGCTTAACCTTCACGAACTCCGACGATCACCGGCGAAAGGGAACGACAAAATTACAATGATTCTGAGCGCCCCTTGCTTCACTCCTACTCCTCAAGCAAAAAGGACGGCATGGCGCTTCTCCTCGACTACGCCATGGTCTCCGGGGCGACCTCTACTGACGATGGTGGTCGAATCTGGCCGGCTAGGGTTTCGGTCAGAGGAGGAAAAATGAGGAAGAGAGGGTGCTGGAGCTAGCGAGAGGGGAAAATGAAGGGATGAGGATGAGTAGGGACGTTGTTGTGGCCTCCTTATCCTCTCTGGGTGACGGCGGCATGCATCTTGACGCAAAGACGGCGGCGGACGGCCTCGGCATCGCCACCGAGCTGCTTCCAGCTGGAGGAAGACGATGATGCACACTCTTGTAGAAAACCCCCTGGCACAAACTTACTCTCAACCTGTGGTCCCTCGTTGGTCCCACCTGTCAGTCACAGAGCGAGACGAGTCGGGCTGGTTCTTGGACCGAAGTGGGCTGCACGTGGGCGATAGATAATGGAGAGGAGAGATGGGTTGCGGCCAGAAGCTATTTTTTGTTTGTTTTTCTTTTCTGTTTTCTGATTTGTTTTTATATTTTGTATCTAAATAACTGTTTGAATATTTCTTATAGAATTTTAAGTAGTTGTAGCAATACTGAATTGTATTTAATATCATTTTGTGGACTTTTATTATATAAGGTTTTTATATTTTCTTTATTTCCTTTATATAGGTCTTTTTCTTTTTAATAATTTTGTAATGGCCTTTGTTATTAATTTTATTTCCATAATAAACCATGGATTTGTTATATGATATTTCCTTATTTATTTATCAAACTTAGTTCTAGTTAACTTGTAGTTTGGAGGGAAATTTTTATATAATGATCCTTATATCATTATTTGATGCATGATATATTAAGGAATTAATATGGTTAATATTATTCCCATGAATCTAGGAAATAGCAATGTATATATTTTATTATAACTAACATAGGAGTTAGGGTCTGAATTGTAAATGCTTACCATAAGTTTGTAGGAGACTTAATATACTCATATTCTTTTATAGGCATGGATAGAAATTAATGGTTAAGTCATGTTGTCTTCATGCTTATGTTCACGAATGGTATCACCATCCAAGATAAAATAATGGGATTTTTCTTTTAGGAAATTTATGAGAAAGAGTTAATCATTATGGTTTATAAACACAGGTGATTTTATTTTTTGGAAGTGTCAAGGATGCTTAAGTGATTTTCTATAGAGAAATATTCCTATCAGCCATTGTGGAAATAAGATGATTGATCAATCCTATGAAATGGATATTATGTTTGGTTAAAAATTTAAGGTTTAGTGCTTACCAAGAATTCCTATCTTCCATACTTTACAATTCCTGACTTCTACTTGAAGAATCCCTTTCCTAGATATACTACTTCTTTATATCCATCATCATGTGTTAACATGATGAGCTTTACTTCACAAGAATATTCTCATCAATACTTTCTTCCTCTAAATCCATTTGTAAATCCAATGAGCTTGACACTAAAGCTCCACATGATCTCCTCATAGAGATAATTCTTATTTCTAGAATATTTCTAATGAATCCAATTCCACTTGAATGACTACTCTCTTACTTCACAATTACTTTGTAATCTCACTTATAAATCTTATAAGCTTGTCACTGAAGATTTTCATAACTTTCTCATATCTCCCCTTGATTATATCAAACTACTTTCCTCAAAAGCTTACTATCCTTTAAGAGGAATAACACTACTTCAATAACTCCATGCTACTCTAACTTTAGCTTAGTCATACTATCTTATATCTACTTTACTCCAGTATCTTATATTCTAGCTTCACATCATATCATGGTGACTTATCATGGCTAACCTAGGATAACATATCTATATTAGGGTTTAATCATGTTATATCCAACAATGTCATTTATACAAGATATAATCATTCACTCTGAGTGACTTTACCATGATCATTATAATCCTTTGATCATTTATGGCTTAGGTTTCCAGTTGGCTAATCAAGGCCTTCATCAATACAACAGAATAGATGTATATAATTATCTTCTAAATATCTCTATTGGTCTAAGAGATATTATTCATTGACTATGCCTACTTGATCCAATAGGATTACTCCTTGGTAACTATCTTCAATGTTCATTTTTTTATAATCTTCTTTGCTACCATAAAATTATATCTTCCAGATAACTCTTCTATCCATTCAGGAGTAAGTTAACTCCATCAATTATCACAATGATCTTATTCTCTTCCAACACTCCCATCCTATAGATGATATCTAAAACCAGCATTACTACTTACCTCATCTTACCTCCTTCTCTAAAGGATTTAAAGTGAATGTTATGATAAGAACAAGAGTTAATAGATCAAGAATTGATAGGTTAATACTTGATAGATCAATAGTTGATTACTCAACATTGATGAACAACAGATATTAGAATAGGATTCATTAGAAATGATAAGGATTGATATGGAAAGAAAGATATGTGGTGAATGGTCTTGACTTGGTTTCCTTCCTACTCAATCTCACTAAAGAGTTAAGGTTGGGTTTTACCATGATACTCATGGTATAAGTAGATGATATTAAGATAGATCAAGATTTAGTTGTTACATTCCTATTACTTAAGTTATATTTATAACTTGGTATTCATGAGTTTTGTAATGAATACTAGGATATGATTGCTTAAGGATCAAATATAAATCATTAAATAATGTATTAGGGTTTAACTTCTACTACATTTGATCTACCCTTAGAGCAAATCTCCTTCACCCAAAATAAGTTTTTAGCAAAGGTCATATTAAAACTTATCGCAGTTAACTTGATGATCTACTTCAATTCCATCAAGTTGAGAGAAGCTTCAATCACTTTGACAAGTTTTGTTCAAAAGCGCGAAAATTATTCGGATTTTCTATGCATGAATGCAATGCACACATCTGTGTTCATCTTATTTCTAAGATCTAATGCTGGGATGTTACACCGGTTGTGCAACAAGGAGTTAATCTCTCATGGGTAAAGTAACACACCTCTGTAGAGTGTAAGAATTGTAACTTGTTACTCCCTGTTCCGGGAAGGAGCTACGAACACGGCAGGAAAGGAACTACATGAAAGTTCTGGTAAACCTGTGAAGATTGATGGGCATAGTTTTTAAACAATAAAATCAATCCTTGAAGAAAGATTTACGAAAACTGCTTAGTGCCAAGGAATTATAGTCCGAGGTGGTAGATAGAGCATCAAACTTCCCACCTTGCATATAATGAACTTGTTGGGTAACATTGTTACTCACCTTTTCCTTTGATCCCTTGCTTAGACTCTGAGGATCCAGAAGATACCCCAATGTATGCAGCTGAAAGCCAAGAGGAGGTCTTCTATGAAGAGCCCGATCTGTATGGTATTGTAGAAGGGGTGAACTACGACGTCGTCTATGGATGAGAGCACCATGACTCAGAATAACTTACCTTAGTATAAGTAACCAATTGAGTCGAGCAACATGGACCTTATATAGGAATAAGTTGCTGAGATCAATTCGGAGATGAAGTTGTACTTTAAAACTTCCGCTGAAACACTTTATATTTGGTTTGTAAGTTAAATATTTTGAAGTCCTGAACTTCTGGTATTATAATAATAATAACGTATGTATGTTTGTAATATGGACCCGCAATGTTTCTGTTGTACCACTCTGAGGGATGTGATATTTACGGAATAGTGTTTTGTGAATGTCATGTCAACGACTATAGTGTACTACACATGCAGTGGTATGCTGGGTCACCGCACTCCCTCGGGCGGCACCGTGCTTTTGGCATTAGGAGTTGTTGGGGCTGTTGGACTTCGTGACCTCGAGGTCAGCGTTGAAACGACTTCATCAACCATGTTCCTCATGGTACATTAACCGCGCTTAGTCTTCAAAGGTATGAATATCGAATACCCTCCCATTACTACATTACTAGTAGATAGATCGTGGCATTAGGGTTTTGTTTGGAGGAAATTTTTTGTTTTCTGCCCTCGCACCCCAACAGTGGTATCAGAGCCGATCTATGTGTAGTACTGCTAGTACGGGTAGAACACATGAGTTGTAATGTGTGGGTATTGATTCTTTAATTGTTACCCCCTATGTGTACTTGTTTATATCGCGGTATTGATTGATGAAGCAGCCCGGACCGATCTTATGCGTACTCTTATGCGAGACTGGTTCCATGCTCGACATACAGTTTGTTCCGTATAAGTGGCTAGCAAGTGTCTATCTCTCTCTCATATAGAATTTACAAATGAGGGCCTTGAAAGGGGTGTAGTATAAAAAATTGTCTAATCAGCGTTGTGGTTGAAGTTCGTAGGTAAGAATAGTTCTTGCGTGAAAGCCCTAGCAACCACATAAGACATGCAAATATAAATTCGAGGTGTCTAACTTGTTTTGCAGGGGCATTGTGATATGATATGGTAATAGTCAAGGTAAAGTAGTTTACTTTCTAAGGTTAAGTCGTAGTAACAGTCATGATGATGGTAGACTACACACCGGAGGCGCCGATACCCTAGCGCAGGACCTGGAGGCGCCAGTGCCCTGGCGCCGGACCCGGAGGAACCAGCACCATGGCACTGGACCCGGAGGTGCCAAATGGAGATCACAGCGTGAAGGACTGATACGTCGGAAATGTATCTATAATTTTTGATGCTCCATGCTTGTTTACTATCTACTTTGCTTTGCTTTGTATACACTTTGAGGTGTTTTTATATGCTTTCTGGTACTAACCTATTAATAAGATGTCATAGTGTCAGTTGCCTGTTTTCTTTTGTTTTTGGTTCTAGAAAGGCAAAAAATCAATATTCTTGGAATTGGAAAGGACAAAAGCCAAAGTTAATATTTCACCGTGGGCAACACGAAGCCAGAATACGATACGTGGGAGGCTCACCAGGGGGCCACACCCCCTGGCCGGGCAGGTGGGCCCACCCCGCGCCTGGGGGGTGCAGCCGCCCTGGTGGCCCTCCTGCCTCGTCTCTTCGCCTATAAAGTCCCCTCAATGCCAAAACCCTAAACACCTGATCAATATTCCACGAAACCGTCTGTAGCCGCCGCCACCATCGTCCCTAGATCGGGAGATCTGAAGCTCTTCCCGGCACCCTGCCCTAGGGGAGATCATCCCTGAGGCCTTCTTCTTCATCATGCTAGCCTCCGGTATGAAGCGTGAGTAGTTCCACCTTGGACCACGGGTCCATATAGTAGCTAGATGGTTGTATCTCCTCCTTGTGCTTTCATGTATAGATCTTGTGAGCTCCGTTCATGATCAAGATCTAATCTATTTGTAATCATGCATGTTGTGTTTGCGGGGATCCGATGGATATTGAGATTACTATGTCAGATTGATTAATGGTTTTGTCTATTTGATTCTATCATGTCTGTGTTGTCTGTGATCTTGCATGCTCTCTGTTGTTAGTAGCTATCTTGGCCAAGTAGTTGCTAGTGACTCCAAGAGGGAGTATTTATGCTTGATAGTGGGTTCATGCCTCCAGTTTCCAAGGGAAGTGACAGAAATCTCTTCGGTTGTAGATGTGTTGTTGATACTAGGGAGAAAACAATGGTCTCTTGTTCATGGAACAAGTGGACTGTTTACCTTACACACTTTGCTTAAAGCAGTTGTCTGTTGCTTGCGACTTACTACTGGAGGGGGGTCGGATGATAACCTAAAGGTGGACTTCTAGTCATAGATGCAGTTGGATGGCGGTCTATGTATATTGTTGTATTGCCCAATCGAATCTCATAGGATCTTTCTGACTAGTATTGCATTGTTATGCCTTGCTCAGTTCCTGTCAATTTCCTCGCTGTAATTTATTTACCCTTCATGCCATGTTGTTTATCTAAGGAGAGCACCTCTAGTGAACTATGGATCCCGGTCCAATCTTTACCATTGATACATCTTCCACTTTTACTTGTTTACTTGCTGCAAACCATTACCTTCCACACCATACGTTTAATTCTTTGTTACAGCAAACTGGTGAGCTTGACAACCTCACTGATTCGTTGGGGCAAAGTCTTGAGTTTGTGTTGTGCAGGTCTCCGTTGCTAGCAACACTTGTGTGACGTTTCCTTCCTCCTACTGGTTCGATAACCTCGGTTTCTTACTGAGGGGAACTTATTGATGTGCTCCTTCATACCTTGCTCTTGGGGTTTCCAACGAAGCGTCCCACGACAAGTACTGGGCGCCATCAAGCTATTTTCTGGCGCTGTTGTCGGGGAGGCTAAGGACGTCTTCACTAGGGGAGTCCTTCACTTCCTTTCTCTTTGCTTTGTTTTTAGTTTGCTTAGTTTTCTTTGCTTGGTTTTGTTTGCCTCTTTCCAAAAAACCCAAAAACAATTAGTCTAGTTTGGTTTGCTTCCTTTATTCAAAAACACACAAAAAATAGTTCCTGCTCTAGCTCACCATGTTGCTCCCCAAGTTCACCTTGAAAGATCTTGCAATAGGTAGTGGCTCCATAATTGGGAAAGATAATATTGAAGAATTCTTTAATTATGTTAGCAAGCATGAGGATATTGAGGATAAATCTATAGCAGAGCTTGCTCCTAATTATGAGATTGCTGCAGCTTCTTTAGTTCATATGTTGGAGGCTAGGTTTGTTAGCCTTAACCCCTTCATACAATTCTTGTTTCTAAAACTAAAAGAAGAAAAGAATGCTGAAAAGAGAGAATTCATCCTTGAAACTTTATCAAAATAATTTCATGATGTTGCTAGGGAAGCCAAAAAGGTCTTTGAGCTCTTCAATATGCTAGGCTCAAGTGTAGACGTTGTGAGTATTTCTGATAAAACTAAGCCTAGAGAAGAATTTAAGATACCCATACCCTTTAAGCTTGTTGGAATGCATGAAGCCTTTGAAAAGAATTTTGATTGGATTGCTCATGAAAATCTTTTTAGTGAAAGTAGTAGACCAAAGAGAGATGAGAGGGGATCATCCAAAACCCATTTGGATGAGATACCTTTCATAGTTGAAGACTTTGCAAGTATGGATGTTAATGCTTCTTCATTTGAAAATACTTGATTCTTCTTGCTTCTTGTGCCTAACTTAAAGGCGTTAAAGAAAAGTACTTGTTGGGAGATAACCCAAGAGTTTCCTTAAGTCTTAGAAGTTATTACTTCAGTAATGACCTCTCCTTATCCTTTTTGTTTGCTTTTTGTGCCAATAATGACCTCTAATGAGAGGCAAGTAAGATTTGGGGAGTTGTTGTCCCGAAATAGATTTCTGTCCTCCACCATAAAAATTCATGAGGAGTCTCTGTAAGCCAGATTGAGCTAAAAGTTTACGAATAAATCCCCTAGTATGTTAGCTAACTTTCGTTAGTTCAACGCTTTTTTATTTGAGCAACGGATGATTTTCTAAAAAATTGGTTTCTACCTGCTGGTCTGTTTTGACAAATTTCTGCAATTATTTGCATTTGCTTCTTATTGATTCCTTTTTGAGTTTTCTTTTGGGGAATTGAGATTTTTGAAGGAGTTGCTACAGTAGCTTGTGTTTTTAGTGAAAAGTTTTGTTGTTCCAAAACTAAACCCAAGGGTATATTATCTTTTGAATACACTAATGTTGCTAATGAAGATTGTGTGAAGTTTTGTATGAAGGAAAAATTTCAGGTGTAGAGAGAGAATGATGTAATGAGATGAAGAATGGACAAAAGCTCAAGCTTGGGGATGCCACTCCGGTGTCACCCGAAGAAATATCTAAGAGGTACAAGCGTCAAAGCTTGGGGATACCCAAGGCATCCCCTTCTTCATCAATAAAAAGCTCAGGTCTTTCTAGACACTTCGTTTTTATTGTTTCATGCACTATTGTGTTGATCTTGGAGCGTCTTAGTTTTCATTTGGTTGTTTAGTTTGCTTGATTAAAGTAGTTTGGACCCCCGTTCTCGCTGTTTTGTTTCAAATAAGTTGATTGGTGTTGGAAAGGAGTAGAAAGTTCTTGCTTGAAAGTGCAAGAGGAGCTTGCATTGACTGTGACTTAGACTTTTGCATGACATGCTAGGTGTTGTTTTGACCTTATGCTTAGTGATTATTGCTGTAGCATGTCTTTTTCCAAACAATTGGGATTGCTTAGTGTGTCTTGAAGAAATCATGCGTTGTTTTAGCATACAAAAGCATAGTATTGTGGTTTTCTCCTTTGATGCTTTGTTTGGTTTGACTTGGCACATGCTCACACCATGTTATAACTATGAACAAGTCACCATAGCCTCTATGATCATTTAGTCCTTGACTTGTAGTACCACTCTATGCTTTGATTAGTAATGTTTTGTTGCTCTGCATGATTATGTCCATTATTGCTCTCTTAGTTGGTTGCTCTCAGTCTTTTGCTAGCCTCCACTTGTATGAGTAAGCTCTACTCATGATTCCAACTCCCAAGAAACCAAGTTATTCCAAAGTGTCCACTATAAACTCCTATGCATGGTGTGTTAAAGAATTTCAAGTATATTCTTGTTTTCAGCTATCTTCCAATTAAAAGGTATTTTGTTATGTGAAAACTTAGTGATTAAAGCCCTCACGAACTTGATGGCACATTTTTTATTCCTTGCCCCTAATAAACTTGAACCATTGTGCCATATAAGTTGTATATGCTTGCACTTATACGTTGGAATTAGCAAAACCATGTTGTCATGGGTAACGTTTTCAACATTGCACTTGTGCTTTGTACACAGTTGATATCATCCTCTTTTGTCTATGGATCTCACCGGTGTGAAATAAATAGGGAGCTTGTAAGTCCATGGAGTTATGTATTTTGTGTTAGAGAAACGCTTGTGCCGCTAGCCTAAGCCATGCCTAATCATGGTGGAAACTTGCAGCATCACCATAATGAGCAATCTGTGAAGCATCCTTAACAAAAAGCAATGCACATAGTAAATAAAAAGATCGCTGAGATGCTCATTGTCTGCTTTCCTTGTCATTTTGGTTATGGGATAGCTCCTGTACCATGTGCAAGGGGTACCTCGTTGGCGGTTCTCAATGATACACATGTACTTACTATGACAAGAACTTATAGGTGACCAAAGTTGAGTAGCATGAGGTGCGGCCCTCATATTCAAGGGACATGAGACTGCCAACTTATACTTTTTCAAGCATATACTCCATAGTTTGTTCACTTTAACCTTAATCACTTCAAGATGCTTATGATAGGGGCAATGAGCGCTGAAAGCTAACTAGTACCATAATTATTGGAAGCTCTTTTTGAAACTTGAAATATCTGCTTCCCTTTATGAAGGGCCTTTCTTCCACTATTATATTGAGTCTCCACCTTCTACCTTTAGGCACCATTAAGAGAGCATAGTTTGCATTCTGTGTGCAGTGTCCCAAAACTTATTGATTGATGCATATTGTTCATATTGCTTGTTCTTGTGCTATTTGTATCTAGTCACTCTTATGAGCTTTGAAGGTGTCCTATGCATCTATTTGCTACTCTATGAGGGACAAGCTGAATGGCACTATGCCATGTTTTCTATATGTGAAACAAACAAACGTTTTTCATGTTATTCATGATCTTTGTTTGTAGCCTTTCATGTTGCATGCATAGTTACTATGTCCTATTGTTAGAACTCCATCTTTCATGCACATGTTTAGAGTTATTTGATCCCAGCTTTCAATGCTTGCAAATGGTTTGATCTTGGTTTTGATGGTGCATGTCACCTCAAAAATTATTCTTTTATCACTTACCTACTCGAGGACAAGGAGGAGTTAAGCTTGGGGATGCTTGATAAGTCGAAAACGTATCTATAATTTTTGATGCTCCATGCTTGTTTACTATCTACTTTGCTTTGCTTTGTCTACACTTTGAGGTGTTTTTATATGCTTTCTGGTACTAACCTATTAACAAGATGCCATAGTGTCAGTTGCCTTTTTTTTGTTTTCGGAACCTCTCGTGATGTCCTGGATCTCATCTGAGACTCTGAACAAAAACTCATAAACCAATTATCCATTCTATCCTAGCATCGATGCACGTTAAGTGTGTGACCCTACGGGTTCGAGAATATGCAGACATGATCTTCTATCAATAATCAACAGCGGGATCTGGAAACCCATATTGACTCCCACATATTCATCGATGATCATATCGGATGAACCACGATGCCAGGATTCAATTAATCCCATATATGTATTCCCTTCGTCACGCGATATTTTACTTGCCCGAGATTCGATCATTGGTATCGACATACCTAGTCCAATCTCGTTCACAGCAAGTACTTTACTCGTTCCGTAATCCGGTATCACTTTGTGATTAACTCCTTAACCACGTGCTTGCAAGCGGTGTTGATATAGATTACCGAGTGGGCCCAAAGTATATCTCTCTGACTCGGGAGGGACAAATTCCATCTCGATATATACAACCCAACAAGTACTTTTCGATCACCTGAGAGACACCTTTATGATCACCCTCACATATGATGAAGTTTGATGACCTCAAAGCTTTCTTCTGATACCAGGTGTATTATATCATGGTCTAAGGAATACCATACTTGACATAGGAAAAAGCTTCGCAAAGATGAACATGATGACACGATCTAATTGCTCTGCTTAATTTGGGTACGTCCATCATATCATTCTCCTAATGACATGATCTCATTATTAATCGACAACTCATGTCTATGGTTAGGAAACCTTAACCATCATTAATCAATGAGCTAGTCCATAGAGGCGTACTAGGGACACGGTGTTGTTCATAAACCACACAAGTATCAAAGTTTCCGCTTAATACAATTCTAGCATGGAATATAAACTTTATCATGAACAAGATTTATAATAATAACATCTTTTATTATTGCCTCTAAGGCATAATTCCAACAGTCTCCCACTTGCACTAGAGTCAATAATCTAGTTTACATCTGGCAACAATCTAACACCCATGGCATTAAGGTGCTGCTCATGTTTTGCTTGTGGAAGAGGTTTAGTCAACGAATCTGCGACATTCAGATCCGTATGTACTTTGCTAATCTTCAGATCTTCGTCTTCTATATAATCTCGAATTATATGAAAACGGAGGTTGATATGCTTGGTCTTTGGATGATATCTTGGTTCCTTAGCCAGTGCTATGGCTCCAGTGTTGTCGCACAATATCTCCAGTGGGTCCAAGGCACTTGGAACCACACCAAGCTCAGTGATGAAGTTCCTGATCCAAACTCCTTCACTTGACGCTTCTGAAGCAGCCATGTATTCCGCTTCTGTTGTAGATCCCGTGATCACGCTTTGCTTGCAGCTTCTCCAGCTCACAGCTCCACCATTCAAAATATAAACGTATCACATGAGATTTAGAATCATCCGGGTGGATTTAAACTAGCATCGACGTAACCTTTTACGATGAGCTGCTCATCACCTCCATAGACCAAGAACATTTCTTTAGTCCTATTTAAATATTTAGGATGTTCTTTACGGCTGTCCAGTGTTTCACTCCTGGATCACTTTGGTATCTGCTCGTCAAACTAAGAGCATTGGACACATCCGGTCTAGTACATAGCATGGCATACATGACAGAATCTATGGCCGAGGCATATGGCACTTTGCTCATAGTATCTCTATCGTTTACCGTAGCTAGACACTGAGCCTTGCTCAATATCTTACCTGACAACATGGGCAATGAACCTTTCTTTGCTTTATCCATTCTGAACCTTTTCAAAACTTTGTCTAGATATGTACTTTGGCTTAAAGCTATTAGGCGTCTTTGTCTATCTCTATAGATTTTGATGCCTAATATATAAGCAGCTTCTCCTATGTCTTTCATTGAAAAACATTTATTCAAATAACTCTTCACATCGTTAAGCATACCAATGTCATTTCCAATAATCAATATGTCATCCACATATAGTACTAAAAATGTCACCGAGCTCCCACTCACTTTCTTGTAGATACAAGCTTCGTAGCAATTTGGAACAAATCCAAAACTCTTGATCACTTGATCAAAACGAAGGTTCCAACTCCGAGATGCTTGCTTCAGTCCATAAATGGAACGCTGAAGTTTGCACACCTTATTAGCATCCTTAGGATTGACAAAACCTTCGGGCTGCATCATATACAACTCTTCATCAATGTTGCCATTGAGGAACGCAGTCTTGACATCCATCTGCCATATTTCATAATCATGAAATGCAGCAATTGCTAATAAAATCTGAATGGACTTAAACATCGCTACGGGAGAGAAAGTCTCATCGTAATCAACACCTTGAACTTGCCGAAACCCTTTTGCGACAAGCCGAGCTTTATAGACAGTAACATTACCATCCGCGTCCGTTTTCTTCTTGAAAATCCATTTGCACTCAACGGCCTTACGATCGTTAGGAGGGTCCACCAAAGTCCATACTTGGTTTTCGCTCATGGATCCCAATTCGGATTTCATGGCCTCTAGCCATTTCTCAGAGTCTGGGCTCATCATTGCTTCCTCATAACTCGTAGGTTCACTGTTGTCTAACAACAAGACGGTTAATACAGGGTTGCTGTACCATTCAGGAGTGGCACATGACCTTGTCAACCTGCGAAGTTCAGTAGTAGCATCGTTCGAAGTTTCATGATCCTCGTCATTAGCTTCCTCTCTTGTTGGTGCATACGGCACTGGAACAATTTCAGGTGCTGCGCTACTCTCCAACTCGAGAGAAGGTTCAATAACCTCGTCTAGATCTACCTTCCTCCCACTCACTTCTTTCAAGAGAAACTCCTTCTCAAGAAAGGATCCGTTCTTTGCAACAAACACTTTGCCTTCGAATCTGTGGTAGAAGGTATACCCAATCGTTTCCTTAGGGTATCCTATGAAGACGCATTTCTCCGCTTTGGGTTCGAGCTTGTCCAGCATCAACTTCTTGACGTAAGCTTCGCATCCCCAAACTTTAAGAAACGACAACTTAGGTTTAGCACCAAACCACAGTTCATACGGTGTCGTCTCAACGGATTTAGATGGTGCCCTATTTAAAGTGAATGCAGCGGTTTCAAATGCATAACCCCAAAATGATAACGGCAAATCTGTAAGAGACATCATTGATCGCACCATATCTAATAGAGTTCGATTCTGGCGTTTAGACACACCATTGCGTTGTGGTGTTCCGGGTGGCGTGAGTTGCGAAACGATTTCGTTTGCTTTAAGATGCGTGAGAAAATCATAACTCAAATATTCACCTCCACGATCGGATCATAGAAATTTAATTTTCTTGTTACAATGGTTTCCACTTTGTTCTGAAATTCTTTGAACTTTTCAAATGTTTCAGATTTATGTTTCATTAAATAGATATACCCATATCTACTTAAGTCATCAGTAAAAGTAAGAAAATAGCGATATCCACCACGCGTCGAAACACTCATTGGTCCGCATACATCGGTATGTATGATTTCCAATAAGTCCGTTGCTCGCTCCATTATACCGGAGAACGGGGTTTTGATCATCTTGCCCATGAGGCACGGCTCGCACGTGTCAAATGATTCAAAATCAAGAGACTCCAAAAGTCCATCAGGATGGAGTTTCTACATGCATTTTACACCAATATGACCTAGACGGCAGTGCCACAAATAAGTTGGATTATCACTATCTACTTTGCATCTCTTAGCCTCAATGTTATGGATGTTCGTTTCATTGCTTTCGAGATTCAGAAGAAATAAACCATTCACAACAGGTGCATAACCATAAAAGATGTTATTCATATAAATAGAACAACCATTATTCTCCGATTTAAATGAATAACCGTCTTGCAATAAACACGATCCAGATATAATGTTCATGCTCAACGCAGGCACATAATAACACTTATTAAGGTTTAAAACTAATCCCGAAGGTAAAACTAAGGAGAGTGTGCCGACGACCATCACATCAACTTTTGATCCATTGCCAACGCGCATCGTCACCTCATCCCTTGCTAGCCGCCGTCTATTCCGTAGCTCCTGTTTCGAGTTACAAATATTAGCAACTGAACCAATAACATATACCCAGGCACTGCAACGAGCGCTAATAAGGTAAACATCAATAACGTATATCAAATATACCTTTAATGGTGCCAGCCTTCTTGTCCGCTAAGTACTTCAGACAGTTACGCTTCCAGTGACCCTTGTCCTTACAATAGAAGCACTCAGTGTCCGGCTTAGGTCCAGACTTGAGCTTCTTCTCAGCAGGGGCAATGCGCTTGCCGCTGCCTTTCTTGAAGGATTTCTTTGCACCCTTACCTTTCTTAAAGCTAGGGGTCTTGTTGACCATCAACACATGATTATCTTTCTTGATATCCACCTCCACAGCTTTCAGCTTAGCGAAGAGCTCAGTGATCATATCAGTGGAACCAATTTGATTGTGAGTAACTACAAAACCTTTGTAGCTAGGAGGGAGTGATTGCAGAACTCTGCCAATCTTGAGCTCTTCTGGAATCTTGTGGTCCAGTTGCTCAAGACGTTGAGTGTAGCCCGACATCTTAATGGCGTGCTCACTAACGGAACTCCCTTCCTCCATCTTGCAGTTAAAGAACTTCTCAGAGATCTCATATCTCACAGAACGGGCCTGAGTCTGAAACATGGTTTTCAGTTCCTCAAGTATCTCAAAGGGCCCGGCGAACTCCTCAAAATGATTGTGAAGTTCTGGTTCCATAGCAAACAACATGGTACTCTTAATCACTCCATAATCATCTTTGCGTGACTGATAAATAGCTTTTTCATTAGCCGACGCATCAGTAGCAGGGGCGTCACCTAGCGCTTTCTCAAGTACATAGTCCTTTTGTCCGCCAGCGAGAATGATTCTCAGATTGCGGAACCAGTTGGTGAAGTTAGACCCATTGTTCTTAAGATTTTCTTTCTCAGCAAAAACGTTGAAGTTGAAGTTGGACTTAGCCATTTGATCTACAAAATTTGCAAACACAATTTAGACTATGTTCATGATAACTAGTTCAACTTAATCAAATTACTATATGAACTCCCACTAAATTCAACATCCCTCAAGTTGTTTAGTGAACACGATCCAAATTCATCACACCTAATCCGATCTTCACGAGAAGATATGTGGTTTCAATGGTGGACAACAAAGTGTCGATCATATCATTCGTATGACTCATGTTTAACCTTTCGGTTCGTGTGTTCCGAGGCCATGTCTATACATGCTAGGCTCGTCAAGTCAAACCCAAGTATTTCCGCGTGTGCAAAACTGGCTTGCACCCATTGTATGTGAACGTAGAGTTTATAGCACCCGATCATCACGAGGTGCTTGAAAACGACAAAATTTCGCAATGGTGCATACATGGGGAGAACACAATTTTATCTTGATTTTTAAGTGAGGAATCATCTTATAATGCTACCATCGCGATCTAAGCATAATAAGATACATAAAAGGATAAACATCACATGTATATAATTTTATGTGACATGGTATAGCCAATATCCGCGCAATGATCTCCATCTTGTGTGCGCTAGCATGATCTCCATCACTCCATCATGATTGCCTCCACCACGAATAGCAACTACAACTATTGCTAACTACTTAGCGATAAAGTAAAGCTATTACATGGCCTATAAGAAGTTGACACGCAGGTCATACACAATTATAAACACAACCATACGGCTCCTGCAGGTTGTGTACTCATCAACATGCAAGTCATGAAATATTACAAAACATGATCATTGCATACATCTCAATTCATACACATCATGTCTTGGGCCATACCATATCACAAAACACTCCCTGCAAAAACAAGTTAGACGCCTCTACTTTGTTGTTGCATGTTTTACGTGTCTTATGGGAGTAACAAGCTAAGAACGATTCTTACCTACGGAAAGCCACAATGGTGATATTATGGTTGCTAACATCCGTTGTAAATCCCATGAATACTATAGTGATAGAAACTGGCATCCACCAGCTGCATGTGTGGAACAAGCCACACGTCAAGTGCGGAGCCGGTCTCGCGAACGAGGTCGCGTAAAGTTGGCCTGGACCGCTTCGATCTCACTATGCCGCGCCATAAGAAATACACAACGAGAGGTTTTCAACAGAAAACATAAACGCCCGCAACAAGCATGTTGCGTTCTACTCGTGAAACACATCTACGCATAGATTTAGCTATGATACTATTGAAGGGTTTTGCAGCATAGTAAATCAAAAAAATTCTACGCATGCGAACAAGAAAGCCAAGATCTAATCTAGGAGATGCAATCAACAAGAGAGATTGATGAGATCTTCATACCCTTGAAGAAATCGCATAGCGGAAACGTTCAACAGAACATGGTTGATGTAGTCGTACTAGCCGTCTCCTCCTTGCGATTTGATCTGATCCTACGCCGCAAGTGGCGGCGCCTCCGAGATATGCACACGTACGGTGCATCGACGTCTCCTCCTTCCTTGGTCTAGCAAGTATGGTGGAGAGATAGATTGGATCTGCAGCACGACGGCGTGGTGCTAATGGTGGTGAGTTTCTACGGCAGGGCTTCGCCTACGCGCAGTCAGGAGAGAGAGAGAGGTGGAGGGGCAGCAAGACGGCGGCTAGGGTTGGAGGAGTGGGAGAGGGAGGCTGTGCCCCTGCCCTCCTTATATATGGGGCTGGCCGCCCCTCCTTGACCCCTCCTCCAAGCCCTAGGGCGGCGGCCCAAGGGGTGGAGTGGGGGGCAAGTCTTCCCCCTTCCTTCTAGAAGGCTCCCCTAGGGTTTCCCCTAGGGCTGGCCGGCTGCGCCTTGGGGGCCTTGTGCCCCTGGCCCAAAGTGGCCAGGGCACTTCCCCTTAGGCCCACGCAGGCCTCCGATAAGTGGGCCCACGTTGGTCCCACTCCGGAACCTTCTAGAACCTTCTGGTACAATACCGATAAACTCCGAAACGATTCCGAGATCCAAAAACTGCTTTCCTTTATATGAATCTTATTCTCCGGACCATTTCGGAACCTCTCGTGATGTCCTGGATCTCATTCGAGACTCCTAACAAAAACTCATAAAACCAATTATCCATTCTATCCTAGCGTCGATGCACATTAAGTGTGTGACCCTACGGGTTCGAGAATATGCAGACATGATCTTCTATCCATAATCAACAGCGGGATCTGGAAACCCATATTGACTCCCACATATTCATTGATGATCATATCGGATGAACCATGATGCCAGGATTCAATTAATCCCATATATGTATTCCCTTCGTCACGCGATATTTTACTTGCCCGAGATTCGATCGTTGGTATCGACATACCTAGTTCAATCTCGTTCACAGCAAGTACTTTACTTGTTCCGTAATCCGATATCACTTTGTGATTAACTCCTTAACCACGTGCTTGCAAGCGTTGTTGATATCGATTACCGAGTGGCCCAAACTATATCTCTTCGACTCGGGAGGGACAAATTCCATCTCGATACATACAACCCAACAAGTACTTTCCGATCACCTGAGAGACACCTTTATGATCACCCTCACATAGGATGACGTTTGATAACCTCAAAGCCTTCTTCCGATTCCAGGGAGTTGTATTATCTCATGGTCTAAGGAATACAATAATTGACATAGGAAAAAGCTTCGCAAAGATGAACACGATGACACGATCTAATTGCTTTGCTTAATTTGGGTACGTCCATCATATCATTCTCCTAATGACATGATCTCATTATTAATCGATAACTCATGTCTATGGTTAGGAAACCTTAACCATCATTAATCAATGAGCTAGTCCATAGAGGCGTACTAGGGACACGGTGTTGTTCATAAACCACACAAGTATCAAAGTTTCCGCTTAATACAATTCTAGCATGGAATACAAACTTTATCATGAACAAGAATTATAATAATAACACCTTTATTATTGCCTCTAGGGCATAATTCCAATACTTGTGAGCTCCGTTCATGATCAAGATCTAATCTATTTGTAATCATGCATGTTGTGTTTGCGGGGATCCGATGGATATTGAGATTACTATGTCAGATTGATTCATGGTTTTGTCTATTTGATTCTATCATGTATGTGTTGTTTGTGATCTTGCATGCTCTCCGTTGTGAGTATCTATCTTGGCCAAGTAGTTGCTAGTGACTCCAAGAGGGGGTATTTATGCTCGATAGTGGGTTCATGCCTCTAGTTTCCAAGGGAAGTGACAGAAATCTCTTCGGTTGTAGATGAGATGTTGCCACTAGGGAGAAAATAATGGTCTCTTATTCATGGAACAGGTGGATTGTTTACCTACACACTTTGCTTAAAGCAACTGTCTGTTGCTTACAACTTAATACTGGAGGGGGTTCGGATGATAACCTGAAGGTGGACTTCTAGTCATAGATGCAGTTGGATGGCGGTCTATGTATATTGTTGTATTGCCCAATCGAATCTCATAGGATGTTTTTGTCTAGTATTGCATTGTTATACCTTGCTTAGTCCTGTCAATTGCCCTGATGTAATTTGTTTACCCAGCATGCCATATTTGTTTATCTAAGGAGAGCACCTCTAGTGAACTATGGACCCCGTTCCAATCTTTACCACTGATACATCTTCCACTGTTACTCATTTACTTGCTGCAAACCATCATCATCTTCCACACCGTACATTTAATCCTTTGTTACAGCAAACCGGTGAGTTTGACAACCTCACTGTTCGTTGGGGCAAAGTCTTGAGTTTGTGTTGTGTGGGTTTCCACGTTGCTTGCAATACCTTTGAGACGTTTCCTTCCTCCTACTGGTTCGATAACCTTGGTTTCTTACTGAGGGAAAACTTGCTAATGTGCTCTTCACACCTTGCTCTTAGGGTTTCCAACAAAGCGTTCCACGTCAATAGTGTGGCCGTCATCAAGGACCATATCGCATTGCATTTACATTTGATGTATTTTTGCCGTGTGTATCTTGTTGTGTGCTAAGTATTAGATACTCAATGGTAGCATTAATAAGATGATCCCTAAACAAACTTAATTCCAATAATAGTGTTCCCCTCGTATGTGCACCACCAAGAAAGTTCTCCGTTCTGAGGCAGGTCGTGATGATCGGTTGTCAAACATAACTGTGTTCACATACGTGGGTGTAAGCCATGTTGCACTGCAATACACACGAGTTAGAGGGGGCATGCACAGACATGGCCTCGTAACATGTGATGATCGAAAGGTCAAGCACGAGTCACATGAATGATGTGATCGACATGTTGACGTCCACCTTTGCAACTATATCACCGGCCATCGGGGGTGATGTAGTGAATTAGGATCATGTAATCACTAAGACATTCTTTGGGGATAATGTTTTCTAGCAGGGTTATTTGAACTCATATTTTCATAAACTCAGTCTAAAACCTTTGCTAATTTTAAATGTAGAACATGGCCGATCACCATGCCTATTTTGATGTTGCTGAGTGGGTAGTTGCCAAGAAACTCAATTTAGATGGATCCAACTTCCTGGATTGGCTAGTGCGTCTAAACTCTCTACTTGCCAAGACTAACGTGGTAGACTGCATACGCTATGGTATGGATTTGGAACAGCCGCATGATGACATATAGACCCCACAGTAGCGGGCAGGCCACTATTTTCATCATGATATGTCCTTGTTCATCCACCTGATCATGGTTTACGGATGGTAGATGAACTGCACCCGCTCGTGGGCGACCTTGACCCATATGCGATGGTGGATCAGCTGAGAGTGGAGTTCATAGGCCAAGTACGCATGTGGAAGCATGAGCTAGTGGGTGAATTCCACGCCATTCAGATGAAGGAAAACACCTGCCTAGAGAGCCACCTGATTCACATACATGATGCATACATGAGGTTGGTTCATTTCGTGGACTACTGGATGGATGAATCATTTGCAATAGGAGTACTTATATGATCGCTACCCCCTAGCTACCAAGAGGACGCCTAGGTTTGCATCAAGAGAGGTGATATGGAAACACAGGATTTCCATGAGTTCATATCATTCTTGAGAATCGTGAAGGTTGAGCCCATTGCTGCAGGAATCATTGATGGCGAAGGTATATATGATATACAAAGTTTATAAGTGTTATAATCTTGCAAACACTTTATTGCAGTTTTGAAGTATCTGATACTTGTTCTGTTTTATGAAAATAGGTCCTTCTACAAGAGATCTGCGTGCGAGAGAGGAGGTTATGTTGCGTGTTGATGGCAAGCATGATTATGATAGCGAACGACACTCTCCCTCGAGATTTACCATTTAGTTAATAGTTTTTTGGATAATTATTGTAATCGATGGAATATGAAATTCTTTAGTATGTCTTACATTTTGTGAGATAATTATTCATACAAGTGTAATAGGTTAGTTGTTCTGTTTTTTATGAATGATTTCTGTTCGTGTTCATATGTTGTTTTCGATTATGTGTGAATTATTCGAGTTACAAAACTAATTGATAATACGTGAACATTTGTAAAAAAATCTTTATTAAGCATTAAGTGGGAAAAACATTTGGCAATAAACCAAATAGAATAATGTAGCGTTAGTAAAGACCATTGAATGGAAATGGCAAAAACTCATACAAAATAAAGTAAACCATCTAGAATTCATGAAAATTTTGGGTTTATTTGATAAAACCAAAGCAATAACGAACAAGTCCTTGGAAACTTTGTAATACAAATTCCATGACTAGAACCAAAGAAAGGAAAAAACTAGTATTGCTAGAGGTTTGGTGCATTCTCGAGAAAGTGTGTTTCTAGACAATGGTGTTAATGGAATAAATTAAGAGCATGATGAAGGTTTGCGAGCATACATCAGAATATTGAGAAGCGCAATGGAATATGTTCCATAACGTGACTCTTCATGATAAAGGAAAAAGGAATTAATGATAATATGCCCTACAACTAGTGTGGAGATGATTGTCACATTATTAGAACAAGACCTACCTACGAACTACAAGGTAAATGATGGAAGACTAAAGATACAAGAAATGAAATCCTAGAAATAAACTTCACTTGAGATTAGAAAGTAAAACTGTTACTAAATCTCATCGAGTAAAAAAGTTACTTGATATTTCTGAAGGAACGCAAGGTTATAAGAAATAAGTGGGACTCTTAAAAGGAAAATCACGATTCGCCAAAAGATGTCTTGAGTGAATTTAAATGAATTTGATTCAGAAATGGTAAAGTCTGGTGGATTTAATACTAGTAAAGTACTAGAGACTTGTAAAAGAAATTCTTAAATTGATAGTTGATCAAGATATTTTGAAGCTATTTGAAATATTGATAAGATATGCAATTTGCATAAAAATTTAGTGGGAGCTAGAGAGCCTTCCAGACATTAATATGTGAATGACATATTTTTTGAGTGGGAGCAATGCAAAGTTTGAACTCACATATGTAGTTGACATATTTTGAGTGGGAGCTTGACAGGATTCATATGTGTAAATGACACATTATGAATGAGGACGAAAAAACGAATAAATAAATATTGATTTATGAGAGTAAAGTTGCAAGTATATTGGACATTGAAATCTTAGAGATTAATAAATGTCCTATAGGATTATTTTGGAATGAATTCCTAAAGAAGATTCTGAAGAGTTCAGAATAGGAATTGATTAAGGAAAAGTCCTAAATCATTCAAGTTAGGGAAAATCATTAAGGAAAAGTCCTAAATCATTCAAGTTCTACATCCACTATGTTTTAACATAGTGAAAGGACATTTAGTGTCTTGATCAGTTTTGATGTTTGTTAACAATTGAGCACCATTTTACAGTGTGCCAATATTGACATGTTAATCTACTGAAAATAGAAAAGTCTGAGACATATTGGAAATATCCCTGGCTGGAAAACTTGATGGAAAGTCTAGACCGAAAACTCCGGTGTGCAAAGACTGGAGTTTTTGGTGTGAACCGGAGTTTTGCCCCAAACCTTCGGTGTGGATAAAAGATGAAGCTCAAGGACAGTCTGACTAAGGGTCTGAAGATAGGATGGATACTGGCCGGATTCTCCGGTGTGTAGTCACAGACCGGATTCTCCGTTGTGCAAAGTCCAGATTCTCCGGTGTTCTTAGGTCCGGAATCTCGGCTAAGTCTCCGGAGTGACTACCAAGACCAGGTCCAGGTCATAATGTATGAGGGTCCGGAGATGGTCTATAGACGGACCGGAATCTCCAGTGTGAGTTGAATGCTGACTAGAGTCTCTGGTCTCCTGACCGGAGTTTCTGGTGTGAAACTTCCCCAGCAGGCAGAAAACAGTCAGAAACAGTGGGCCTATAAATAGGGGACTTCATCCCCTACCTCAAGATGCTCGTTTTCAGAAAATAAGAACACCCCCATCTGAGCCACCAAATCAACAAGATCTCCCCCTACAACCATCCAAAGTCCCTGATCTTTGGAGAATTGAAGGAGGAGGCCTTGATCTACAGCTTCACCAAAAGAGATCTTCATTTCCCCCTCATTCACTTGAGGGCACCCTTGATCTAGTGTTTCTTTGGAAACCCTAGTTCTTGATTTGGTTCTTAAAAGATTGTCTTTGATTGTTGTGATAACTTTCTTGTATTCGGGATCCTCCATTTCAGTTGTGGATGTGTGCCTCGAACTTGTTGTAAAGGTGTCGGTTTCCACCTTGAAGGTTACCAATATAGTGGAAGAGTGAATCGATTTCTTTGGGGTGAGATTCACCGAGAACAAGGGATGCCTTTTGTGGCGTCGGTGGTTTGAAACCACCCCTCGCCAAACCCAGACGTACTTACCCCTCAAAAGGAAGGAACTGCAGGAAATCATCCTTGTGCCTCCGCGTGTTCCATTTCGGTTACTTCTATCCTTTACTTCACTTTACTTATATCTTGCTCTTGCTTAGTTAGGTGTACTAGTGTGAAATATAGGTAAATTCACCTTAGTTGCATATCTAGATAATTTACCTTTTGTGTCAAACACTAAATTGAAAAAGAGTAAAATTTGAAGTAGCACATATTCACCCCCCTCTAGGTGCCTGATACGTTGGAAACGTATCTATAATTTTTGATGCTCCATGCTTGTTTTGTATCTACTTTGCTTTGCTTGTCTACACTTTGAGGTGCTTTTTACATGTTTTCTAGTACTAACCTATTAACAAGTTGCACTTGATTGCGGATGCCTGTTTTCTACTGTTTTGGTTTCGTAAAAGTTAGTAAAGAAATATTCTCGGAATTGGGACGGGACAAGCGTCAAAGTCAATTACTTTCCGTGGGAACAAGAAGTCAGAGGAGGCCGGAGGGCGGCCCGGAGGGCTGACCCACCCCAGGCATGGGTGGGCCCCACCCCGCGCCTGGCTAGGGTTTGGCGCCCCTGTCCGCCATCTCGGTCTCCCCCTTCTCCTATAAGAAGCCCCCGATGCAGAAACCCTAAGTACCCAATCAAATATCCACGAAACCGTCTGTAGCCGCCTCCACCATCGTCCCTAGATTGGGGGGATCTGAAGTTCTTCCCGGCACCCTGCCGGAGGGGAGATCATCCCGGAGGCCTTCTCTCCGGTATGATGCGTGAGTAGTTCCACCTTGGACTATGGGTCCATGTAGTAGCTAGATGGTTGTATCTCCTCCTTTGTGCTTTTATGTATAGATCTTGTGAGCTCCGTTCATGATCAAGATCTAATCTATTTGTAATCATGTATATTGTGTTTGCGGGGATCCGATGGATATTGAGATTATTATGTTGGTTTGATTACTGGTTTTGTCTTTATGATTCTATCATGTCTGTATTGTTTGTGATCTTTCATGCTCTCCATTGTTAGTAGCTATCTTGGCCAAGTAGTTGCTAGTGACTCCAAGAGGGAGTATTTATGCTCGATAGTGGGTTCATGCCTCTAGTTTCCAAGGGAAGTGACAGAAATATCTTCGGTTGTAGATGTGTTGTTGCTACTAGGGAGAAAACAACGGTCTCTTTTTCATGGAACATGTGGACTGTTTACCTTATGCACTTTGCTTAAAGCAGTTGTCTGTTGCTTGCAACTTAATACTAGAGGGGGTTCGGATGATAACATGAAGGTGGACTTCTAGTCATAGATGCAGTTGGATGGCGGTCTATGTATCTTGTTATATTGCCCCATCGAATCTCATAGGATCTTTCTGACTAGTAATTGCATCGTTATGCCTTGCTCAGTTCCTGTCAATTGCTCTGCTGTAATTTGTTTACCCTTCATGCCATGTTGTTTATCTAAGGAGAGCACCTCTAGTGAACTATGGACCCCGGTCCAATCTTTACCATTGATATATCTTCCACTGTTACTTGTTTACTTGCTGCAAACCATTACCTTCCACACCATACGTTTAATCCTTTGTTACAGAAAACCTGTGAGCTTGAGAATCTCACTGTTTGTTGGGGCAAAGTTTTGAGTTTGTGTTGTGCAGGTCTCCGCATTGCTTGCAACACTTGTGTGACGTTTCCTTCCTCCTTCTGGTTCGATAACCTCAGTCTCAAATGAGGGAAAACTTGCTGCTTGCTGCTTCACACCTTGCTCTTGGGGTTCCCAACAGACTGTGCGTAGACAGTCGTCAGTGCCCATACAATCCTTTCACATAGGATTCTATCTTTAAAATCATAATAAATACTCAACATAATTTAATCCAAGTTCTTAGTAAGAAGAACAAGTTCAAAATGATTAAGTGTGCATCATTGAACAATGAGTTAAGTTTGTCCACTGTGGGACCACACATTTGTCCTCTGAAAATCCCTGTTATGCATATACCACGATCCCATGATCAGTCTGTCGTGGAACATAACCGACATGTATCAAAGTAAACATCCGTTACTAAAGCGGATACAAGTCATACCTTGATGCCATTATGTCTACCTCGATCATCATCAGCGGAACTTTAGTATATCGTAGATCCCGAGCCATGCCTTAACCTATAGGCAGTTGATTGGAAGAACGTCCTTGCTCGTATAATCGCGAACTTTGCCTTCTACATCGCTTATTTTCCGAACCTGACCAAGTTAATAGTCAGAGACAATGCCAGTGAGTCAATTGAATGTACTCGCAAACCACCTTAAGAGAAGTAAATCAAGAGGATATGCAATATGACTGTAGTAATAGGAGGTCTCCAAGAGAAGTTCTTTTATAAAATAGTTGTGAAAATATTTTGAAAAATGTTTTATAAACTTTTTGAAAAGTTTTGAAAATAATAGGACTGGGTCACCCTATTTCATAACCTCGGTACTCAACTGACCAGGTTCTTCATGTACTGTGATACTTTAGGATCACATCACCCTCGCTGGCGTCCTCTAGACAACGAGGTTTTTAGAAACTCTTTTCTTTCCGGAAGTCCTTTTTGCAAACAAAACCAGCACCGCTTTATAGCAACCTTCCCATCCCGATGATTTTGTAAGTGCGTAAAATCTGACAAAAATTGGTCAAGAAATCTCGAACTTTGACCATGATTTTGAGATGATGCAGTTCATGAAACCGATGACGATGATCGGAACGAAATCCCATCATCGAAGTGCATATTTTTTATGTAAAGCTTTCTGTAAAATAAAGCATGTGATGTTGATTAAAAGAGGCTAGAGAAGAGTCTGTTTGAAAGAGGAGAGTGAACGAGTTTATCTTGAACCTCACTTACTGAGAGGGGGCTACGGATGAATTTCTCGACCTGCCCCCAAATGAAAAACATGAAACATCAAAGTGGTGCGAAATGGTGACATTAAGTTTATTAAAGGAAACTTTGAATGGTCGATTACGTCCAACAAATCTGACGAAAATCGTCCAAAAAAGCTTCAACTTAACCTTAAAATTGAGAAAATACGGTTCATGAATCTCATTGTCGATGGTCAGAATGGAACTCCTTGGTCGATGGGAATTTTTTCATGTAGAGCTTGATTTAATTCGGAACCTAATTGTGCTAATTAGAAGTCATTGAGATGAACATTTAGAGAGGAGAGAGAAAACTAATCGGGCTTTAACACGGTGTAGGCAAGGGCCTATTTGCAGTCCATATGGGCTACTAATGGGAGCAATTCTAACAGACCCCGCATATCCTCCCGCAAGTGGTATATTAGGCTAGTATGCAGGCTTCGCCTCTTTTTTAGGCTGGACCAGACACCGCATCTGGTTGCCAACCCCTACTTATTCATCGCATCGGCTTTTATATATACCGACCGGAGGGGCCGATGCAGGTCCAAACCCTATCTCATCGCCTTCCACTCCACTGTAGCTCCAGCAAGAAATTCCCCTCCCCACCGTAGATCTACACCCGCCGCACCACCATGTTGTCGTGGGAAGCTCTCCACGGTCAAGGGGGCGACCGGATGGGCCGTGTGAGCTACGCAAGCCCTACCCGCATTCACACCGCCGACGAGGCGGAGGAGCGAAGCTGCAGGATCTTCGACGGGGCACGGATTCACGGCTTGTACCTCTACTCTTGGTCCTTGCCAGCATTCGCGCGTGGGAGTCGCGATACAAGCAAGCGCCGAGCTCCCGTGCATCGTCGTCCGCGTCACCGCCAGCGTCGATCTCCTGTGCGTCGATCTCCCGCTTCCCCCGTTGCCGATGCCGAGCTTCGTGCCGGGAGACTACGTCGAGGACAACGACATTGACCGCATCGCCATGCTGCTAACCGCGTCGATCTTCAGGACGGAGGACTTCTTCGATGACCACGACCTCGCTACCATCGAGCGGTTGGCGGGGATACTACCTGCCACGATGCCGATAAGGCGGAGAAGTGGTGCCAAGAGGCACGGGAGCAGGGGAAGATCTTCGTCTAACTCGCCCCGAAGAAGTGAGCCGCCGCATCACCTCCCGCATCGCCGCCATGGCAATAGGCTCAGGTGAGCTATTCCGGGCTGTATTTTAATAGTTTAGTGTCGTGTGGTGGTAGTTTATACATAATTTTATTCACAATGATCTTATATGGACATAATCGCGTATGAACTAAATTCTCCCACAAAGAGTCATTTTTAAATATACGGTTTGTATATAAGATATTTAGTCTATATGACTGCTATTTTGTCCAAAAATATACGTATGTATTAAAGCGCGTGGGCTTCGCGTGCAGTCAGCGATCTGGCCACTGTTCATCCACGCGGGTGATGAACAGTGTGTTGATGATTCCCGGCGGTTCATCTTCGATCCGGCGGCACGCGTTCGCGCGTGTGCTATTTGCTATTTAATTTTGTCCAATCGCGTGCTATGTTACGTAAACGTAACTCTTTTTCTAACCGATATATTTTTACGTTTATCTTTTTTAACTATTGCACTTAAATTTTCTGGCCCACCTTTTTCGGCCATTCGATCCGGCGGCCCGCGTCCACACGAGTGCTATTCATAATCTAATTTTGTCCAATCGTGTGTCACGTCACATATCACATAAACGTAACATAAATTTTTTGTCTAAAACTTTTCTAACCGATATTGTTTTCGTATATCTTTTCTAACTATTTGACTTAAATTTTCTGGCCTATCTTTTTTGGCCGTTTGATCCGGCGCGTGTGCTATTCATAGTCTAATTTTAACCAATCGCATATCACGTCACGTAGACGCAATATAACTTTCGACTAAAATTTTCTTGCTCTAACTGATATTATTTAATGCTTATCTTTTCTAACTATTCGGCTTAAATTTTCTGGTCCACTTTTTCCGTCCGTTATCCGGCGGCTCACGTCTCCACCGTCTAATTTTCTCCAATCGTGCCACGTCATGTATCTTTTGATGATCATCTTTTCAGTTTAGATTTTCTGGTCCACCTACATCTGCGATAATATTTCTTGGCTTCATTTCTTGATTATTCAAAGGTAATTTTCTGACAAAACTTTCTAGGCATAATTTTTCGCTGGCAATCAACTCACAGTAACTTTAAGACGGTGTGTCATTGTCTAATCTTACTTCAACAACATTGTTTTTTTCGCGTTATTTCATTCTGCCACACTTTTCCATCTGTGATATTCACATGGTAGTTACCCTTCGGTAATTTTTCATGAATTCATAATTGGAAATTCAGTTTTGTTATACTTTTTATTCGTCGACACTAATCGCACCATCCGCCGCTTCTTTTATCTATAAATAATGTTATTACTGTCTTTTATGAAAACTTCACACAACAATAATCTTCAACAACAATTTTAATCAATTAATTCACGACATTGTTCCTCATAAACGAGGCGTCGTGACGCCGGCGTCATATTCCCTAGTATGTTTGTAATGCACCGCACATGTGTATTTAGGGTTATGCGGGATGCTGGGTGTTGCTCTCATGCCTGAAGGACTCACGTGCCCTATACACCCTACAGGCCCGAGTCACACACTCACTACTCAGTACGACTATGAACCAAATCTGGCTATCGGTAGGTATGCAGGCGGTAGACGCAGACGCCAAAAAGGCCCGGCCGAACCAGGCATGTACGCTGGCGGGCCCCGTGTACCAGTGTCGTGCCGTCTTGAAGCGAACCGAACGCCGAGCGAACCGACGCGACCGTGGCGAAGCCGTGGGCGGCCGCGCGAGCCGCCACCTTGCCGAGCGAGGGGGGGGGCGGCCATTTGAAATTTCAAAAAAGAGTCCCAGCGGGACTCGAACCCGGATATCCGCACCAAGGCAGCTAACCACTACGTCACCGAAATTTAGGCGATAAACTATAATTTTAAGAGATATTAAGGGTTAATTTAGACAAGCAGAGAAATCGGCCGACGGGACCAGAAGCGCTTTGACGGGCCACGCGTTGCCGGCCCGAAAAGCGGCCGTGTCGCGGGCTGGACCGTGCCGGGCCGCCCGTTGGCCAGATTTGCTATGAACCCATTCTTCCCAACAACCCCCCACCCACGCCTTCTCGGTGTTCAAACAAGGGTAGATTCCCGTCCCCCTCTCGTTTCTTCGATTCGGGAGCCCTCCACTTTTCTAAGTCGGAGCCCGACTGTCTATCGATCCGTCCGCGCAAAACCGTAGCTTCGTCGGCGCTCCGGTGATCCCCCCGGCTCACCCTAGTCGCCGAGCGCGAGGCTAGGCGGTTCGGCGGCTGGTCGAGTTCTTGACGGAGTCGGCGTCCAGCTCTGGGTTTCCCTCGTGTAGGAGGAAAGGTGAGCAGGTTCTCTTCTTTAAATCAAACTTAACTAATCGGAGCTTGGCCCCGGTTGATTCGCTCTTTTAGTTCTTTTACACTTTTTTTGCTTTATTCTTTGCGATGTATTTTGGTTCACCCTTTCGCTTTCTCCTCCGGGTTTTTAAGACCTGAATTGCCAACTTCGAATCTTGCATTCAGCTGGGGAATTCGCTGGGTAGCTGGCGGATAGAGCTTTGTCGGTGGCTGTATTCTCGATTTTTGGGTTCGTATTTAGAGCTAGTTCTTGGGAACTAGGGAGTGGAATTTGCTCAGATATCTCGATCTGCTGACGTCGGCGGCCGAATCTTGTCTTGTTCCTCATGGGTTAGTTGGTTGTTTTCACGGACATTTTGGTGTTGCCCAGTTCAATTTCGTGCAATCCTCATATCTTTGTAAACCACCGAGTCCATGCCGTAGTATCCCGGAGATGTGCTTCCATTGCTAAACCAGGGATTATGATGGTAGCATGAAAAATCTGTATTGTAATGTGATTATTTTGGTTGTATCAATCACATAATAATGTTTTGTAATCGTGAACATGTTATTGATTCTGTAGGTAATTGCGTGGAGGTATGGGACCTCATATGATTGAGCATGATGGCGGGTAGGGAAGGCAGCGGAAGATTAAGAAAATTTGTCCGGCTGATCACAATGGAGTGCCTTTGCTCTGGGGAGCAGCTGAAAGGTGCAGATGAGACTGTGCGGTCATCGGACTCTACGATCACCAAAGATTTCTCAGCCAGTGGGTACTCTTCTAGGAATGGGGATGTTGAGCAATATCTCGACAATGGCAACATCGAGGAAGCCGAGTTGTCGCTCCGGGAGGGCGTCTGCCTTAACTACGAGGTTGGTGTTTCCTTTTGTGGAACTAATATTTCTGTTGTGATTGACAGAGTATGCTCTGTACAACTGAATCACTTGTGGAACATGACATCTTTTAACCTGCTTTCCATTTATCAAATGCTTCCCTGTCAAGTAATGCTATTGATAGCTAGTTTGCCCTGTAGTTAAGTTATTCTTCGGTACCTATTTTTCCTTTTATGCTTCCTTGTAAAGGTAGTTGTATGGAAATTATCACATGTGGTTAACTAACCTGTTTTTGTGAAATTAATAGAATGGATTGGCTCACTAGCTTCTTACTATTTTACAGAACCATCTATCTTATCTTTTTCTAGCATGCAATTCGTCAAACAAAAAAAAATTCTAGTTTGAACTGTTAGTAGTATATCTGTAATATGCACTAGACCCTGTTGACATCATCTTCACCCATTGTCGGGTCTGTAGTTGTTGTCTGGTGGCTTTGGGTTTTCTGATGTATGTTCTTTGTCCTTCCTTTGTTGAATAAATTAATAAAGAAGGCCGTATGCATCTTTTCGATGCAGAGGCCGGGGGGGGGGGGGGGGGGTCGCATCCTCCATTTTTAAATTTTTTTTTGCAATATGCACTACACATGCACTTTAGTTGAGAAGCTTAATAATAGCAATTTTCTGCCCTTTCAGAAAATATTGATTTCGCAACCACGGAGTCGTTTTACTTGATCGTATGCTAGAATACATTTTTGTACGACTTAACTTCACCATCGTGGATTTACTGATTGCAGGCTTGACTAAAACTCCCATATTTAGTGACTCATACACAAATATTTTGTCATTTATATTTTTGCAGGAGGCAAGGGCATTGCTAGGAAGGCTGGAGTACCAACGAGGGCATGTAGAAGCAGCACTTCGTGTGTTTGATGGAATCGACATATCTTCATTAGTTCCTAAGATGAAAATCTCAATTGCTAGGAAAGCACATCGCCGAAAGACTCGTTCACAGTGGGATTCTCCACCAATGCCCTTGCATGCTGTGAGCCTACTCATGGAGGCGATGTATCTCAAAGCAAGAGCACTTCATGATCTTGGGAAGTTCAAAGGTAACACTCTCTGTCACTCAAATGTATAACATGCAAACTCACACATGGGCACACAAGTGATTTGCGGTTTATTTCTTTTATATTATGAAAAATAATTTAAATTCTTGTTCAGCATTGCTGCAGTCAGGCACGTGGTTACTGTAAGCATACGGATAACCTCAATCAGTTTGATTTTGCAGACGCTGCACACGAGTGTAGAATGATATTAGATATCATGGAAGCAGCACTACCTGAAGGCTTACCAGCAGGATTTGGAAAAGGTTGTAAATTGAATGAAATAATATGCAAGGCTGTAGAGTTTCTTCCTGAACTATGGAAATTAGCGGGGTTTTCACTTGAAGCCATATCTGAATACAGGAGGTCTCTTCTCAATAATTGGAATCTTGATGGAGAGACCATAGCTAAAATACAAAAGGAATTTGCTGTTTTTCTTCTATACAGTGGATGTGAAGCACGCCCTCCGAATCTCCATTCTCAGCTGGATGGTTCGTTTGTACCACAAAACAATATGGAAGAGGCTACTCTTCTCCTAATGATTTTGTTGAGGAAGTTCAACCTAAGGAGAGTTGAGCGGGATCCCACTGTGATGCATCACCTTACTTTTGCACTGTCCATGTTAGGGCAGCTAAAACAACTGGCTGTACAATTTGAAGAACTGTTACCTGCTCTGCTAGACAAAAGGGAGTGGTCATACAATGTTGCATTGTGTTACCTAGCAGAAAAAGATGATTTGACTTCCCTGAATCTACTCAAAAGGATATTGAGGTTTGGACAGGATTCTGACAATCTCAGAGAACTGCTCCTAGCGTCAAGGGTTTGCGTTGAGAAGGGTGGTCATGCTGAAGGTTCTGCATATGCATGGAAGGCTATTGCTAATATACAGGGAGGATGTGACCAATTGGCCGGCGTTGCAGACCTTTTGCTTGGCGTTTCCCTTTCAAATCAAGCTAGATATGCCATATCTGATACTGATCGAGCTTCTTGGCAGTGTGAAGCACTTGAAGTACTTGGCAGTGCTGAAACAAACATGCATTGGCAAGATTCTAGGGTTATTTACAATCTCAGCATTGAAAACGCCGAGCAGAGGAAATTAGATGCAGCAGTTTCGTATGCAAAAAAACTGGTGAAGCTAGAGGCTGGATCAGAGATGAGGAGTTGGCTTCTGTTAGCTCGAATACTAAGTGCACAAAAACTGTTTGCCGATGCAGAAACAATTGTTGATGCTGCTCTTGATCAAACTGGGAAATGGAAGCAAGGAGATCTGCTGCGAACCAAAGCCAGAATTCAGGCTGCACAGGGGCAATTCAGCGATGCAGTTGGGACATATACCCAACTTCTTGCTGTAATTCAACTTAGAACAAAAAAAATTAGAGCTGGGATCTCCTTGGCAAAGGTACTCTAAAGTTCTGTTTTCAAATCTAACTGAGGAATCACATATTCTTGCTCAAATGCAATATGTATTTTGATTATGATACAGAATTAGAATTTCCATGATGTGCTGTTAGATTGGTTAATCAAATATTTGGTAGCCTTGTTTGCAAGGTGGAAGGGTGCATTATATAACGATTCGAAGACATTAAGATGCGAATATAGGATATATATCATTTTTATTTCATGATTTGGGTGATGGCATATTTCTGCTGATGTTAATAGTTGCTTCGATCTCTTTTCTGAAAAAATGAAAAGTTTTGAAAGGTCGAATTATATTAACCAACAAGATCCACAGGGTAACTAACTAGAAGTCTAGAACCATAGGGTGATTGCTGCCAGGATTATGTCCCCTTAATTCCAAGTGCTATTGTTATGATGAATTTGGCTGCATTCGTGCATAGAACTAGTGGGCACTTTGGGTCAAGAGCTTAGTATGGTCCACCAAGTAACTCTTCATCCTTTTGTATTTGTGGTTATGAAGCTTATGTTCAAAGCAAAGTAGCAAATGGACGACCACTATGTTTGATGTTTTTATATCGCTTCTTACAGGCTGCTGAAGATGATAAAAGCCTGGAAACAGAGACCTGGTATGATCTAGCTCTCTTGTATCTAGGCATGTCACAGTGGAGGGATGCAGAAGTTTGTATATCGAAGATAAGAGCCGTCAGTTATTCTGCCTTGGCCTGGCATGCTACAGGTTAGTCTTGTTTATTGTTGTACAAATATATTACAAAAATCTGATATGTTGTAAAAATATATTGGAAGTAGAATCATCAACATTTCCACTCAAGTAAACATGGTATGCCAAATTTTGAACTTTTTTTTGTTTCACCTTTGAAAATATAATTGTATGCCATTAGTTACAGGATTCAATTTTCAATCTAACCATATCTACATGGGCTCACTACAAGTCATGGTGCATTTCTTCTTACCATTTCTTCAGTAAATATTTGTAGAGAGTTCTTCGGTTTTTTCCCTAAGTTACTTTCTTTATATTATTTACTGAGATTTTATTTCCAGGAAAACTGTATGAAGCAAAAGGTCTTCCAAAAGAAGCTTTGGAGGCTTATTTTCGAGCATTAGACCTTGATTCTAAACATGTTCCAAGTCTGATATCGACTGCTATTATTCTATGGCAACTTGGGGACAGACCATTGCCTTCCGTACGGTGCTTTCTGACTGATGCGCTGCAGCTTGATAGAACAAATCATATGGCATGGTTTCATCTTGGCCTACTCTATAAAGAGGAAGGTGGCAGGTCAGCATCTGTCGCTGCTGAATGTTTCCAAGCTGCTGCTCTTCTTGAAGAAACAGCACCTGTAGAACCTTTCAGATGACATATATGTATCTATAGAAACTGTAAGCTATTATATTTTTTCGAATTGTTTCACTTACACTGAGGAAATAGCACTGTAGATTACGGAGTTGCAGACTACATGGCTAGACCATTGAGAGGTTATAGCGACCAGACACCGTTCGGCTTTTTTTTTGTTTAATAGTTCAATATATAGTTCCAAATTGTTTCTATACAGTATGAAGAAAAACGATGTTTTCCCCAGTTTGCTTTGTGTATAAATTTCACTCCTTGGATCTACAGATAGTCGGAGTACCAGTATAGCGTCAATATATCTCGAGAAGTAAATTGTCTCATATTTGAGGTAATCTGTCTCATATTTGAGGTAATCTGATCATATGATGCGAATCATATAAGATAGAAGATGTTCGAGGGGCCTTCATATTTTGGTCCTGTTATTGGTGTCAACTAAAATGTTCTAGCAGATAAAAATTCCCGGGATATGTAAGCTACTGTTGCATTACCAACGCTCATAATTTTAGGGATTGTAAGCACATGTCTTGTGAACATTCACAAGTTTTTAAAAAAACTTTAGAAACTTGAAAATTTGATTTTGAGGACTTGTATCATGGTACCCTGCGTGTTGCTGTGAGAATGTAGAAATATATTTATAGAGAAATACCAAAATTGTGGGACCCCAAATTTATTCTTTAGAAATTCTTGTTTATATATACACCACGATCCCATGATCAGTCTGTCGTTGGCATATAACCGACAAGTATTAAAGTAAGCATCCATTACTTAAGCAGATATGAGTCATACCTTAATGCCATTATGGCTACATCAATCATCATCCATCATCAGCGGAACTTTAGTACTGCGCAGAGCCCGAGCCATGATTGGGAGAACGTCCTACCTCGCATAATCGCCAACATCACTTTCTTCTTCCATTCCTCTCGTATCTGACCAAGTAAATAGCCAGGGCAAAGCCGGTGAGTACATTGAATGTACTCGCAAACCAGCTTAGGATAAACAATAAGAAGATATGTAGTATGACTGTGGTAGTAGGAGGGCTCTACGAGAGTTTTTTTCTAAAATAGTTTCTCTTGTAGATATAGCATGTCTGTATCTTTGTTGAAAACTTTTGGTAAAATATTTTTTAAAGTACTTTGAAAAGTTTTGGAAAATATTAGGATTGGGTCACCCTATTTTATAACCTCGGTACTCAACTGACCGGGTTCTTCATCTTCTGTGATCCTTGAAGATCACCTCCCTTCACTAGTGTCCTCTAGACTACCAGGTTTTTGAAAACTCTTTATTTTCCGAAGTCCTTTTTGAAAACAAAACCTGTACCTCTCTACGGCAACCTTCCCAACCGTCTAGCGGACACGTCTATTCGAATAGATTTATACTCTGCAGAGGTTGTACACTTTACCCACACCATCCGAATACCCTATCATGATCCTCACCGATCGTGGGTCGAGTACCCGGTCGAAACCGTCAGGATGCCACTCTGGTATAGGTCCTACCCTATGAGTTGTTCCCCACAACACCGGGACGTCGAGATCCATGGACCAACCGAAGCGCCACCAACTACATGAGGAGTGGTGCACTTTCAATGAGAGGCTCATAGTATCGTCCAGCCGCCTACAAGGACGGTTCGCATCTCCTCCAGGTGACTGTCTAACAGATGACCCTTTTTCGTAAAGAAGACACGGTGTTTCAGAGATGTGATCCTTTATAAATAGTTATGAGGAAACCCATACCAAAGTAGAAAAACGTCAAGTCAAGTTATGTCCTATTCCAGGGTAGTGTGGTTGCACGGGTTAATTGTTCTAGCAAAACTATAAAGAAGCGAGTGCGTTTTCGTAAACAGTTTTCCTCCTTCTCTGCCTTAGCATCCTTTTGAAAACAAAACATTTTTATTTTCTCAAACTTCTCTTGGTAGGTCAAACCTCTCCAAGGTTTTTATAGAACATTCTATAAACATTTTCCGGGTTCTTCTCATCCTATATTTTTGCTTTGGCTAAAGCAAGGTCTATAAAGGGGTATGGTGTTAAACACCACCTACAATACTAGAGACAAGTAGGTACCATCAAGGGGGTTGTACCTAGTGGTACTAAAGTGGTAATGGTTTGGAGGAGCCAAACCTTCCCACATATAAAACATAATATAGTAAAAGAATGCAGTTTGCATAAATAAGTAGGTAAAACATGCATAAGTAAAATATTAGGACAAGGGTTGATGAGCAAGAAGGTGGCTTGCCTGTGACCAGAAGTATGTCCCTGGACTTCTTCTTTAGATAACCAGAAAAACCAATAATAATAATAAGATGTTCCCTTCTTTCAAGCGTTACCACAATCGCAACTATCGTTGTCATCGAGAATACATGCAATCAAGCAATACCACAATCAACACAAGCATACCAACATCAATGCAGTACAACAAGCAATTGAGAAACACCTCATACCCTTCAGTAGGGTTTGGTATATTGGCCGGAGAGAGTTTGGAATTGAATTGGAAGTATTTGTAGAAATTCCTTTATGGTTTGAAGTGTAGAAACTACGTACTTGAGGGGTTTTAGACCAAGGTCAGGTTTTGTATAATACCATTGCATAAAAATGATACCATCAGATAGATATTAATAAAATGAAAATAACAAAAGTGGTTTCGCTATTTTATCAATTTTATTTGATTTGATATGAATTTTCTAGTGATGGAAGCTCTAGTTTTGGGAAATAATTCATAAGAATTGATCTGTAGGTCCAAAAACGATTTGCTCTTAGTGTTAGGTAGGTATTGTTATACTGGTTCACTAGGAGCTGGAAACACTCTAAAACAATTACCAGAATGCCCTTAGGAAATTCCCAAAGCCAGTTCTGCAAGCTTTTCGTATTTTTCATTAGATTAAATCTACTGGGGATTTTGATATGAAACCAAAGGCACATGATAGGTATTGGCATTATATTTATGTAGAAATTGTAATCACTATTTTTTGACCTATAGAACTACTAGAGTGATTTTATTAATGACACAACTATGGGCAGAGATGTTTAAATCATTAAAATTAAATCGGTACTCAATAAATATTGAGCTCCTAGGTTTTGATAGGAATGGATATACTTCATCAATGAGAGTTGTAATTAGGCCAAAACTCATTTTGTGTTGACCTATAGAAAATCCTAAAGGCAGAAACAAGGGAAATTTGTTATTTTTTCTACAGTCAAAATACAGCTCAAGTTGCCATGGGACCAAGGTCAGAAGATAGGTAATTCAAATAAATTTTAGAGGGAAACTGATTTATTCCAATTGGGAATGACTAACTTGCTGAGTGATTTATTTCTTGCATGAGATACATTTTTGAAAGAACATGTGGGCCCCCATGTGTGGTTTTGGTAATTAATGATAATCTTTATGGACTAATGTGTGTATTAAGTTGCACTTGTAGGATTTGTCCATTGGCGTCGCTTGGAGCATGTGTTGGCTTCAAGGTCGATGAAATGAGAAGAAGATGTGTTGTGCAAGCTCAAAATGTGCCATCTATAGAGGATATCATGTTTGATGCTTGCCATCCTCGGTGATCATGGATCGATGATGAGGAATTAAGAAAGGTGTTCCATCTTGAGAAGGTCAAGTTCGTCTATATCGAGATCAAGTGGAATGCTCAAGGCAAAGGTATAATCTTGATAGGTTTTCCCTTTTGCCGGTCTCATGTTGTGTGTGGGAGACCGGGTTTAGGATAGATAACCGTACTATCAAGAGGGGCTCTCGAATGAGTAACTCGGTCACATCATTCGGAGAGAGCTCAAACCTTTGCATACCTGCATCATCGTATTTGGTTGCTATTTGGTCTTATCCATGTGGGGATATAGAGCTTGTGGTAATCTCCAAAACAAGCTCTTGTCCATCAAAATCAGATCTCTCGTTTGTATCTTATTGCGATTTTGATCTTGGCGGCTTTTCGGTTTCTCACCTGTCAACACCCGGATTTTTAATCCCAGATGCCTATTATGCCATACATCGCAATCCTAGGATTACCATTTTTGCGAGACATAACAGATTTGGATACCACAGTACATCATCCATTACAAACCATACATAAGGTCTTACATAAATAAGGATCTCATGATCCAGTTCTTAATACAACTCAAACAGCGGAATAACGTAAAGATAACGATAGCGTGGGCGAAGCTCCATCTTCAGGGTCACAGGCAATGCTGACGATGAGAGATGATCCTAGTTGTCGTAACCTTCCTGCAGTCCATCATCCTATACTCCTCTTCATAGTCTGGCCACGGGAATAGCCAGGGACAAAGCCATGAGTACTCTTTATGTACTCGCAAACTGATACTAACAAGTGAAGGGGGTTTTTGTAGTAGGATACTAAGTTCTAGGGTTGTTTTGCAAAAATCCAGATTTACCTCTACTAAGTTCAGAAGCAAAGAAAACTAGTTGAAAGTTTTATAATACCTAAGGGGGAACTTGAATTTCATGTCACAACTTTTTTGTGGTCAAGTCAAAGTCACAAATTATTTCATAAGTCATTTTGAAAACATCTTTATGGACACGGCTATTCGAATAGTTTGACACTATGCAGTGATTATACACTTTCACCACAACATTCGATACATCCGTCAGGAACAAATCCTAAATTCACCATAATCAGTATGCGGATAATAAATCCTAACCTTTCCATTACACGCCCTAGTATAGGCACCTCTCCTGTGAGTTTGGCCTCCCAACCATGATCAACTGTCATCTTGGGTACTGCACAGGTGGACAATCTTCACAAGGTAGCCTCAGCTCAGACCTTGTCCGCGAGGGAACCCATACTAAGGTATATAAATTTCCAGTCAAGCCCTACCCAATTTTCGGGTATTGTGGTTGTACGGTAAAATTGGAATGGTATCGCATCCAGACAACCATCAGTTTTATAAAAGGTCTAAGGCTCATGCCTCAACATTTTCATCATCAAAATCATCTGGTGTTCGGAAAAACATGTCAAAACATTTCAGTAGAATGACTTATCATTCTAAGGTTTTCATAACCATTTTCACCAAGTATTCCCATCTAAATTTGATCAAGTTTTATGCTTAGAACTAGCATCTACAAGTGGGGGTAAATACTAATGAGGGGTAACAAATAAGTGGGGATTAGCTAAGTTCAATCTCATGCCTTAGGATGACATCAAGATTATTAACTTAGGCCAAATTTTATGCTCTTTATGCTACCTTCAGTTATCTTTCTAGTATCTACAAGTCACTATGTAAACTCTAAGAGAAAGCTTTGACGAAGAATTAAAATACTTAAGCTTGCAAGTAAAACTAGGATTGGGTATCAAGTGGTGTAATCACATATGCTTAAGGCATATAGTTGGCATAGTAACAAGCAAGTAGTAGCTTGCATAATTAGGGTATCTTGCAAGTGTTAGCTTTCAAATATTGGCTTGCCTTGTGCAGAGCAGTGGTTGAAGTTCTCCTCGGCTTCTTCCTCGTAGTATCCTCCTTCCTCCTCGTATCCTTGGTCGGTACTAGCGTCTATAAATAAATACAAGGTACACAATCACCAAACAATATTTAACTATTTCTAATCATCACCCAAAGGTTCATACTAGATGATCTAGCATCATTATTATCATTACAAGATTCAAGCACTTGTCTTATTTCTTTTATTTTTAGAAAAGTAATTCCTACTCATTGAAAAACTACTTAAGATTTAATATTCTCTAACTCAAACATGGGATCATGTTGACACATGTCATCACCACATATTTCAGTACATGGAAATGTGATTTAAAGTGGTGTCACAATTTAATAAGGTTCAACCTTTTTATTTTAATTAAATAAAGTGACTAGAAATGCCAATGTGGCATTTTTTTATTACTTGAACATTATTTCTGCAGGTAAACCCATATGTTTTTATATATTCTGAAAGGTATGATCAAATGTGAATTTTGAGAGTTGGAATCAACTCGGTTGAATTTTAAAAAAATGTTTGAATGCAGAAAAACTTCTGCATTGTTATTTTTACCATGGTTGATCTATAAATCCAAATGATTTAAATCCAACGGGATTGGGTTAAGCATTTCAGTACCTTTCTAATAAAATTGGTTTCATGCATTTTGTTTCAGTGAATCGAGCTGGGTTGATTTTTAAACCTATGTACAGAACTGTGTTTGAAATTAAAAGAATAAAACTAAATTTGAATTGTTGGGTCGCGCGGGAGTTTTCACTGCACCGGCCCACTACACACAGCGCGTACGCGGGCTGGTTAAGTGGCTGTCCCCATGCGTCAGTGAGACGGGGAGGGGCGAAGCGATACGGGGCAATGTGGACCGTGGGATCTAGTTCTAATCGAACGGCTCTGGTTCATTGTAATGCCCCGAAAAATATTCCAAAGTAAAATTGCTTGTTATTTTCTTTTTTGTATCATCATGACATCATCATGCATATTTTATTCGTAAAATTATTTTTGTCAAACGATATTTTGTTTTACTAAATATCCATGTGGTTTTATTAAACCCGTCTCTTGTTTTTATTTTAAAATTAAAGCAAATAATATTTCCCGCAGCAAAAGCTTTTCTTGTTTTATAAATAAAATTAGGCTAAAATTTTGGCCTAAAACTAGCCTTATCTAGTCTACTTTGGACTAGAAAAATAGTCTATTCCCCTTTTCTCCTCAAACCCTAACCTCTGAACCAAATCCCCCACATCTTTCATCATCCTCCACCGCCACCAGGTTTTCTGGTTCCTCTCGTCGGACAGAAGCAGATCATGGCCAGCCACGTGAAGATTTCTCTAAGGGCTAGCTAACTACCTAATCGATCAATATACAGCAAGCCACCAGCCACCAAATCGCCCATTTGATTCATTCAGAGTTGCTCCCAAGAGCGCATGCCGACCAGTCCTGCTGCACGTCAATTCCTCCAGTAGCCCCGCCAGGCCGCCACCAAACGCCACCGGATGCTCGGACTGCTCCACTCCGCCAGAGTGCTCCACCCACCACAGTGCACCGGCCTCGTTTGTCACGTGTTGCACATCTGCGGCCGTACATCGCCGGGCCTGCTCCACGCTGACAGTAGCAAGCGAAATCCACCCAGTTTGCCTCGTTTCAGCGCCAGGAGAGGAACTTCTTCTTGGTCTCCACAACAGAAACATGCGGCGTCAGGAAATCCCGCCACCATCAGGTAGTTGGCTGAGAAGTATCTATGAGTGTATTCGGGGCTGCTCGTAAGTAACCTGTTTGATAAAATACCTACAGGAACTTTGCCCATGGTTTCCTCCTACCGGCGTTCTTTTCGACTACTTCGACTCTAGAATATCAAGACGGTGTTAATACAAGTATACGACTACTTCTCTTCTACAGTTTTCATGCTGACTCCCTGAAGATCGTCTCTTCGCTTCTCTAATCCGAACTGTGAGACTCCGTCCCTACTTTATAAATTGACATATATATCTTGTATGCATAATATTCATTTATGTGTGCATCGCATATCGGGTTGTCTTGGGTAATTAGCTAATCCACATAAATTAAATATGAAGATTAAATACGGGATATTCATGCCTTATCTCTGTTTCATTTAAATGTGTGTGGCTCACATATGCCATGTTTTTGCCTTGCTAATTAATATTTAATTTGCGGGATAGATAAATAACTTGAACCTTATATTTAAATATCGGGACCCCAATTCCGCTTAATATGGCTAAGTGGGACCGCATATTGCCATGCCATGCATCATATCATAAACATGCCGGATCTTTCGCCCTAGTATTAAATAGTGCATCCAGTATTTCTTTCTAGCGCTTTGCTTCTTCTCGAATAGGCCGTTGAGTTGGTGCGAGATACGACGAGCCTTCAGATGATCTTCTCAGGCGAGCATTCTCTCCCTTCTACCTATTTTGCATTTATAGTCTTTACTTCCTTCTTAGATCTACTGCTATCCTTATTGTCGATGCTATAGTACCATTCCTTTATTTATCTGCTCCACTATATTGCCTTGGTTGTCCTATTGCCTTGTTTGTCTAGCTAGCTTGTCCTTGCGAGTCGTAGGCATGCTTAGTACTGCTCTTATACAGGTGGAACATGATACTTGGATATTGTTGTTGATAAGATAATTAATCTGGTGATGTTGGTTATGGTTATGGTTTCACCTAAAGATAAGGCCCCGGCAGGGACCACCTTTGGGAACTGCTTGAGCCGATCTAGGACCCGTTTGTTCTACGATACCAGTTCTGAGTTGATCGCGCTAACCAAACATGGGGCCTTTAGGATCCCCCTCAACTACCGGCACTATTCGTATATCCAGAGGGTTACAAAATTGGTTTTCCATTTGGTGCATACGCATAATATGTCCTCGGACATGGGTGAGTTGATATGTCTTCGGACTTGATATTTTGGTAGATTGCCATGGCTTGCATACATAAATCGCGGTACATGGTGGTGGCACCCACGGTGTGTACAAGTTACCCCGCAGGGCCCGATCCACCAGTAGGCGCAAACACTGTGCCTTCCTTGAGAATCGTCGTACCTCTTGGTTGGTTCCCCACAGTAGGTGATGCCTCTGGATATGCGTGTAGTTAAGGGACAGTTCTTGTTGTGAGATTCGGATGGCACGCGTAATATGTTGCCTGAAGGGTTGAGCATGCGTTTGGGTACAGTAGTGCACCCCTGCAGGGTAAATCTTTTCGAGAAGCCGTGTGTCCACGGTTATGGATGCCTCAGGAGTACAGTGTCATGATCATAGACAATTCCACTAATGACTTGCCTCTAATAATATGATTAGTAACTAGCCTTATCAACTAAATACCTGACTAACTAAAATTACCACCGTGTGTGTTCCGCAAGGGGCCTTCCTCGATTGGTCTTCGAGGGGGAAATCTTCGGATGGGTTATGTTTGGTGTTATATATAGTTATCGTATAGTGCTCTCTTATCTCGCTCTAATACCCAAAGTTGTAGCGTGTCTCTATAAGTTAGATAGTGCAAGCTTTGCTGTCGCTGAGCCCACCATACCTATGTAGGCGAGGACCGCCGAATTCTAGTCTCGCCGTGTACTGGACTCAGTTCTGACCGCTCTCTTTCTATTTTCCTTTGCCCTTTGCTGGCACCCTTTTGGCTTGACAGGTATGTGATCGACGATGTTAGCAAGGTTACCCTTCAGGCTTGGCCTTGGCAGGGTTGGACACCGCTTGGTTATTCTTCAGGACTCTTAGTCCCATTTGGATCTTGTCCGTACTCGGATACTATTTTGCTTTCTTCTTGAGTTGTATCTTCGCATTATATTTTTTGTATTCTTGACTCGTAGAGTCGTTGTTGTATATATAATTTCTTGTGGACTCTGTTGTAAACTACTTTGATGTAACTACTTGTATTCAAATCCCAACCACACGAAAGTGTCCGGTGGACGTCTTTGAATCGCTTCTATATGGATTTTGGCGGGAAATGCTGGGATCTGCATAGACTCGATTCGGGGGCGTTACAAGTGGTATCAGAGCAAAGGTTTACGATACCCCACTGGTCCAGCCTATAGGATAACCTAGCTAACGGCCGATGTCTAGTGTCAAAAATATTTTGGTAAGAATGCGTTGGATAGATCTGATTAGCTCTGATTTTACTCCTTACCTCTATTCTTTCTCCTCTTATCTTTGCGAGTTTGAATCTGATCTCTTACCTTTCCTCAAGTCTAGGATTCTCGTGGTTGGGTCTTCCGTCGTACCTTTAGGGTTTCGCTTTTCCTCCTTTGGTAACGGTGGAGCTACATCTGGATTCCATTCTATCCGATCTCTTTTCAAATGTTCCCGGTGTCCTGCAACTTCTGCGACGACATTATCTACCTGAATCTTTTGTTAATACCAATTGTCAAGATCCTCAGTCTGGATTTTGAGAGTTGGTTGCACGATTCTTCTATCTATGTACAGAGTAATGCTCCGAGTGCGGGGATGGAGTCATGACCATACCACTACTCTTATCATTCTCTCTTATACATTGATTGGTGGATCTAAGCAATTCTACTCCTTCCACGAAAGTTAAAGGTGGCCTTATCTTTGAGACCTTTACTTCCGCATTTGCCTCTCTGGAGTGTTCTTGCAAATAATGTGAGCAACCAACCCTTGTTGGTGGTGTCGATGATTTCAAGACGGAGCAAGAATTCTTGTTAGTTGGTGCAAGAAGATCCGATCATCAAACCTCCTTCCCTCCGGTGTCCTTGCTTGGATCTTGGGACGCGATCCTTGTTAGTGGTGTCAAGTTGTAATGCTCCGGAAAATATTCCAAAGTAAAATTGCTTGTTATTTTCTTTTTTGCATCAACAAGACATCATCATGCATATTTTATTCGTAAAATTATTTTTGTCAAACCATATTTTGTTTTACTAAATATTCATGTGGTTTTATTAAACCCGTCTCTTGTTCTTATTTTAAAATTAAAGCAAATAATATTTCCCGCAGCAAAAGCTTTTCTTGTTTTATAAATAAAATTAGGCTAAAAGGCCCGTCTAAATTTTTGACCCAAAACTAGACTCATCTAGTCTATTTTGGACTAGAAAAATAGTCTATTCCTCTTTTTTCCTCAAACCCTAACCTCTGAACCAAATCCCCCACATATTTCATCATCCTCCGCCGCCACCAGGTTTTCTGGTTCCTCTCGTCGGACAGAAGCAGATCATGGCCAGCCACGTGAAGATTTCTCCAAGGGCTAGCTGACTACCTAATCGATCAATATACATCAAGCCACTAGCCACCAAATCGCCCATTTGATTCATTCAGTGTTGCTCCCAAGCGCGCATGCCGACCAGTCCTGCTGCACGTCAATTCCTCCAGTAGCCCCGCCAGGCCGCCACCACACGCCACCGGATGCTCGGACTGCTCCACTCCGCCAGAGTGCTCCACCCACCACAGTGCACCGGCCTCGTTTGTCACGTGTTGCACATCTGCGGCCGTACATACCATGCTGACAGTAGCAAGCGAAATCCACCCAATTCGCCTCGTTTCAGCGCCAGGAGAGGAACTTCTTCTTGATCTCCACAACAGAAACATGCGACGTCAGGAAATCCCGCCACCATCAGGTAGTTGGCTGAGAAGTATCTATGAGTGTATTCGGGGCTGCCCGTAAGTAACCTGTTTGATAAAATACCTACAGGAACTTTGCCCATGGTTTCCTCCTACCGGCGTTCTTTTCGACTACTTCGACTCTATAATATCAAGATGGTGTTAATTCAAGTATACGACTACTTCTCTTCTACAGTTTTCATGCTGACTCCCTGAAGATCGTCTCTTCGCTTCTCTAATCCGAACCGTGAGACTCCGTCCCTATTTTATAAATTGACATATATATCTTGTATGCATAATATTCATTTATGTGTGCATCGCATATCGGGTTGTCTTGGGTAATTAGCTAATTCACATAAATTAAATATGAAGACTAAATACGGGATATTTATGCCTTATCTCTGTTCCATTTAAATTTGTGTGGCTCCATTTAAATTTGTGTGGCTCACATATGCCATGCTTTTTCCTTGCTAATTAATATTTAAATTGCGGGTTAGAAATAACTTGAACCTTCTATTTAAATGTCGGGATCCCAATTCCGCTTAATATGGCTAAGTGGGACTGCATATTGCCATGCCATGCATCATATCATAAACATGCCGGATCTTTCGTCCTAGTATTAAATAGTGCATCCGGTATTTCTTTCTAGCGCTTTGCTTCTTCTCGGATAGGCCGTTGAGTTTTTGCGAGATACGACGAGCCTTCGGATGATCTTCTCAGGCGAGCATTCTCTCCCTTCTACCTATTTTGCATTTATAGTCTTTACTTCCTTCCTTGGATCTACGGCTATCCTTATTGTCGATGCTATAGTACCGTTCCTTTATTTATCTACTCCACTATATTGCCTTGGTTGTCCTATTTCCTTGTTTGTCTAGCTAGCTTGTCCTTGCGAGTCGTAGGCATGCTTAGTACCGCTCTCATACAGGTGGAACATGATACTTGGATATTGTTGTTGATAAGATAATTAATCTGGTGATGTTGGTTACGGTTATGATTTCATCTAATGATAAGGCCCCGGCAGGGACCACCTTTGGGAACTTCTAGAGCCGATCTAGGACCCATTCGTTCTACGATACCAGTTCTGAGTTGATCGCGCTAACCAAACATGGGGCCTCTAGGATCCCCCCTCAACTACCAGCGCTATTCGTATATCTAGAGGGTTACAAAATTGGTTTTCCATTTGGTGCATACGCATAATATGCCCTCGGACATGGGTGAGTTGATATGTCTTCGGACTTGATATTTTGGTGGATTGCCATGTCTTGCATACATAAATCGCGGTACATGGTGGCGGCACCCACGGTGTGTACAAGTTACCCCGCAGGGCCCGATCCACCAGTAGGCGCAAACGTTGTGCCTTCCTTGAGAATCGTCGTACCTCTTGGTTGGTTCCCCACAGTAGGTGATGCCTCTGGATATGCGCGTAGTTAAGGGACGGTTCTTGTTGTGAGATTCAGATGGCACGCGTAATATGTTGCCTGAAGGGTTGAGCATGCGTTTGGGTACAGTAGTGCACCCCTGCAGGCTAAATCTTTTCGAGAAGCCGTGTGTCCACGGTTATGGATGCCTCAGGAGTACAGTGTCATGATCATAGACAATGCCACTAATGACTTGCCTCTAATAATATGATTAGTAACTAGCCTTATCAACTAAATACCTGACTAACTAAAATTGCCATCGTGTGTGTTCCGCAAGGGGACTTCCTCGATTGGTCTTCGAGGGGGAAATCTTCGGATGGGTTATGTTTGGTGTTATATATAGTTATCGTATAGTGCTCTCTTATCTCGCTCTAATACCCGAAGTTGTAGCGTGTCTCTATAAGTTAGATAGTGCAAGCTTTGCTGCCACTGAGCCCACCATACCTATGTAGGCGAGGACCACCGAATTCTAGTCTCGCCGTGTACTGGCCTCAATACTGACCGCTCTCTTTCTGTTTTCCTTTGCCCTTTGCTGGCACCCTTTTTGCTTGACAGGTATGTGATCGACGACGTTAGCAAGGTTACCCTTCCGGCTTGGCCTGGGCAGGGTTGGACACCGCTTGGTTATTCTTCAGGACTCTTAGTCCCATTTGGATCTTGTCCGTACTCGGATACTATTTTGCTTTCTTCTTGAGTTGTATCTTCGCATTATATTTTTTGTATTCTTGACTCGTAGAGTCATTATTGTATATATAAGTTCTTGTGGACTCCGTTGTAAATTACTGTGATGTAACTAGTTGTATTCAAATCCCATCCACACGAAAGTGTCCGGTGGGAGTCTTTGAATCGCTTCTATGCGGATTTTGGTGGGAAATGCTGGGATCTGCATAGACTCGATTCGGGGGCGTTAAATTCATCATCCACGTCGGGCAGCGCCGGCGAGACAAAACCCTAACGCGGCAGGTGGGGGTCGCGGGAGGCTCAGGCAAGGGTCGGCGACGGGGGCGAACAACGAAGTCGATAACGGCTGTTCTCCTGGTACCGGCAGCTTCTCCTGGGGCGGCTCAATCGATTTACTCCTTCTTCTCCAGGGCGAGCTCCGTGAGAATTCTGGCGATCTGCTGCCGCTTGCTCGGAGTGAGGTGGGGTGGTTCTGAGTGAGAGAGGAGTGAACTGGTGTGAAGAAAACAAGCGGTGGAGGCCTCTATTTCTAGTGGCTGAAGGGGACCGACGGGCGCGGGCTAAGCTCGTTGTGGTCGACGGCACAGAGGGCTACTGGCATGGGCAACGGTAGGGGGCGGTGCTGTGCTCCCTGTCGAAGCTCAACGACATGGTGGCGAGGCGTGGGGTGGTGCTAATCGGTCGGAACGCTTCGATGCTCTGGGCGGGTCCGACGGCGATTTTAATGGCGCACAGCGCGTGTGGTCTACGCGGCGGTGAACGGGCATGTCTGCGGGGTTGCTGGGACGATGGTGATCACACACGCACGCGGCAAGGGCGGCGCGCGGTCTGTGGGTGCTGGTCGAGGGCACGCACGCAGAGAAGTTTGGCATGGCCTTGCCGTGTGGTCCAGGGGCTGGCAGTGCTTGGGGCTGGGACAGGGAGTGGCGGTGGACAGTGGGGTGCCTGGTAGACATGCTCGCTAGGCTTAGTGTTGCTCCTAGCTTGTTGTTGACAATGGGGTGGCAAGGTGAGGCTCGGCCTGCTTGCCATTGATGGCATGGTCTGGTTTACAGTGAGCTAGAGGGGTTAAACAAGTTGGATGATCTACTGAGGGTGTAGTGTGAGCTAGATAGGGAACAAGTTAGGACAAATTTACTGCACACTATAGTGTTTGAGGTTTGTTTGATTTGTATCTGCAAGGTGTTTGATGAAATGGCCACAAGAACTTTAAATTTGAATTTTGGATTCAAACTTGGTGGGTTTGCTAGGCACATACTAGGGAGTGTCTGGTTAGTTGGATTAGTCAAGGTGCACTAGTTTGGTTAGGTTTTGAAACTGGGTGATCTTCACATATGATAAAGATTCAATTTTGATTTGTGATTTGAATGAGGTTTCCAAATGTTTTTGTAAGTTTGAAAGGCGGGCCTTGATTCACTTTTACTTGTTCTATCGAGGGGTGAAAAGAGTTGGAAAAGTTGCTGTTTGAAATCTTGGACTAGAAACACTCAAAGTGACCTAGTGATCAAGATTGGTTCTGAAAGCTTCTTCCAAAATACGGATGGGTACTTCAGGATAGGTCAGGTCATCGTTGATCTCTATGGTCCGGTGATCAATGTTCTTGAAAACTTCGGTCTTCTCCGGAACTTCAAGGCATTTGCGAAGTAACGATCAATGTTCATGAAAACTTCGATCTTCTCCGGAACCTCGGTGATCATGGATCGATGATGAGGAATTAAGAAAGGTGTTCCATCTTGAGAAGGTCAAGTTCGTCTATATCAAGATCAAGTGGAATTCTCAAGGCAAAGTTATAATCTTGATAGGTTTTCCCTTTTGCCGGTCTCATGTTGTGTGTGGGAGACAGGGTTTATGATAGATAACCGTACTATCAAGAGGGGCTCTCGAATGAGTAACTCGGTCACATCATTCAGAGAGAGCTCAAACCTTTGCATACCTGCATCATTGTATTTGGTTGCTATTTGGTCTCATCCATGTGGGGATATAGAGCTTGTGGTAATCTCCAAAACAAGCTCTTGTCCATCAAAATCGGATCTCTCGTTTGTATCTTATTGCGATTTTGATCTTGGCGGCTTTTCGGTTTCTCACCTGTCAACACCTGGATTTTTAATCCCAGATGCCTGTTATGCTCAGTTGTCTTATATCTTTGGGGAGCTCATCTAATTCATTTAATAATTCTTAGTTGTCTTATTTCTCATTTGTTGTGCCTTAAATGCTTATGGGGGAGCAAGGATTCCATATTTGTGCATTATGTATTCCCATGCATTTATTTTATATTGTGCACAAATCTTGGGGAGCTTCTCTACTTGGTATTTAAAACACTCTTTTGCTCTTATCATAACATCTTGTTGTCTCCATTTGGACTCATTTGTTGTTTTCAAATTGGTTTGTCGGACCTTGTAATTACTTGCACCATTTGACTTTATTTCGGCAATCTTCGGGTCCTCGATATAGTTCTACTCCCTCCCAAGTATTCATCATTGGATATGTGCGAAGGCACACCTTTGGAAGAATTATTACTATATTTGCCTTCTAGAACTTGTCACCCATTTCAGAAATCGATGCCAATGGGGGAGAAGTTTTAGAGGGTTTAAGGGAAGTTGGTTTATGCATTGAGTTTGGTCTTATGCATTTGTCTCTCATGCTCTTGCATCTTTGTTGTTGCTTAGCATGTGGTATATATAGAGGAAACTCCACCAATAATAATGATTGGCAATATATGCAATGAAATTCGAGTTCATCACACATGCATAGATTGTGGGGGAGTTTGCTCTATATATGGTGGTGGTACCATATAACATACTTATGTAGTATTTGATATTGGTAGTATCATTTTTATTCTTTAATATTCCTTATATAAACCCTCTTAAAGGGATTGTCATCAATTACCAAAATGGGGGAGATTGAATGAATATGTGGGCCCCCATGTGTGATTTTGGTAATTAATGACAATCTTTATGGACTAATGTGTGTATTAAGTTGCACTTGTAGGATTTTTCCCTTGGCGTTGCTTGGAGCATGTGTTGGCTTCAAGGTCGATGAAATGAGAATAAGATGTGTTGTGAAAGCTCAAAATGTGCCATCTATAGAAGATATCATGTTTGATGCTTGTCATCCTCGGTGATCATGGATTGATGATGAGGAATTAAGAAAGGCGCTCCATCTTGAGAAGGTCAAGTTCATCTATATCGAGATCAAGTGGAATTCTCAAGGCAAAAGTATAATCTTGATAGGTTTTCCCTTTTGCCAGTCTCATGTTGTGTGTGGGAGACCGTGTTTAGGATAGATAACCGTACTATCAAGAGGAGCTCTCGAATGAGTAACTCGATCACATCATTCGGAGAGAGCTCAAACCTTTGCATACCTGCATCATCGTATTTGGTTGCTATTTGGTCTCATCCATGTGGGGATATAGAGCTTGTGGTAATCTCCAAAACAAGCTCTTGTCCATCAAAATCGGATCTCTCGTTTGTATATTATTGCGATTTTGATCTTGGCGGCTTTTCGGTTTCTCACCAAGTGAGGTATCTCACATTATAATACATGATACATTCTCACTTGGTGATAACCAATATTTTGTCGTCCTCTTTCCAACGCAATTGGAATCGGGTCGATCGGAGATACCAATCAAAAGTTATAGCCATTTGAATTTATGTGTATTTAATTGAAAAAGAAAAGGGTTTTACGGGCTGTAAATCACCCAGTCGACCCAGCGCTGGCGCTCTGCGAAGTTCTGCAGGCGCTTCGCCGCTTAACGCGTTAACCCGCTCGTCCACTGGCTGCTCTCGATCGCATGCGTGCGCGTGCTCGCTGGCAGCCCGCCGCTCTCGCGGGCGCTTGGCCCCGCCGCTTTAGCCTGTTCAGGCGCTGTGTTTCGCGCTCGCGTCGCATCCTCACTGTTGCTCCAGCGCATGTCTTGACCGCATGCCCACGCGTGCATGGCACCTGCGGTGGCCCAGCGTCTTTGCCTCGCTACGCCGCTCTTCCTCTGATCGCATGCGCGTTGACCAAAATGGTCGCCGCGCTGCTTGGCTCTTGCTTTCGCAGCGCTGCTGCTTCTCTTTTCCTGGAGCATGCGGTACTACCGGTTAATTCTGGTACTACCGGACCGTTCAGAAAAATGCCCCAACGGGCAGATTTTGCCTAGCCCTTTAAATATGCTTTGCCCGTTTCGTGTTTGGTAAGCTTCTTCCTATTCTATTAGGCTAAGCTTTGTCCACACTTGCTCTAGATTTTGAAGCTTGCCTAATCTTTTCTCATCCGATGATTCTTGCCCATATTTGAGTGGAAGAGAGAGGAGATCTAGATCCACGTTTTGACCTAACCGATTCATCTATTTGTGAGTGTATCTTTGGGGATCTAGATTTTGGGGGATTTTGTGTCCCTCTTTGATTCCTCCTCTCTTGTTCCCCCAATAGCTTTAGTAGCTTTATTGGAACTTGAGAGTGAGGGATTTGAGCACCTTTGTGGTGTTCTTTCCATTGGCATTTGGTGCATTGGTTTGAGTTCTCCTCGAAGGATTTGGTTCGAGTTACTCATTGGAGCTTGTCCCTCTTGGGTTCTTGGAACCCTAGACGGTTTTGTGTCCTTTGTGGTGTTGTGGCCTTGGTGGCGTTTGTTGGGAGCCTCCAATTAAGTTGTGGATAAGTGCCCCAACCTCGTGAGAGGTTCCGGTTGCCACCGACAAGTGCACCGATAGTGGAAGCGTGGATCGATCCCATTGGGGTGAGATTCACCGGAGAATAAGGGAGGCCTTTTGTGGCGTAGGTGGTTAGATACCACCCCCTATCCAAATGAGACGTACTCCATGTTGAGAGGAACTCGGTAAAATATCGTCGTCCACGCGTGCCTCGGTTATCTCTATACCCGAGCTCTTACTTATGCACTTTACTTTGTGATAGCCTTCGTGCTTGAAGTATATATCTTGCTATCACATAATTGTTTATCTTGCTTAGCATAAGTTGTTGGTGCACATAGGTGAACCTTAGTTGTTCTAGGTTGTGCTTGACAACGTAAACGCTAGTTTAATTCCGCCTTTGTCGAGCCTCTCTCAGAAAAGTTTTAATCGCCTATTCACCCCCCTCTAGGCGACATCCGTATCCTTTCAATTTTAGTAGATAAACTGCCAGTAAATAATGAAAATTACTTCTGGCAGGGCACCCATCCTGCATGTTAGACAAAACATTTTGGTACATTGTAAAGTTTATATCCGTCAATTTTCATGTACTTTCATTTTTATTTGTATTTAAACCACAACCTGATTACAGATCCAGAGAAAGGTTTAAAGAAAAAAGAAAAGCAGAGAGAGGGCACATACCAGATCAGGAAAAAAGGGGGAATGGGACGCAGTGTCGATTCTGGCCCACGCGGGCACACATGCACGCGGGAGCAACGAGATTGAACCTGATAGGCAGGAACCGAAGGTCAGTGGGGGCAGGCAACTGAAGGGGTATGGTGCGAGGCTAGCCGTTGGATCTAGTGGCGATGGACGACACGAGTTTGTCTTCCACCTCTGGCCTAGGACGAATAGGTCAGAAACCTTAGTGCGCATAGAGATGGTCCAGGGGCTCACCTGAGGGCTCGAGGGTGATGGAGGAGTGGAGGGGGAGATGCGGCTCATCACCGCGAGATTAGGGATGGTCGGCATAGTGTCGTTTGGAGCAGATCTAGGTCGCGGGCATCTGTGACCGTGAGGATGGCTCGGGTGTGCGCCGAGGCATGCCTGCGTGCCTCCATTACAGATCTAGAGAAAGGTTTTCATTTTTATTTGTATTTAAACCACAACCTATTTACAGATCTAGAGAAAGGTTTAAAGAAAAACAAAAGCAGAGAGAGGGCACGGGCCGAATGAGGAAAAAGGGGGGAATGGGCCGCAGTGACGATTCTGGCCCACCCAGGCACACATGCGCGCGGGAGTAGCGAGATTGAACCTAAAAGGCGAGACCCGAAGGTCAGTGGGGGCAGGCGGCTGAAGGGGTATGGCGCGAGGCCAGCCATTGGATCTAGTGTCGATGGACGGAACGAGTTCATCTTCCACCTCTGGCCTGGGAAGAATAGGTCGGGAACCCTAGTGCACATATAGATGGTCCAAGTGCTCACCTGAGGGCTCTAGGGCGATGGAGGAGTGGAGGGGGAGATGCGGATTATCACCGTGAGCTCAGGGATGGGCGACATAGTGTCGTTTGGTGTAGATCTAGGTCGCGGGCATCTGTGCCTACGAGGATGGCTTGGGTGTATGCCGGGGCACGCCTGAGCACCTGAATGCCGGAGAAAGGGGGATGGGGAGTTAGTTCTTGCCAGAAGAGAGACATGTAGAGGAAGAAGGGAAGAGAAGATGCACTGGCTTGGCTACAAGGGTGAGGGGAAACTTGCAACATCATGGGGAGAGTTTTTCCTTCTCCTCGGCTACAGAGTGAGGGAGAGGTTTTGGGATCCAGGAGGAAGAGAGTGGGGATATGAAGGAGTGAAATGGGGGTAGGTGAGAGAGCTGAGAGGGGCTTTGGCCATAAAAACCGATAGGCAAGGGTCCATGGTGAGATTGGTCCATGGTAAGGCCATGGAGATAGGTGGTTCTCGGGGATAGGGCCTCAGGGGTGGTGGAGAGGTGAGGTGGAGCTCTAGGTCATGTAGATGATAGGATGAGAGGGTGCAACAGCTACAAGTGACCATAGAGGGCAATAAAAGATGTGTACATTGTATCCCATCTATCCAAGTGCAAAAGGACAAGAGAGAGGTGGGTTCTACAGTGTTAGGTTTGTTGTGCAGGTCTGTAGCATCCGAATTGTCTAACAACTATAATGCTACTTTCCTATTCTAAAATGCTACTTCCGACATGTCATTTATTACTTTCGTGGTGGTGTCATGACATATGCCATGGGTAGGCTAAAGATGGGGCAAATGCTAGAGGTATCCAGGAAGGGATAGTGTAGTGGATATACACACGATGAACACTCTCAAGATCTTGTATTTAGATCTATAATGGTGTACAACTTGCATGTATCACAGAGAGGAAGAAGATGAACTATCTCTACTCTCTCCTCACCCTAGGGTTTTCCCTTTTACAGAATGAATCCCCTTCTCCTTGGAGGCCCTGGATCACCTTATAAAGGGGTGGCCAGGTTACAATTAGGGCTTACATGGACAACATATTCCTTGGATATGCTCTTCCCAAAATAGTAACTCGGCGGCCTCCTTTCCCCTATCGCCCTCCTCTGCACGACAATGGCACATAGTCCACGACATGTGATCATTGAGGTTAGGGACTGTCACCTCCGTGACCTTGTGCACTGCCCCTGTCCCTATGGCTCTTGTCCTTAGCACTTGTCTCTCCTTGGATTCCTAAGAGAGAGAGACAGAGGAAAGTGTTGACCTTGGGGATCATTCTCTCCTTCTTGAGCACTCTAACCTGTGACTTGGCCTCGTCCCTATTGACTCAGCCAAGATGGTACCAGCAAACATCAAACATCCTAGACACCGTGCCGACATACCTTATAGGTCGACCGAGTCTTGCTGGTGCTATTCATCTTAGGGTAACCCGACCATTATTTGGCCGGCCCTTATATACCTTGGCCTGATTAATACCTCGGCGGGATTTACCTTTTACCATAGCTTGACCCTACTTAGGGTCATCCCCCCGGCATTAGTCCCTAAAGCTGGTGCGGTCTTAGTAGCTTTATCTAGGAAGGCCACATCAGGTTCAATTCATTTGGATCTTTGTCCTTTTTGCCGGCATATACATATGCCGGCCTACGCCAATTTTTGACTCGGCTGATCCACCTATTGACTTTGTAATTCATTTGACTCTTCTTGGCTTTGTCCGAGATTTATCTCCTCCATCGAGTCATCTTTCTATATCTAGGTTATTTCCCTTGGATATTTTAGCTTCCTTCGTAAGCTTCCTTATATCCTGTGTGGATAGAAATCATTTGGTATTGCCTCATTTTATGGGCCATGACATCATTTACTGCTACACACAGTCATTTATCACCGCGACCCATCAAATCCTGTCGCGTCTCCTTGTTTACCGCAAGGGCCACCATGCGTTGTTTCCTATTCGTGTGGTGTAACCGTGTGTGGGGCACGATCCCACGTTCTCCCCCGTGAAATACACGCGCACATGGAGGGGTGGTTGCGCGCAACCGATCCCACTACTCTCCGTGTGCCACATGGTTAAATAGGGGAGCGGGGGGAAACCCTTGTTCACTTTCCCCCGCTCCCACTCCTTCGTATTCCTTGCGCCACCACCACTTCTTTATTCTCTTGCGACTGTGCTGCTCCTGCTCCTCTCAGGCCACCGCTACTACTAAAATCTCCATCCCTTGCTGCTGCCACGGGATCGTGCCAATCAGTGCCCCCGCTAACAACTGCTCGTGGGAGGAAAGCGGATCTAATATGAATTCGCACAACGTCATCACCGTCGACGAGCACGAATAAGAGGTGATTCCCATCTCTGAGAGAGGATCCTATGAGGGCTCCCATGTCACCCAGGCGGAGCTTGACTGGCTCGTGTGGATGCGCCAGATCCCGCTAAAGGTTGCCTCCCGCCTCCCCGGTGTCGAGCGTATCCCGGACGCCAAAGAGGGTGAGTTCATAGTTTTTATAGCTCACTTTGCTCATGGATTATTCCTCCCATTGAGCGATTTCGCCAAGGATTTCCTTAATACTTTCAGCCTCCAGCCCCATCATATTCTGGCTAACGCCGTTGCATCCCTCTCTGCATTCATATCTGGCACCGAAGGATATTTCGGCCTCTGGCCCAATGTCCAACTTTGGGCCAAATTCTTCCAACTCCGAGCCAATGTAGTGCCGAATAAGGAGCTGCACCCCTTCAAAAAATCTCTGACGCAGTGCAGGGCCACGTCAATCACACCTCGGAAAGGATTTCTCTTTCCCCAGGCCACAAGACTTGAGTTTTCTAAGAAGTGGCTCAAGGCATTCTTCTATGTGAAGAACAAGACCGAGGTCGACATGATTTGGCTCCCTACGTTCTTAGTCGGCGTGCCCTCCAAAAAGAAAGACTTCAACCCGAAGAAGAAGAACCCACTAGTCAATTTGTTCGAGAAACGACTCCTCGAGCTGACAGAGGCCGGATTATGTGGCGATGATCTAATGGCTACTTTCATCAGTAACCGAGTTTCCCCCCTCCATAAACATAGCCACAAGATCTACTACATGAGAGGACGACTCGACCTAAACCGAGTGTCTATTGTTGAGCTTACCAACGCCCAGATCTAGAAACGTGCCACCAAATTGGACGAGGAATGGGAGTGGGCCCCCTACAACTGAGACAACCCCGTGCCCCAGGTAACTTTCTTCCGAATCATATTTTTCGAGCCAAGCAGTATGTTGGATCATTTGCTTATTTAATCCTTTCTATTCCTTTCTTTAGAAATTTCTCCAACAGTCCACTGAGGATGGCAAGAACCTGACCCTTACTTGGGGAAAGGACCGCGAGACCTCGGATGAGGGAGAGCCGGACTCTGAGGAGTTCATGCCTATCCTGGATTCCAGCTTTGGCCGACCAACTGGTAAAACATCTAGCTTAAGAGAGTGGCCAGATGACGATGATTTAGATGACTGTGAGATACTCAAGGTATTTGATCTGACGCCCATCTCATATGCATATCCGGCTGATTGTACCCAGCTAACCTGGCGGTCAGGTGCATAACGTGGCCCCCGTTGCTATGGGAGGCCAAGGACCAATGATAAAATGTGTCGCGATCTCCGATCCCTCGGTCGAGTCTCCTCTGGCCGGGAAAAGATTCAAGAAAGCAGCGAAGAGGGCTCCATGACAAAGGGAACCTACATCTATTTACTCGTAAGTTTTCTGTGCCGAGTCATGCTTCTATTTCTTGTTTCTCTCTTACTTTGTATTTATTGTTTCTCCTTTTATTTGTCTGGTCCATTTCATTTCCTTGCTTTACCTCGGCAGGGCTCCTTTAAATGTTCCATAGACCAGGTCGAGCATGGCCTCTCCTATCCCTAGGCCAACTTTGCCGCAACCTAGCAATGATACTCGGGTCCCTAGCCCGGTCTGAGGTGACTCCTCCCTCGCGCCGAATAATAGTCCACCTCGGCATGAGGAAGAAAACATCGTCGTAGGTGGTGGTAGTGCCTCAAGGGATGTGGCCATGCTAGATCAGCACAGTGATCCGGCTACCCCCGCAAAGACTACATTAGAACATGGCGCCAGCAGTTCCAGTGCCGAACCAATTTCTGCCGAGGTACCTATTACCTCGTCCTCAATTCAACCTCAACCTTCACAGCAAACAGCACCTCCGCCAACTCTGAGTCATTAACAACAAACAACACCAGCATCATCCAAGTCTTCCAAAAGTCAGCCACAATACCAAGCTCGTTAGTGCCCTCGCTCCAAATCTCAGCTGAGCTTGCCATCTCATCCTCCACCAAGGTCGTCAACCGAAGTTCGATCGAGCAAGTCTCAGCCGCAAGAAAATCCACCTGCTAAGCAGAAGAAAGGAGGAGCGCGACCAAGATGCTCTAGAAGAAGACTGGGGAAAGTGCCTCCCAACCATCCGTTGCCACTATGCTTCAAAAGAGAGCTTCTCCCTCTTTCTTGTCCATGGGCAAACAAATTGTACTGCATACAAGCCCGGTAACTGCAATGGAGGCTAAGCAAGCTTTAACCAAGAAAGGCTTGGTGCTGGCGCGAACTCCGAGCGGCAAAAGCCTTAGCTCTCTCACTAAATATGCTGATAATTGGAACAACACCGACTTTGAGGAGGTTATCTCTGGCAACCCTTTGCCTCGGAAGTTTGGCCCAGCTGAGATTGGCGACCGGATGTTCACTGCTAGCCAAGCCATTGCTGAAGCCACAAAAATGATGGAGGTAAATATCTCGTCTACACATTTATACTTGCAATAAGTAGTATATAACCATTAGTCCCTGAGCCTCCGGGGGAGTAAAATATTACTCGACCGGATGCTCCCTTAGGTTAGCACTTAGAATCTCATTCTTATTGAATTTTAGTGTATCCGAGACATAAAACCGAGTAATTGTAACTTAGTCATAATTTCATATAGAACTGAATACCCAGCCACCTAGGTTCGGATCGAGTTTATTCGGTTCGAAGCTTGAGTAGTTTTTGAATACCCATCCACCTAGATTCGGATCGAGTTTATTCGGTTTGAATCTTGAGTAGTTTTCGAATATCCAACCACCTAAATTCGGATCAAGTTTACTCGGTTCAAATCTTGAGTAGTTTTCGATTATCCAGCCACCTAGATTCGGATCGAGTTTACTCGGTTCGAATATTGTGTAGTTTTTGACTAATATCCGTATATTCTCAGATTGCCTACAATCGGCGTACTGCCTAATTTTAGAGTCTCCTCTTCTCTCACAGGAGTCTCTCCACTAAATATAAGAAACTGGTGCCTATGTTGTACTAGACAAGTATGTACTTTGGTTCATTGCCTACAGTACCTCTTTTGTAATTTCCCATCCGAATTAACTCTTGACTCGTCCTTTGGAAGCCAAGATAGATGCCCAGAACAAGGAGCTTAAGGAGAACGTCACTAAGATGGAAGGTTCCTCGATGTTTTACATCTTATCTTTGCTCTTTCCCCTTTTTAGGTTGCCTCATGATTTTTATCTTGGCTCATCCAAATTAAAAGTTCTTGCAGAATCTCATCAGGACTACATATCTAAGCCTGAACTGATGACCCATTTTGTTGAACAAGTAGGAGAACATTCAGCCAAGCTGAAGAAGAAGGATGACGAAATCTCTCGGCTCCACGCTGAGAATGAAAATTTAAAGAAACTCCAGAAAGCTAAGCTTGAAAAACTTGACTATCAATTCTCCGAGGAAAAGAGCCGACTCACCCTCCAGCTGGAAAAAGACAAGGAGCTAATCCAAACAGCTGAGGCCAAGGATGACTTAGCCAATTTTGAGCTCGAGAAATTCAACAAGAAGCATGTTGAGTGGTTGATGGAGCTTAATCGGATCCACAACATTTTGTTCCATAAGTTCTTCTCTCATTTTCTGTTTCCAGCCGATGTTTCTGTCACACCATCTGTTTCTTTTACTGACTTGTGCATTTTTGCTCATTTCTTTAGACAACTTTCCAGAGTCCAAGGTCCGGGCTGCTGCTATAAAAAATGCTCGGTGATGGCGCCCAGTACTTGTTGTGGGACGCTTCATTGGAAACCCCAAGAGCAAGGTATGAAGAAGCACAACAACAAGTTTCCCTCAGTAAGAAACCGAGGTTAACAAACTAGTAGGAGGAAGGAAATGTCACACATGTGTTGCTAGCAATGCGTAGACCTGCACAACACAAACTCAAGACTTTGCCCCAACAAATCAGTGAAGTTGTCAAGCTCACCGGTTTGCTGTAACAAAGGATTAAACATATGGTGTGGAAGGTAATGGTTTGCAGCAAGTAAACAAGTAACAGTGGAAGATGTATCAATGGTAAAGATTGGACCGGGGTCCATAGTTCACTAGAGGTGCTCTCCTTAGATAAACAACATGGCATGAAGGGTAAACAAATTACAGAGCAATTGTGAGGCGAGCAAGGCATAACGATGCAATTACTAGTCAGAAAGATCCTATGAGATTCGATGGGGCAATATAACAAGATACATAGACCGCCATCCAACTGCATCTATGACTAGAAGTCCACCTTCATGTTATCATCCGAACCCCCTCTAGTATTAAGTTGCAAGCAACAGACAACTGCTTTAAGCAAAGTGCATAAGGTAAACAGTCCACATGTTCCATGAAAAAGAGACCGTTGTTTTCTCCCTAGTAGCAACAACACATCTACAACCAAAGATATTATTGTCACTTCCCTTGGAAACTAGAGGCATGAACCCACTATCGAGCATAAACACCTCCTCTTGGAGGCACTAGCAACTACTTGGCCAAGATAGCTACTAACAACGGAGAGCATGCAAGATCACAAACAAAACAGACATGATAGAATCATAAAGACAAAACCATTAATCAAACCAACATAATAATCTCAATATCCATCGGATCCCCACAAACACAACATGCATGATTACAAATAGATTAGATCTTGATCATGAATGGAGATCACAAGATCTATACATGAAATCACAAAGGAGGAGATACAACCATCTAGCTACTACATGGACCCATAGTCCAAGGTGGAACTACTCACGCATCATAACAGAGAGAAGGCCTCCGGGATGATCTCCCCTCCGGCAGGGTGCTGGGAAGAACTTCAGACCCCCCCGATCTAGGGACGATGGTGGCGGCGGCTACAAACAGTTTCGTGGATATTTGATCAGGTACTTAGGGTTTCTGCATCGTGGGCTTCTTATAGGCGAAGGGGGAGGCCGAGGAGGCAGCCAGGGGCCCCACACCCCTCCAGGAGCGAGACAGGGCCCACCCGTGCCTAGGGTGGGGCTGGCCACCCTGGCTTGCCTCTCCGGCTCCCCTCTGGACTTCTTATTCCCCACGGAAAGTAATTGACTTTGATGTTTGTCCCGTCCAATTCTGAGAATATTTCTTTACTAACTTTTCCGAAACCAAAAACAACATAAAACATGCATCTGGCACTGTTGCAACTTGTTAATAGGTTAGTACCAGAAAACATGTAAAAATCACCTCAAAGTGTAGACAAGTAAAGCAAAGTAGATACTAAACAAGCATGGAGCATAAAAAATTATAGATACGTTTCCAACGTAGCAACATCCCCAAGCTTAACTCCTGCTCATCCTCGAGTAGGTAAGTGATAAAAAGAATAATTTTTGAGGTGACATGCACCCTCACAATAAAGATCCGACCATTTGCAAGCATTGAAAACTGGGATCAAAGAACTCTAAACATGTGCATGAAAGATGGATCTCTAACAATAGGACATAGTAACTATGCATGCAACATGACAAGCTACAAACAAAGATCATGAATAACATGCATTGAAGAACGTTTATTTGTTTCACATACGGAAAACATAGCATAGTGGCAATCAGCTTGTCCCTCATAGAGTAGCAAATAGATGCATAGGACACCTTCAAAGTTCACAAGGGTGACTAGAAACAAATAGCACAAGAACAAGTAATATCACAATATGCATCAATCAATAAGCTTTGGAACACTGCACACAGAATGACAACTATGCTCTCTTAATGGTGCCTAAAGGTAGAAGGTGAAGATTCAAATAATGGTGGAAGAAAGGCTTTTTTTATAAAGGAAGCAGGGATTACAAGTTTCAAAAAGAGCTTCCAAAAATTATTGTACTTGTTATCTTCTAGCCCTCATTGCCCCTATCATACGTATCTTGAAGTGATTAAGATTAAAGTGGCAAAGATGGAGTATATGCTTGACAAAGTATAAGTTGGCAATCTCAAGCCCCTTGAATACGAGGGCCACACCTCATGCATACTCAACTTTGGGCCCAGGTAAGTTCTTGTCACTGTAAGTATTTTCATATCATTGAGAACCGCCAACGGGGTACCCCTTGCACATGGTACAAGAGCTTTCCCATAACCAAAATGACAAGGCAAGCAGACAATGAGTATCTCAGCAATCTTTTTATTTACCATATGCATAGATTTTTATTGAGGATGCTTCATAGATAGCTCACTATGGTGATGCTGCAAGTTTCCACCATGATTAGGCATGGCTTAGGCTAGCGGCCCAGGCATTTATCTAACACAGGATACAAACTCCATGGACTTACAAGTTCCCTCTTTATTTCACACAGATGACATCCATAGACAAAAGAGCATGATATCAACTGAGTACAAAGTACAAGTGCAATGTTGAAAGCGTTCCCCATGACAGCACGGTTCTGCTAATTCCAACGTATAAGTGCAAGCATATACACAAAGTTGTCACAATGGTTCAAGTTTATTAGGGGCAAAGAATATAAAGTGTGCCATCAAGTTTATGAGGGCTTTAATCACTAAGTTTTCACATAACAAAATAGTTTTTAATCGGAAGATAGCTGAAAACAAGAATATACTTGGAATAACTTGGTTTCTTGGGAGTTGGAGGCATGAGTAGAACTTACTCATACAAGTGGAGGCTAGCAAAAGACTGGGAGCAACCAACTAAGAGAGCATAATGGCCATAATCATGCAGTGCAACAAAGCATACTAATCAAAGCAAAGAGTGGTACTACAAGTCATGGACTAAATGATCATAGAGGCTAATGATGACTTGTCATAGTAATAACATGGTGTGAGCATGTGCCAAGTCAACCCAAACAAAGCATCAAAGGAGAATACCACAATACTATGCTTTTGCATGCTAAAACAACACATAATTTCTTCAAGGCACACTAAGCAATCCCAATTGTTTGGAACAAGACATGATAAAACAATAATCACTAAGCATAATGCCAAAACAACACCTAGCATGTCATGCTAAAGTCTAAGTCACAGTCAATGCAAGCTCCTCTTGCACTTCAAGCAAGAACTTACTACTCCTTTCCAACACCAAGCAACTTATTTGCAAAACAACACAGCGAGAACGGGAGTCCAAACTACTTTATTAAATCAAACTAAACAACCTAGGAAAAGCAAACGAAAACTAAGACGCTCCAAGAATAACACAACTGTGCATGAAACAATAAAAACAAAGTGTCTAGACAGACCTAAGCTTTTTATTGATGAAGAAGGGGGATGCCCAAGGCATCCCCAAGCTTTGACGCTTGTACCTCTTGGATATTTCTTGGGGTGACACCATGGTGGCATGCCCAAGATTGAGCTTTTGTCCATTCTTCATCTCATTGCATCATTCTCTCTTTACACCTGAAATTTTTCCTTCATACAAAACTTCACACAATCTTCATTAGCAACATTCGTGTATTCAAAAGATATTAGACCTCTAGCAAAGCTATGAAACAGCAAGGCTTTTCACTAAAAACACAAGATACTGTAGTAACTCCTTCAAAAAGCTCAATTCACCTAAAGAGAACTCAAAAAGGAATCGATAAGAGGCAAATGCAAATAATGGCAGAAATCTGTCAAAACATACCAGAAGGTAGAAACCGATTTTTTCGAGCATCTTCCGTTGCTCAAATAAAAACGTGTTGAACTAACGAAAGTTATCTAACATAAAGGGGGATTTATTCGTAATTTTTGAGCTCAATCTGAATTACAGAGACTCCTCACGAATTGTTTTGGTGGAGGACAGAAATCTGTTTCGGGACAGCAACTCTCCAAATCTTACTTCCCTCTCATTAGAGGTCATTCTTGGCACAAAAAGCAAACAAAAAGTATAACGAGAGGTCATTACTGAAGTAATAACTTCCAAGAATCAAGGAAACTCTTAGGTTATCTCCCAATAAGTATTTTTCTTTAACGTCTTTAAGTTAGGCACAAGAAGCAAGAAGAATCAAGTATTTTCAAATGAAGAAGCATTAACATCCATACTTGCAAAGTCTTCAACTATGAAAGGTATCTCATCCAAATGGGTTTTTGAGGATCCCCTCTTATCTCTCTTTAGCCTACTACTTTCATTAAAAATATTTTCATGAGCAATCCAATCAAAATTCTTTTCAAAGGCTTCATGCATTCCAACAAGCTTAAAGGGTATGGGTATCTTAAATTCTTCTCTAGGCTTAGTTTTATCAGAAATACCCACTACACTTGAGCCTAGCATATTGAAAAGCTCAAAGACCTTTTGGCTTCCCTAGCAACGTCATGAAATTATTTTGATAAAGTTTCAAGGATGAATTCTCTCTTTTCAGCATTCTTTTCGTCTTTTAGTTTTAGGAACAAGAATTGTATTAAGGGGTTAAGGCTAACAAAACTAGCCTCCAACATATGAACTAAAGAAGCTGCAGCAATCTCATAATTAGGAGCAAGCTCTGCTATAGATTTATCCTCAATATCCTCATGCTTGCTAACATAATTGAAGAATTCTTCAATATTATCTTTCCCAATTATGGAGCCACTACCTATTGCAAGATCTTTCAGGGTGAACTTGGGGAGCAACATGGTGAGCTAGAGCAGGAACTATTTTTTTTGTGATTTTGAATAAAGGAAGCAAACCAAACTAGACTAATTTTTTTTGGGTTTTTTGGAAAGAGGCAAACAAAACCAAGCAAAAAAACTAAGCAAACTAAAAACAAAGCAAAGAGAAAGGAAGTGAAGGACTCCCCTAGTGAAGACGTCCTTAGCCTCCCCGGCAACGGCGCCAGAAAATAGCTTGATGGCGCCCAGTACTTGTCGTGGGACGCTTCGTTGGAAACCCCAAGAGCAAGGTATGAAGCAGCACAGCAGTAAGTTTCCCTCACTAGGAAACCGAGGTTATCGAACCAGTAGGAGGAAAGAAACGTCACACAAGTGTTGCTAGCAACGGAGACCTGCACAACACAAACTCAAGACTTTGCCCCAACGAATCAGTGAGGTTGTCAAGCTCACCGGTTTGTTGTAACAAAGGATTAAACATATGGTGTGGAAGGTAATGGTTTGCAGCAAGTAAACAAGTAATAGTGGAAGATGTATCAATGGTAAAGATTGGACCGGGGTCCATAGTTCACTAGAGGTGCTCTCCTTAGATAAACAACATGACATGAAGGGTAAACAAATTATAGCAGTGCAATTGACAGGAACTGAGCAAGGCATAACAATGCAATTACTAGTCAGAAAGATCCCATGAGATTTGATTGGGCAATACAACAAGATACATAGACCGCCATCCAACTGCATCTATGACTAGAAGTCCACCTTCAGGTTATCATCCGAACCCCCTCTAGTATTAAGTTGCAAGCAACAGACAACTGCTTTAAGCAAAGTGCATAAGGTAAACAGTCCACATGTTCCATGAAAAATAGACCGTTGTTTTCTCCCTAGTAGCAACAACACATCTACAACCGAAGATATTATTGTCACTTCCCTTGGAAACTAGAGGCATGAACCCACTATCGAGCATAAACACCTCCTCTTGGAGGCACTAGCAACTACTTGGCCAAGATAGCTACTAACAACGGAGAGCATGCAAGATCACAAACAAAACAGACATGATAGAATCATAAAGACAAAACCATTAATCAAACCAACATAATAATCTCAATATCCATCGGATCCCCACAAACACAACATGCATGATTACAAATAGATTAGATCTTGATCATGAATGGAGATCACAAGATCTATACATGAAATCACAAAGGAGGAGATGCAACCATCTAGCTACTACATGGACCCATAGTCCAAGGTGGAACTACTCACGCATCATACGAGAGAGAAGGCCTCCGGGATGATCTCCCCTCTGGTAGGGTGCCGGGAAGAACTTCAGATCCCCCCATCTAGGGACGATGGTGATGGCGGCTACAGACGGTTTTGTGGATATTTGATATGGTACTTAGGGTTTCTGCATCGTGGGATTCTTATAGGCGAAGGGGGAGGCCGAGGAGGCAGCCAGAGGCCCCACACCCCTCCCAGGCGCGAGGCAGGGCCCACCCGTGCCTACGGTGGTTCTGGTCGCCCTGTCTTGCCTCTCCGGCTCCCCTCTGAACTTCTTGTTCCCCACGGAAAGTAATTGACTTTGACATTTGTCCCGTCCAATTCTAAGAATATTTCTTTACTAACTTTTCTGAAACCAAAAACAGCAGAAAACAGGCATCTGGCACTGTTGTAACTTGTTAATAGGTTAGTACCAGAAAACATGTAAAAAGCACCTCAAAGTGTAGACAAGTAAAGCAAATTAGATACTAAACAAGCATGGAGCATAAAAAATTATAGATAAGTTTCCAACGTATCACTCGGTTGAAGAGAGGCAAATCTGTTGATACCTCGGCTGGATATACTATTAAAGATCTGTTGGTTAGCTTGGCGACCAGTATGAAGCCAATGAGAACCTTTGGGGTTGACCTAATGGATGCCCCCAACTGGGTTTTGAGTGTCCTCTGGACGACTGAGGCCAGGCCTGATCGTGTCTCACCACTCATTGAAAGATTGATGGATTGCGAGACGCAGATCAACTTATGGAGGTAATCTGCTGCACGAGTCGGCATCGACACAACCCTGACTTTTGTGCTTTCATGGTATGAAGGTATCAGTTTGGATACACTTCAGAACTTTCCCACATGCTTGCCATGGACCAGTGATCCAGAATTCATCCAACATTGGCAAGCTCGTGCCTACCAATTGATTCAATATGCCAATATGCATGGTTGGAATGAGGGGCCAAGCTTCCTCGAGGATGAGGTCGATGATAATGTCGAAGAGGAAGCCAGCAAGGGGGAAGAAAACCTAGAGGAAGACAAGGCGAACTCGGATGATGAAGCAGAAGCCGAGGCTCCCACTTATGAAGCCAAGGCTCCCACTACTGAAGCTGAAACTCCAACTGCTAAAATTGAGGCTCCTACCTCGGATGCTACAATTCCTCCTCCCATTACCATGATTCGGCTTCTGCTGCTCTTGAGGAAAAAAACTTGAAATTTAAGTAGATTGTCGGTATGCTGGGAGCAAGATGTAATATACAATTTAAGTTGTTTTGCTACTACTATGCTTGTTTATATCAGATCCTTTTGGGTGTAGTACCTGAGTTTCATTTTCTTGTTTGCTCAATTCTATGATTTGGCTCATGTCTACCATTTTTCGGCATTCGACTTATGAGTCCAAAATCAACAAATCAAATTAACAATATTTGAAAAGTGATTCGGCATAATAATAGATAAAGTAAATACATGGGTTAGCCAAAAACATGAGTCGGCTCATGTAATTTCCTTTCCTTAGTCATTTTTCATGTGTTTACCATTCGCTGGCTTTTCTCTTGTTTGACATGAAGCCTATTTTTGGACAACAACAAGTTGAAGAGTGGACCTTTGTAGCCGACACATTACTGATCCATCTTAAGGGTTAATAACTCTAAGCCAGCCAACATATATATAAAAAAACAAATACAGATAAAGACAATTTTCATTAAGGCAGTCCCCGAGTTACTGCTTGAGGTGCCGAGGTTTCATTAATAAGATTAGTCGACATACAATCCGACATATGACAGTCCGAGATACATACACTTCAGCTAAGTGTAAAATGGACGGATGAGAGCTACATTCCATGGACTTTTCGACTCTTCTCCTAACCTGTCCGCCTTATTCTTCTCCTGTGCTTAATATGCGTCATTGTGTAATGCTTTGCTCACAATAAATGGCCCCTCCCATGGAGGTGATAGTTTGTGCATGACGGAAGTGCGTTGCACTAGCCGAAGCACCAGATCCCCTTCTCGAAAAACTTGAGGGTTTACTTTCTGTCTATTATAGCATTAGATATTCTGTTGATATATGGCGGATTTGGATAATGAAAATTCTCTTGCCTCTTCTAGCAGATCAACATCATTTTGTCGGGCTTCTTGCACTTCAGCTTCTATGTATTGGGCGACTCTAGATGAATCATGCACTATGTCGGCTGGTAATACAACTTCTGTCCCATATACCAGAAAGAATGGAGTATAGCCTGGTCGATTCGAAGTTGTTCTTAGGCTCCATAGTACGACTAGGAGTTCATCAATCCAACACCCCACCGATCTTTGCAGCGGCTCAATGAGCCATGGCTTTATCCTGGATAGTACCAGCCCATTGGATCTCTCCACTTGCCCGTTCGATGCGGGATCTACGACTGATGCAACATCAAGTCTTATCTGTTTATCTTGGCAGAATCGAGCAAATGATCCTTCAGAAAAGTTTGTGCCATTGTCTATGATTATAATGTGTATATACCCATATCTCAAGATGATATACTTGAGGAATGATACAGCTGTGGCACCATCACATTTTCTTATTGGCTTAACCTCAATACACTTTATAAACTTATCAACCATGACCAAGATGTGGGTCATGTTGCCACGAGCCGGCTTGAATGGCCCAACCATATCTAAGCACCATGCAGCAATTAGCCAAGTGATTGGTATGGTTTTTAGTTCTGAGAATGGCATATGTATATTGCTTGAATATCTCTGTGTTACATTTTCTCAAAAGTTCCTTGGAATTATGCAAAGCACTGGGACAGTAAAATCCATGCCTAAAATCTTTGGCCAACAAGGCTCTAGATGAGGCATGATGCCCACATTAGCCTTGGTGGATATCTTGGAGGATTTCCTGCCCCTCTGCCGGATCAACACATCTCTGTAGGACGCTGGTGACACTTCTTTTGTATAATTCTCCATTTATTATGGTATAAGCTTTTACTCTTATTTGAATTTGTCTGGTGAGTTCCTCATCACTTGGCAAAGTCTCATATTTCAAGAAGCACATGATTGGCTGTGCCCATGCTGGTACTGCATGGGCTGGGGTATTCACCTCATCAATTTCCATCACATCTGCCGACATAATCTCTGCCGGACTTAACTAAACAGTCCCTGGGTTTTGTGAGTCAGTCCCCGGGTTTGCCGAGTCAGTCCCTGGGTTACTCGGATCATTCCTCCCATCAATATCCATTGGAACATCCTTAGATCCTAGAATGACCGGAATATAGATTGATTCAGATTCTGGTGATGGGATAATGGATGGTTTTTTGAGGTGCTCAAGAGCTATGCCTGGTGGGATAGATTGTCATGATGAGCCGAGTTTGGACAATGTGTCGGCTGCATCATTCTCTTCCCGAGGTATATGGTGGAACTCACATCCCTCAAAGTACCCACTGATTTTCTGAACATGAAATCTATATAATGTCATATTTGAATCAAGGGCATCCCAATGACCCGACATTTGCTGCACCACCATATCCGAATCACCAAAACATTGAATCCTACGTATTCCAATATCCTTTGATACTTTCAAACCATGAGCAAGTGCCTCATATTTGGCCACATTGATTGATGTGGCAAAATGAATCCACAACACATATTTCAACTGATCTTTCTTAGGAGAGGTATCCCGACGCCTAACCCGGTTCTCAATTTTGATCCGTCAAAATGCATTCTCCAGTAATTCAGATCAAACAAGTGTGTCTCATACTGCATTTTAGCCCAGTCGACAAAAAAGTCAGCTAATGCCTAAGACTTGATTGCATCTCTCATGTCATACTATGGAGCATATGTGGCTAAATCAAATAGCCCATTTGGCGATTCGGCCACTTGCATCTTTGTTACTCATTATCTCGGATATGGGTGCTTCACATATCACTTTTATGGGGTGTTCCTCAAAGTAGTGCTTAAGCTTTTTGCCGACATATACACACCTTATGCCATTTTCTGATAATGTGGCTAATTTTGCTTTGAAGCGGAAAGTACTTCACTTAGATAATATACTAGCCTCTGCACTGATTTACCTTTTTCGTCATGCTCTACCACTACCACGACATTTACGAGTCGGTTGGTCGCTGCTATGTAGAGCAACATTGGATCTTTGGATTGTGGTGAGGCTAACACTGGTGCAGAGGTTAGCATATTTTTTAAGTCATGAAAAGCATTATCAGCCCGCGTTGTCCAAATGAACTTGTCTGACTTTTTCATTAACTGGTATAAGGGCAATGTCGTTTCTCCCAGTCGACTAAAGAAGCGACTTAATGATGGCAGGCAACTAGTGAACTTCTGGAGATCATTAAGACACTTCACTAGTTCCATACGCTCTATAGCTCGGATCTTAGTAGGATTAGCTTCTATACCTTGTCTCAACATGAGGAATCTGAGTAATTTTTCGGCCGGACACCGAAGGTGCACTTTTCCAGGTTAAGCTTCATTCAAAATCTTCTTAGGTTCGCGAATGTTTGCCGGATATCATCTAGGACAGTATGACTCTCCTTGGTTTTTATCACCACATCATCCACATACATTGCCAATTTGATCATGCAAGCATTTCTGCATGCACCTTTGATATGTGGCACATGCATTACGTACGGGGTAATAAAAGAAGTTTTTATTTGATTAGCCGGGTTTAACGGTATTTGGTGGAAACCAGAATACGCATCTACAAATGGTAATAGTTCACAACCAGTTGTTGAGTCAATGACTTGACATATTCTTGGCAAAGGAAATGGATCCTTTGGACATGCCTTGTTCAAGTTGGTGCAATCAATGCACATGCGCCACACTACTGCCACGTTCAGTGTCGTCGGTATGGAAACGGCATTGCCTAAGAAGGCTAGATAGAGGTGTGGGAGCGAGCAGGGCGACTGCGACGGCGTCCGCAGGCGGGATTGGATACAAGAGAGTGTAGCGAGACACAGGAAGTACCCACGTTCGGAGCCCTCGTGGTGAGGTAAAACTCCTACTCCTGCATGTCTGACAGTATATGTGAATATAATCGGACTACAAGTTTGCTCCTGGAGCTGTATCTGAGATGAACTGAGTGTATGTGTGTATGAGATCTAGCTAGCAAGGAGTGATCAAAATGACCAAGTGCTAGTCGTGTGTGTGCTAGCTGCTTGGGAGTGGCTCCAAGTGAGCATGCGTGTATGCTAGCAGGAAGTATCCATGCGTGTGTCGATGGGTCAATGAGAGAGCCCCCTTGGTGCCTTATAGTGGTGGCCCGAGGGACAAGGATGGACCCACTAGCCTAACTCAACTTTTTTGACTGTCTTGGGGCACTTTTGGGGAGTCTTTGGGGTACCCGGGGACCATCCCCCCGAAACTAGCCCCCGAGCGCGCGCTGGTTTCACCCGGAGGGGAAAATGAGCACGAGCTCTACAAAACTTGACGTTGTCGTTGTAGATGAAGTTCTTGAATGGCGTCCGGCTGGACGCCTCTAGCCCGGGAAGCCACACAACTCCAGTATGTGGCCTTCCATGAGGTGTAGCCAAGATTCCAGATGGTAGCCGAGGCAGTGCTTGAATCTTCACCAGATGAGATCCGACTCGGTGGAGTCGGACAAAGCAAATACATAGAAATAAATTTTTGTCAGTATATACAATACACATGCTTTCAACCAAATGATGGTTTTTGTTTCAAAAAACTAGCTCGTGTTTTTCTAAACACTTAGTCACTTTCTCGTGTACGATGCTCTTTGTTTGCACGGTTGGAGCCAAGGTCTGAGGCGGAGCCGAGCGAAGGGCGACAATACACTGCACACGGTACTAGAGGCTTAGCAGCCGGAAAATACCAACTAGGCACAGGGCCGGAATGTCCGATCTTGTCGCATCTTTCACCGTTTTTCGTGTGGGATGCCCTCGGGCTTTTGCTCTTGCTAGCCGGACAGTCGAGTTGCGGTCTGTAGCTGAGACGAAGAGTGGGCCTCTGGCATCATTGCACACTACTCAGTCGGCTTATAGAATTAGCAGGGCGGACCAACCGGCGAGCCCCCGGGTAGGGGTTACCGACGCCGAAAAACTAAAGGCAGGAAACAGGACAACATCTGGCGAGCTCTCGAGGGTTGCTTGAGGCCGAAAAAACGCTCACATTGCTGTAGTCGGTGCAGTAGGGTCGAAGACGTGATTCTGCACGCGTCGCGAACGCTGAAACGGTCCAACTGGAGTTCCAGTCGGATGGCCTGGCTCGAGCCGGCCAAGCAACCATACACGGCGCAGCCAGATTCGGTCCCAGCCGGCCAGACAACCAAACACGCAGGGATGCGCCGAGCCGGACTGGCCCAGTCGGACCTAGGTTCTGTTGGCCAAACCAGCAACCAAACGGACGAAAAACCGCGCCCAGCCGGTCAAACCGGCAGCCAAACGAATGAAGTCACGCCAAATCGGCCCGACTCAACCGGATCGGGACCAAACCGGGCGAATCGGACGGACAAATAGACGTTAGCCGGACAAGAACCTTAGTCGTACGGGTCTATCCTGCCAAACAGACGCAGTCGGATTTTTTCTTTCTCATTTTTATCAGCCGGATTCCTCTCTCCGAATCAGACTTTCTCTTTTTTTTCTTTTTTTTTCCAGCCAGCCACGCACGGCCGGCTCTAAACCAACTGGATTTTCTTGCTTCCTCACTATTTCCAGCCCGGACGGGCACCCAATCGGCCAAGTTCTTTTCTTTTTCTCTACTTTTTCTTGACCGGCTGGAACCATTCAGCCAACCCTCTCTTTTTTTAGCCGGACAACTTCGCTACTCCTTCTAGCCGGCCATGACACCTCCACTTGCCTTCCTATTTCTTTTCCCTTTATTTCTACCAACCGGCTGGCCTATCTTTTACCTTTCCCAGTTGGTCCCACCACTTCTTTTTCCTTTTTTACTTTTCTTTTTTGTTTTCCAGCCGGCCATGCACTATCCCCACATCCAGCCGGCCCAACCTCCACCTCCCTATCTCTTCCCTTCTTTCCTTGGGCTCGCGGAGCTGCGGCGGCAAGTGGCCGGAGCGGCATGGACGGCGCACAGCTAGCGCGGGCGAGCGCGGGAACCAGCCGCGGCAGAGGACGTGCGGGCGGCCGGAGGAGCACGTGGGCGGAGGCGGACGGGCGGGCGAGCTTGCGCGGCAGACGGGCGGCTTCCGGTCGCGCGGAGCTGCGGCGGGAGGAGGAAGCACAGGCAGGCGGGGGAGCGGGTGCGCGAAGCTGCGGCGGCGAGCGGCCGGAGCGGCACGGACGGCGCACAGCTGGCGTGGGCGAGCGCGGGGACCTGCTGCGGCAGAGGACGTGCGGGCGGCCGGAGGAGCACGTGAGCGGAGGCGGACGGGCGGGCGAGCTTGCGCGGGGATGACTGAGGAGGGCGAAACCGAGCGCGGGCAAGGCACAGCCGGCAGAAACCAACGCAGGCGAGACGCAACCGGCCAGAACGGCGCAGGCGACGCACGACGACACGCGGTGACAGTCGGAGTTGGCGAGGACCAGCACGATCGCGGACGAGGCAGCCGAGCAGCACCGTTAACGGCAAGATCAGACCGCGTCATGCATTTTGCGGCCGGATGCACGTGTATGCGTATACGTATACGTATACGGGAGCAGCTGCATGCTTTGGCTGGCTTTCCCGTGTGCGCGCGCGAAAGAGCTTGCGGCTGCTTCTTGCTCGCATGGCTGAGTGCTGCAGCTAGCTCCAGAAAGACAAAGACAGGCAAAACACAAAAGCACCACCCGCCCAAGCCGACTAGGCGCAGCTAGTCGGACGCGTCAGACAGACCTAGCCAGAAAGAGGAAAGATAGAAAGAGGAAGAAAAGTAATAGAGAAAAACAAGTCGGATATACTTAGCCGGACTGCGGTGCAGCTCCTCCGGTTCGGCTAAGCAGGTCACGTTCGGCAAAGCAAGGTGGAAGAGAAGAATTTTTTAAAGATTCGAAACACCTGGCTACTCCAGCTATTCCGAATCTGGGGCTACACCCAGGATGCGCTGACGCGCCCTTACTGAAAGGATGTAGTATCCGGTTAGCAGATGTGCCAACCGGCCAGAGCAAGTCGGCACACCATCACCAAGCCAGAAAAAAAACAGGACGTAAGATAAAATGCTAAGGAGGAGATACTGAACACTCTTAAAGAAATGAAAAAGAATGCCTCCCCAGGTCCAGACGGCTTTAATGTTGAGTTCTACCTGGCTACATGGAGTTGGATAGGGGATGATGTCTGTGAGTTAGTAAGAAACTTTTTCTATACTGCTAAACTCCAAAGACACATTAATGACACCCATATTGCACTAATTCCCAAAAGGCTTGTTCCTCTAGTGCCAACTGACTATAGACCTATAAGCCTCTGCAATGTGATCTACAAAGTTATAGCAAAATGCCTGGCAAATAGACTAAAACCACACCTCTCTTACTATATTCACCCTTCCCAGCAAGCCTTTAGAGAAGGAAGAAGAATCAGTGATAATATTATAGTAGCTCAAGAAATTACTCACACTTTTCAACTGTCTTCCTGGAAAAATAAATCTTTTATGATAAAAATTGATCTTGCAAAAGCTTTTGATAGATTAGAGTGGAGCTTCATTGCTAATGCTCTTGCTAGGAAAGGGCTACATGGTCATTTCATTAAGCTCATTCACGCATGCATTTTCTCTCCAAGATTCTCAGTTATTATCAATGGTCAACCTTATGAAAATTTTGTTAGCCAAAGAGGTATTAGACAAGGATGCCCTATATCGCCTTACCTTTTTGTTCTTGCAATAAATGAGATATCCCTGTCTCTTCAAGAAGCTCTAACCCATGCAAATCTTACTGGAGTTTCCCTTGGGCTAAACTGCCCTCCCATACACTCTCTTCTTTTTGCAGATGATTTACTTATCTGTGGTGAAGCCACAATGATAGAGGCTACTACAATCATGAAGTACCTTGACACATTTTGTAAAGCTTCTGGCCAACTACCCAATTGGACAAAATCTGGAATCCTCTTTAGTAAAAATGTTGATCAAGCAGATAAACAGGAAATCCTTAATCTCTTTCATGTTCCAGTTATGGACTCTTCTTTTATATATTTAGGACACCCAATCATTCTTCCGGCCAAAAAGAGATCAGAAGCTTATGGTTTTGTCCTAGATAAGTTCAGAAACAAGCTGTCAACTTACAAAGCAAACTCTCTGTCCCATGCAGCAAGATTAGAACTAATTAAATTAGTTTTTCCTCTATCCCTGTCTACTACATGTCAAACATTATTTTCTCAAAAAAATTCCTAGGGAAAATAACCACTATCATCAGGAATTTTTGGTGGACTGGTATCAACACAGACCCAAAATCTAAGCCTCTTTACCTGGCTGCCTGGAAGGACATCTGCACACCAAAAAATGAGGGAGGTCTAGGGATTCGTAACATCCAAGCTATCAACCATGGTCTTATTCTAGCAGCAGCATGGAGAATAGCAGAAAAACCAAACAGCTACATTCACAACATTTTAAAATCAAAATACTTCCCTCAAGGATCATTCTGGAGACCCAAACCCAATACGCCAAAATCAGCTTTTTGGATCTCCATACTCAAAATTCATCCTATCCTTAAAAACAACTCCTTCTATCAGTTAGTGGATGGAAACATTTCAATATGGAGTACCCCTTGGTGCACAACTTGGAACAATGTGTATGATCAACTAATTATTCAAAACACTCCTTACAACTATCCATCCATTGTCAAAGACTTATGGCTACCAGGCACAAAAACTTGGAATTTTCCCTTGGTTGATAGACTTTTTCTCCAACCTATGGCCCAAGCAGTTAAAAACACACCCATCATTCCTTCTGAAACCGAAGGAGATATTCTTTGCTAGAGACCAGCTCCAAATGGGAAGTAACACTAAACTAGCTTATAAAGCTTGTCTGCAGGCTCTTTTTGATGCAGGTGCCCCAAGACCGCGTCCAGTTCAGGAGGACACCAGAAAGCTTTTAAACAAGATTTGGAAGAACAAGCAAATTCTACCAAGGATAAAAACTTTTATTTGGAGGCTTCTAAGGAAAGCGCTACCTTCAGGTGACAGAGCTTCTTCTTATTCCAAACATATAAATAAGAGCTGCTGTAGGTGTGGACTGATTGAAGATGACATGCATATATTCTTTTCTTGCCCTTTTGCCAGAGCGGCCTGGTACTTAAAACCCTAGAACATAAAGACAGACTATTTTGTTAGCAATAGTTATTCTATAACCTCAATAATCAATGCCTTATTAAATCATGAACACCCTTAGGCAAATCTAGAAACTATTTGTTCCTTTTTGTGGTGCCTTTGGAAATGCAGGAATGAAGAGCTGTTCAGATCAAAACAGAGCAAGCTACATCAGATTTTTTTCCAGGCACAAGCCCTTATGGAGGAAGCACATACTGTTAATAAGAAGGAAGAAGAGCCTGAGAAAAAAGTCAAAACTCTAGTAACCACTCCCCAGGGACACACGGTGACCTCAGATTTTCCTTTTCAAAATCCAAAAATCTATGTTGATGCTAGTTGGAAAAAGAAGAAAAATTATGCTCATACAGCTACAGGTCTCGAAGTTTTCATAAGTTGGCAGATCCAAGAAAAACCTACAGTTATTTTTGTGTTAGCCTCAAAACAAGATGTTCCATCACCAATACAAGCAGAGGCTGAAGCACTCCTTCTGGCAGCGGAGATTGCACACAAGCTCGACATACAAAAAAACCTGTTTTTTTCTCTGACTGCAGGAACCTCACTCTGGTAGCAGCTGCTTCGGATGTACGAGATCAGTTGAGACCTTGGGAAATTTGGAAGCAATTGGACCAGTTTCACAAACCGGTAAAAAACATGGACTCACAAATTTATCATATCTCCAGAGAAATCAATGGTGTTGCTCACTGCTGTGCTCATCAGGCAGTTAGATCAATAGGATCTATCCTACTAACTCGTGCAGAATTTTATCTCATACCAACTCTTGATGCCCTGTCGTTTCAACAATCTTGGAGATAGTTGATGAAGGGCTTGTAATCATGGATGTACAATGCTTCTGAGCTAAAAAAAAGATTATCGGGTAAGCATCCATCTCTTGTTCAAAAATAAAGAAAAAAAAAGATAAAATTCTAAGACAAAGATAAGATAATGTCGGCTGGAATGGACCAGCCGAAAAGACCGGTATGTTGGCCCAGCCCCAAACGCCGAGTGCAGTCCGGCGTGATGACGACAAAGTATTCCGGCGAGTTGCGCGCACGTATAAGAACCAGCTAACAATGATCAGCAAGCTAGCTAGCTAGCCTGATCAAAAGAACTAGCTCTCTCAACTCACACGGGAAAAACAATGTTGATGGCTACAGGGCCCTCTCGATCCTGCTGTTGTATTGAATCTCACGGTTGTCTTACAAGGCTACTATATGGGTGTATATATACCCGGCAAGACGACACAACGTCAATACGAATAGGTGTTGGACTACTAGTCCTACTCGGAACACACACGCACACGACACCGTTCCGTGTCCTATCGGGATTATTATTCCTAACAATCACCCCCCTAAGCACGATGTGCCCATCTTCACAGCTTGGACGCCGATCCTTCCTCGCATCTCCGCAAACTTCACTTGTCCCAAAGATTTAGTTAGGATATCCGCAAGCTGATCATTGGTGCAAACATAGTTGACTTCAATCTTGCTCTCCTCTACACACTGCCATATGTAGTGATACTTCGTATCAATGTGCTTACTCCTGTCATGATGCACCGGATTCTTGCATAATGAAATTGCAGACTTGTTGTCAATATTGAGCACCACTTGTTCTGCCTCTTGATTGGTGAGATCACCTAGTAGACTTCTTAGCCACACACCTTGACACGCCGCAGTTGCAGCCGTAATATACTCAGCTTCACAGGATGACTGTGCCACCACTTTTTGCTTTTGTGATAGCCAACTTACTATGCTTCTTCCCAAGAAATATGCCACGCCCGAGGTACTCTTACGGTCGTTAATATCTCCTGCCATGTCGCTATCATTGTAGCCAAGTAGCTTCACCTCCTCCTCTTTCGAGTAGACAATACCAAAGTTTGTAGTACCTTTGATATACCTGAGTATATGCTTCACGGCTGTCCAATGCTCCATTGTGGGTGCTTTCATGAAGCGACTCACATAGCCAACGGAATAGGCCAAGTCCGGTCTTGTGTTAATGAGATACCTCAAACTTCCAACCACACTCCTATACTCCGTTGCATCAACCGCAGGTGCTTCACTCCTTTTGCTTAGTTTAAGACGAGGTTCTATCGGAACATGAGTTGGATTGCATTGTTCCATGCCACACTTCTCGAGTATCTTCTTTGCATCTGCCTCTTGGCATAGCATGATCTCACCCAGCTTTTGATGTACCTCGATCCCAAGGTAGTAGCTCAACAAGCCTAGATCACTCATCTTGAATAACTCCTTCATCTGTAGCTTGAACTTTTCAATCTCCTTCTCATCCGCTTCTGTTATCAATAGATCATCAACATAGATGCCAACTAGTAGATGATCCCTTCCTTTACCTCGCTTATACATCGCATGCTCCAGTGGGCTCTTCTCGAATCCGAGAGAGATCAATGTACGATCAAGCTTGATGTTCCACGCCCGAGGGGCTTGCCGTAGCCCGTACAACGCCTTGTGTAGCTTCAAAACCTTGTGTTCTTCTCCCTCTTTGATGTATCCCGGTGGTTGCTTCACATAAACTTCTTCTAACTCCCCATTCAAAAACGCGGATTTCACATCCATGTGATGCAATTTCCAAGATTCTTGAGCTGCGAGAGCGATAAGTAATCTCACCGATTCCATCCTTGCAACGGGAGCAAACACTTCTTCGAAATCCACACCTTGCTCTTGCACATACCCCTTGGCAACTAGCCGAGCTTTGTGTTTCACCAACTTTCCTTCGGCATCCTTCTTGATCTTGTACACCCACTTGAGCCCTATGGCCTTGTGATTGTTGGGTAGATCGACAAGCTCCCATGTATCGTTGTCTTTGATCGATCCCAACTCCTCATCCATAGCACGACGCCAACACTCCTCTGTATTAGCATCCTCGAATTTCGTCGGCTCCTCGGTGAGTAAACACCGACCTTGTCCTCTCCTCGCCTCGCTTGCCATTGTCTGAAAGGGTCTCCGACGGATACAACTCCAGTACACTTCGGAATTTTTCTGGAGTAGGTGGCCGTCTCCTTTCTTCCCGTGCACTTGGAGGAGACGTGGAAGCTGACGTAGTACTTGTTTCAGTGTCTACTGAATTTCCTGCAGTTTCTGTCGGTGTACTGCATGTTGGCGATGTGACATCGTCGCCCGCGTCCACTTCTGGACTGCCGCTAGTCCCTCCTGGACGGGAGTGTGCAGCTGATGGGCCACTTGTGCTAGGGCTCGTCCGCTGCGGATGGATGGCGACGCCGAGCCTCCAGTGCGCGCGTGAGCTGCTGCTCGTATCGACTCCCACACGAGATACCTCTCCAGCGAAGCGTTGTTGCTGCACTTCCGTTCCATCTTCAACCAGCCTAAATCCGTAACGCCACGGGACGCCGTTTCTTGATCATCTGCATGCAAATCACTGTAGACTACAGTAAATATTTCATCAGAAATTGATTGTACCGGTTCCACAGAGCCCCAATTCTATGATTTCTCCTCCTCGAAGACGACGTCGCGTGTCACCACCACCTGTTTTTTCACTGGATTGTACACGCGATACGCCTTCGAACCGTATTCATAGCCGATCATGACCATTGGAGTACTTCGATCCGCCAACTTGCTAGTATGCCCGGTCACCGTCTTCACATGCGCCACGCACCCGAAAGTGCGAAGATGATCAACCGAGGGCTTGCGCCCGTACCATGCTTCGTACGGTGTCATACCAACTACACTCTTAGTTGGCGCCCTGTTCAGCAAATAGACGGCCGTCGTGACCGCCTCGCCCCAAAACCTGCCCGGCACGCCTTTGCTTTTCATCATGCTACGTGCCATGGCCACCACGGTTTGGTTCCTTCTTTCCACAACACCGTTTTGCTGCGGTGAATATGGTGCGGTGAGATACTGCCGGATCCCATTAGCTTCGCAAAAGTCCTTGAATTCATTGGATTTGAACTCCCCATCCCGATCGGTACGGAGGGCCTTCAACTTTGCCTCGGACTCCACCTCGGCTGCCATCTTCACAATCCTGAACGCTTGCAAAGCTTGATCCTTACTCTTCAGCAACACAACCCACATGTATCTACTGAAGTCGTCGACGATGAGCAAAAAGTACTTGTTCCCGGCGGGGGTCGCCGGCGTGATTGGTCCGCATAAGTCTGCATGCACCAACTCAAGAACCTTACTTGCTCTATATTGTCCCTCCCTTGGAAACGGGGCTCGCCTTTGCTTTCCAATGAGACAACCGTCGCACACCTGCTCAACATGATCAACACACGGTAAGCCACGTACCATCTCCTTCTGTCCAAGTTGTCGTAGAGCTTGGAAATTTAGATGTCCGTAGCGTGCATGACACTTCCACGCCGAGTCTTCCATGCTTGTCATCAAACATAATGGATCCGCCCGATTGAGATTGAGAATGTAGAGTCTATTCTTCGACCTCTCCACCTTCATGATGAGCTGCCTTTGGCGGTCATATCCCCACAGGAACTCGTCCTCCAACACGATCTTGCATCCACGCTCCGCGAGCTGACCAAGACTGATAATGTTGGTCTTAAGCTTGGGAATATAGTACACGTCAGTGAGTACCTTGTGACCTCCATCCTTCAACTCAAACAGGACAGTGCCTCGTCCTGCAATCTCCACCTTCGACCCATCGCCGAATCGAACGGAGCCTCTAACCATGAGGTTCAACTCAGAAAACTGAGCCTTGTCGCCGGTCATGTGGTTGCTAGCGCCTGTGTCGAGGTACCAAACGTCGTGAGCCGTCTGCATCCTCCGCGGGAAGACCTTCTCTTCCACGAGCGTGACAATCTCCGTAGCGGACTCCTGGGGAGTTGATTCCTTGGTGGTCATTAACTCGCAAGCTTCGAGCATGAGCATCATCGGTCCATCATCTCCTTCCTTCGCCATGAGAGCCTTCTCCTTTGAACGGTTAGGACACTCCGATTTGAAGTGCCCGAGCTGATTGCACTTATGGCAGCGAAGATTCTTCTTGTCGAATTTCTTCTTTGGCTTCTTCGGCTTGCTGTCCGACTTCTTCGCCGGGACCGAACCATCGCCACTGCCAGATGCTTTATCGCTCCTCTCCTTGGCGACCATTGTCTGCCACTGGGCACGTGTAAGCATGAGGTGCTCATCTTGATTCGCGTCGCCGTAGGTGATCTTCATCCGCTCGTCATGCGCCTTGAACCGTCCAACCAGGTCATCCATCGTGAGGGTAGTGAGATCAACGCATTGCTCGATTGCCAACACCACAGATATGTACCGCGGCGACGCCGCGCGAAGGAAACGCATTACGACTGAGATATCTTCCAGCTTCTCACCTTGCGCGTGAATCCCGTTGACAATTGTGGCTACCCTCGAGGCAAAAGCGTCCAGCGTCTCATCTCCTTCCATCTCTAGGTTCTCGTACTTCTTCTGCAAGGTTTGTAGGGTCGCCCTGCGGACGCGCTCGTGCCCAAGATTCAACGTCTTGAGTGTCTCCCATGCCTCCTTTGCAGAAACCTTTGAGATCAGGTGCTGCATCACGTCCGCCGGCACCACGGAGCCGATGGTCGTGAGTGCCTGTCGGTCCTTGCGGTACTTCGACGCGCCCTTCTTGAACTCGTCGCCGCCGGGATCGACAGCCTCCCAGATGTCGTTGCCCTCCATGGCCCACTCCATCCGTTTCGCCCATGTCGTGTAGTTGCCGCGATCATACCGTGGGTACTGCGACGACACCGATGCACCCGCAGCCGCACCGGAGTACTCGCCTTGCTCCTTGCCCGTCATGACCTCTCGTTACTAGGAGATCCTCCGCGAGGCTCTGATACCAATTGTTGGCTCAGCCCCAAACGCCGAGTGCAGTCCGGCGTGACGACGACAAAGTATTACGGCGAGTTGCGCGCACGTATAAGAACCAGCTAACAACGATCAGCAAGCTAGCTAGCTAGCCTGATCAAAAGAACTAGCTCTCTCAACACACGAGTACGTACGGGAAAAACAATGTTGATGGCTACAGGGCCCTCTCGATCCTGCTGTTGTATTGAATCTCACGGTTGTCTTACAAGGCTACTATATGGGTGTATATATACCCGGTAAGACGACACAACGTCAATACGAATAGATGTTGGACTATTAGTCCTACTCGAAACACACACGCACACGACACCGTTCGGGATTATTATTCCTAACAGGTCGATCAAGGCATAAGCACAGTGGGTGCAGCCGGCAGCGGGACGAAGCAGGCGAGCGCGTGCGATGGCGTGGATGTGAGCCGGATGGAGTAGCACATGCGCGCTGGGCAGGTGTTGCCGAATGGAATTTGTGGCCAGGTGCGCATGCATGTACGTATTCTTATACGTATCTGACGCTGGTAGCTAACTAGGTGATTTTGGCTATTTGCAATCATCGATTGGCTTGCTTGCAGGGAGCTAGCTGAGCGCATAGTCAGAGCTCGCGCATGGGAAGCACAACGGCGGGCTGGGCGGGCACGGGCAGAGCTGTCAGCGGGGCGAAGACCGTCGCGGGCGTTCGCGGAGGCGCGCGGGCTCGCGTGGAAGGCTCGCTGGGGTCGCGACAGCGCCCGCGCAGGCGCGACACGAGTGTGCTGGGGAGTGGCGTCGCATGGGCGCAGCTTGCCGGCAACACGGGCGCACGGACGCGCACGTGCGGGCTGAGCGGAGCAGCTGCTGATGGGGGCGGACGGCGTCGGCGTGCACGGGCACGAGCGCATGGAGCTTGCCGAGGAGGCGGCGGACCAGCACCGCGGACGCGCTGCGGACACAGGAGGCTCACGCGCAGGCCCGTACGCATGCGCGGGACGGCCAGGACGAGCACGTTCGCGTGCCGGTGGGCGTGGAGATGCTGCCGCGGGCGTCGCAGGAGGACGACGGCCGCGACGGCGCACACAGGCACACGAGCAGGAGGAACTCGCCACGGACGCAGCAACAGCGAGGCCGGCGGCGGCACGACGTTGAGGCCGACGAAGACGCGGACGGCGAGGCCGAAGCGGCGCGAACGGCGATGGCGGGGACGGCGAGGCCGACGTGGCGCGAACGGCGAGCCCCCGAGAAACTTTTTGAACTGGGTCGGTGATGAAAAAGTCGCTCTCGTGCGAAACGAAACTCTGGTCGCGGCCATATCTCGCCCCACGATGGGCGCCAAATGTCGTCGATATAGAAACGGCATTGACTAAGAAGACTAGATAGAGGTGTGCGAGCGAGCAGGGCGACTGCGATGGCGTCCGCAGGCGGAATTGGGTAGCGAGACATAGGAAGTATCCAGGTTCGGAGCCCTCGTGGTGAGGTAAAACTCCTACTCCTGCATGTCTGGCAGTATATGTGGATATAATCGGGCTACAAGTTTGCTCCTAGAGCTATATCTGAGATGAACTGAGTGTATGTGTGTATGAGAGCTAGCTAGCAGGGAGTGATCAAAATGACCAGGTGCTAGTAGTGTGTGTGCTAGCTGCCAGGGAGTGGCTCCAAGTAAGCATGCGTGTATGCTAGCAGGAAGTGTCCATGCGGTGTCGATGGGTCAATGAGAGAGCCCCCTTGGTGTCTTATAGTGGTGGCCCAAGGGATAAGGGTGAACCAGTAGCCTAACTCAACTATTCATGGTGTCATGCATGAGGTAGTACAAGTACAATGCATAGTGTCCACTATTCACTATGTTATCTGGTAGTGTCGTGCATAGAGCATAGTGTCTTGTGTCTTGTCCGTCTTGTTAATATGTGGTGCTTGTCCTTCTTCTGGTATATTTCCTGGTGGATCTGGATCGATCCGGCTAGGTTGGAGGGCAGCGACAAGGCCGGCTGCACCCACTGCCGGCTGTCCAGCCGGCCACAGGTAAGCGGCGGGAGTGGCCGGCAGGGCGCGAGCAGACCGGCTGGAAGCATCCAGTCGGCCCATGTCGAATATGTCGTACTTGCCTTTTTTGATTGTCTTGGGGCTCTTTTGGGGCATCTTTGGTGTACCCGGGGACCATCCCCCCGACATTCAGGTCATCCTTCTTCTTTTCCACCAGCACCAGATTAGATAGCCAATCCGTATGAAGCACTTCCATGATAAACTTGGCTGCAAGGAGCTGAGCTATCTCATCCCCTATGATCCTTCTCCTATCCTTGGTGAAGTGGCGGAGAGGTTGCTTCACCGGCCTTGCATCAGGCCTGACATGCAAAGAGTGCTCAGCTAGCTCCCTCGGCACACCTTGCAGATCTTGAGTAGACAAAGAAAAAATATCCCGATTCTCACGGAGGAAGCTGCCGAGCTCGCTTTCCTATTTGTCATTCAGGCCCGCACCAATAGTGATGGTGTGCTCTGGGAATTGGTCATAAATCTGGATCTTCTTTGTGTCCTTAGTTGGCTAGAATGATATAGTCCCATGAAGGTTACTTAGTGCTGGCATATTCAGCTGTGCCGACTGAGCCAGAGCTGCCACTTCCTGGATCCTCTTTTTCTCTTGTGCAATCACCAATGACTCGACTAGATTTGATCCGGCTGAGGCACATTCGATTGACCTCCTATAATCTCCTGGAGTGGTGATGACCCCATTAGTTCATGGCAGCTTCATCTTTAGGTAGCCAATATGTGTACTGGCCATAAACTTGGATATTACTGGTCTGCCAAGCAGTTCATGGTAACAGCTGTCTAGATCCACAACCTCGAACAACAAGTTTTCCGTTCTGCAGTTCTCTCATGTGCTGAATAACACATCTATCCTAACTTTGCCAATTGGTTCACAGGACAACCCCAACACAATGCCATGAAAAGTTGTCTTAGTTGACTGTAGCATGTTTTCCCAGATACCCATCTTGTGCATTGAATCCTTGTACAATATATTGATATTGATACCATTGTCAATGAGTACCTTGGAGAACTTCACATTAATGTTCGGCCCGATGAACGTCGGATCAAGAACCAAAGCATATGATCCAGGAGTCGGCATGAGCTCAGGGTGATCCTTGATACTCCAAGTGATTTCCTGGTCCGACCAATGCATATACCTCGGCACTGACGACATAACTGCATTGACTTCCATGTGTCGACGCTGCACACTTTTCCTATCCTTCTCTTCTGTGGTGAACACACAATAACTCTGATGATGCTACCTATAGTCATTTCGCCCAACATTACCGGGGTTTCCACAGTTCTCTTGGTTCTGATTAGCCACTTGATGCACATCATCTCTTCTTTCATGGTTCTCATACCTCGGTGGTGGTGGAATTAAAGCTAGTTGCTGTTGAGCATTTCCTCCTGTGAGATGTGGTGGGTGATTCTCCTGAACTAGCCCAGCCTCACCCAACGCACATTGCATCCATGCACACTGCTGAGTCGTGTGATTCGCTAGCTTAGCCAGATTGAGCGTGTGGAACTTGTAGGGATGATCCAACATGGACTCATATGTATACTTTGGCTTTTCCTACCATTGCTTCTTATGCTAAGAACTCCATTGATTCTTCCCATCATTCTTTGGTGTCCATTGATGGGCACTCTTTTTATGTCACTGGTTGCCTCCATATCTCGGCTGATCTTGGCTCACAGCAGTGACATGGTTCGAGTTATAACGGTAATCCGGCTTACCATCTCTTCTTTTACCTCAGAAATCATTTCTCCGGGATGAACCGACCCCATCCTCGGCGTAGTACTCATCATTCGGCTCAGCCTACATAAGCAGGGGTTGGGTTGGATCTCCTAATGCATATGAATCTACAATCTTGATTGTCTTTGCCAACGTAGTTGGCATATCTCTTTGTAGCCTTTGCCATAATACACTTGCATGTCTACATCCTTGCATGAACCACGCGATAGCCTGTGATTCGATTACTCCTTCACACGAGTTGTGCAAGGTACACCACTGAGTCAAACTCTCTCGGTTAGTCTCATTCGGCCTCTACTTACACATTGCCAAGAGTTGTGGCCTATTCGTCATCTTGTACATGCTGCTAAAGTTATTGATGATCATCTCCTCAAAATCCAGCCAATAGTTGATACTTCCTGCTGGCAAATTATTTAGCCAGACCCTTGCTGGTCCTTCTAGCATCTAAAGCACATATCTTACTACCCATCTGAGGTTGCCATGTGCTATATTCACAACTATGGCGTATACAATCAACCAGTCTTGTGGCTTGGTACTACCATCATATGTTTTTGTTCCCCTGGCTAACTAAAAGTTTGGCACATGTGGCTCTCTCATGATCCGAGGTCCAAAACATACAGGGCCTAGAGGTCCCTATCCTTCCATCAGCTCCGACATATAAATCATGTCTAGCTTCAGGCTTGCATCATCTGGCTGCAAGTTTCTGTTTCCTAGCCTTGATCCCATTGCATTTCCCACCAAATGATCCTCTGTCCTAGGAAATCCGGCATTGGCCATAGCCGAATAACCATCATTGTATCTATTTTGCTCCGGGTTCTGCAGATGTGGTCTTGCCGAGGTATATACCTCTACTGATGTTGCTGAGGTATATACCCTCCTCCAGCTGAGTTACGCTGGCCGGCATATCCTTGACCGGGGTTTATGTTGCCTCGGCTAACACTCTCTTGATCCGCATTGGACTGTACTTGCTTTCCTTTCTCGGCCACAGCCGGGTCATAGGGCACATTTGCTTGTCCTTCTTCCTGAGGTCACCACCCCTTCTCTCCTTGGGCCTGCGCCGGGTGAGGAGGTCGTCGCGACTGATTTTGTAGGAGCACCCCCAGCCGAATGAACGACGTGGGAACCTCCTGGCCTTGCCAGGTTGTTCTTGAGAAGCGCTTCATTCTGCTGGTTCGCTATGCGCACGAGCTCATTGACTCTCTCTTGCTTCCTTTGCCAGGACTCGCCGGATAAAGTAGGTATCTCGGCTACTGCGGCATCCGTGGCTCTGTCTTTACTGGCGTGCTATACCTTCGCAAGCCTGGGTTAGCCAAATCTCCTGGCCTTGGCACACATTCTTTATCTATATCACTAAGGAGGTTTTTCCCCTAGTCCTTACACCGTCCATGCGAGTTGGGCTAGTGTTAAGCTTACTGGCCCTAGCATATTCACGCAAGGTGATCTTCAGGGACAACTCAGCTGCTGCTACTTTCTTGGCTCCCTCTAGCACTTTTTGCCGAGTCTCCTCCATCTCGTCCTATGCCTAAGCTGGATCTAAAATGGGAGATAGAGGAGTGGTTAAGTTCTCTATGAATTCCTGCAGTATGTTCTCCGGCTTCTCCAGCAAAGGGAACCTCGAACGAGCGGCTTTGCGGGTGGTATCCCCTTCGTCAGCCAGGACTCTGCTGGTGCCGGCACCAGCACCTGGCAAAGTCATCATCACCTCGATGCAGCTTGCGGGGCGAGTGATACATTGACCACGAGCCATACATAGGGGAGACTCTCCCTCTTCCACGACTCGTTGTGGGTACACGCAGGAGACATCGACACCGATGTAGAACTTGTGCACATCAAAGTTGACGAAGACACCATTGCGCAGAGGAGGGAGCTTGCCAAGTTGCGCATGTTATCGCTGACATAGTCCTACGATTTGAATCGCTAGACTAGCCTAGATACGATGCTCTCCCCTAATGCGATGAAGTTTCTCGTCCAGATCTTGACTCCAGCTAGCACCGCTGCTAGCCCCATGGTGGGCGCCAACTGTCGTGGTGGTGTCACGGCAGATGCCATGGGTAGGCTAAAGATGGGGTCAATGTGCACTATAGGTATCCAGGGATGGATAATGTAGTGTATCTACACACGATGAACACTCTAAAGATCTTGTATTTAGATCTATAATGGTGTACAACTTGCTGCTTGAGCTGTATTAGAGAGAGGAAGAAGATGAACTATCTCTACTCTCTCCTCACCCTAGGGTTTCCCCTTGTACAGAATGAATCCCATTCTCCTTGGAGGCCCTGGCTCACCTTATAAAGGGGTGGCCAGGTTACAATTAGGGCTTACGTGGATAGCATATTCCTTGGATATTCTCTTCCCAAAATAGTAACTCGGCAGCCTCCTTTCACCCGTCGCCCTCCTCTACACGGCAATGGCACACAGTCCATGACATGTGACCATTGAGGTCAGGGACTGTCACCTCCATGACCTTCTGCACTGTCCCTATTGATCTGGTGTCTTGTCCTTAGCGCTTGTATCTTCTTGGATTCCTGAGAGAGAGAGAGAGAGAGAGAGAGAGAGAGAGAGAGGAAAGTGTTGACCTTGGGGCTCATTCTGTCCTTCTCGAGCACACCAACCCATGACTCGGCCGTCCCTATTGACTTGGCCAAGACGGTACCTGCAAACATCAAACATCCTAGTCATCGTGCCAACATACCTTATATGTCGGCCGAGTCTTTCTGGTGCTATTCATCTTAGGGTAACCCGGCCATTATTTGGACGACTCTTATATATATATCGGTCGGATCATTCCTTGTCTTGATCAACACCTCAGTGGGCTTTACCTTTTACCTTCGCTTGACCATACCTGGGGTCACCCCCTGACAATTGCATCATCATTATATCATGCTCATGTCACCATGCCACCTTCACTACCAGAAATGTTTCCTTCCACAACGACTAGGCCCGTCGGTCGTCGTAGACGGCGCGCCTTCCGCGATGAAAATACCGGCTCGACCATGGATGATGCATAGCTTTTTTTAGGTTTCGTGCCCCTCTACTGCAATAAAACCGCTAAAAATGTGGAAGAAGCTCGACGGGCGTGTGGGAGAAGTAAGATTTCCGCTTCCTCGCGAGATGTTGACTCGCCGAAGTATTTTTTAGCATGTGGGTCCCAGACGTCTGTGACTCTAGCACAAACTTTTCGATCGCGCCTCCCTTGTAGGGGTTAGTAGCATGGAAAACAAAAAAATTCTACCGCATGCACACAAACAAGCCAAGATCTATCTACTAGATTGCAGCAATGAGTCGATTAGAGTACTCACCCTCGAAGATTCCAAAGCGGTTAACGAGAGCAGATTCTCGTGGGTGATGTAGTCGTACACTTGCCGATCTCAAGATCGCATAGACGATCCTTCCGGCGTTCAGCAGCTTCCGCAATGGGTCACACATTCTTTTCGATGAAGACCTTCCTCTCCTTGTTCCAAAGAAAATGGAGGTTGTAGTTCTCCACTCGCGATTCTAGCAGCACGACGACGTGGTGTCGGAAGTAGAGGGAAGATCCTACAGGGCTTCGCCTAAGCCGGAGCAGGTTATGGTGGAGAAATAGGGTTCCCCGCTGATCTAGGGTTTAGAGGCCGGAGAGGAGGAGGTGGAGTCGGAGGCGGCGAGCGGCAATGGCGGCAGCACTGGGACGGTGGCGACGACGCGGCTAGGTGGGGAGGGGCTGGTTGTGTGTCTCTTGGGGCACCCCCTCCCCTCTATTTATGAGAGGGAGGGCAACTTGGGATAGGGAAGTTTGAATCCTTCCCCAACTTCCTCTCCTTGTTGGCTTGTGGTGGAGGGAAAGAAGGATTCTTTCCTTCCTCCACCAGGATACATTGTCCCAGTTTGACTTTTCAAACTTGCCTTTTGAATTTCAATTTGGAGCTTAATTTCTTTATTGTAAATGCCCAACCAAGTGACCTAGGACATGATTCAATCATTACACTTATCCATGACACATTCATGTACCCTTCCCATTCCGGTCTGGTGAATCTTCTAGACCCTTCTAGAACCTCTCCGATGAAATCATCGGAATCATTCCCGAACTCCGGAATTGGACTTTCCTTATATGAATCTTTTTCTCAAGACCATTCCGGATCTCCTCGTGATATCCAGGATCCCATCCGAGACTCTGAACAACATCCGGTCTCCCTACTTACATTCCATATCTACTAAACAACATTGAATCCTTAAGTGTGTCTCCCTATGGTTCGTGAATTATGCAGACATGACCGAGACACTTCTCCGATCAATAACCAATAGAGGAATTTGGAAATTCATATGGATCCCACATATTTCTACGATTAATTTGCGATCGAATGAACCACTTACATACGATACCATTTTCCCTTTGTATCGCGATAGTTTACTTATCTGAGGTCTGATCGTCAGTATCTCTGCATACCTAGTTCAACCTCATTACCGATAAGTACTCTTTTGTTGTTCCCGTGATATGTGATCCCTTGTGAGCCAGTCACATGCTTGCAAGCTAATTGGATGACATTCCACCGAGAGGGCCCAGAGTATATCTATCTGTCATATGGATGGACAAATCCCACTCTTGATCCAATGTGCCTCAACACATACTTTCCGAACAGTCAATGCCACCTTTATAGCCACCCAGTTACGGTGTGGTGTTTGATGTCATCAAAGCATCCATCCGGTGATGGTGATTAGCATGATCTCATGGTCGAAGGAATTAGGTTACTATGTATCAGAAAGCTTATATCAAATGAACTATTGAAATGACTTGATCTTTATGCTACTCTTATCTATAGGAGTATGTCCATCACACCATTCTCCTAATGATATGATCTTGTTGTTAATAACATCTCAATGTTCATGATTAGGAAACCATGATCATATATTAACCAACAAGCTAGTTTAACAAGAGGCTTTACTAGGGACTATTATATGTTTATAAATCACACAAGTATTAATGTTTCCGGTTAATACAATTATAGCATGGTATGTAAACATTTATCATAAGCATGAAGATATTATAATAACCTCTTTATTATTGCCTCTTGGGCATATCTCCAACAGTCTCCCACTTGCACTAGAGGCAATAATCTAGTCTCAAATCTTTGTGTATTCAACACCTATGGCTTTTCGGTGTTGTATGTACACGATTGCTAGTGATCAACCGATCTTCAGATCCGACACTTTCAGGTCCGTGTGTAATTGCATGTCTTTGCGTCTCTACGCATCACTCATTCTTTAATGAGATGACTTTGTATAAATTTGGTCCTTTGGTGAGACCTTTAGTTCCTAGGGGTTAAAACATGTTGACAATATTTTCGTACAATATATCTTCATAGTATTATCCCGCTATGAACTACACCTAGTTTGATAACAAACTACTTGACACAAATGCCCTCATTTGCTGCTATAACAGCTGTCATATACTTAGCCTTTTGTTGTAGTATCTGTCACAATGTATTAACTTTGGAACTCATCGAAATCCATTATGGAACTTACTTTCCATCATATTGTGCCACCCTTAGTTTAGATTGAGATAAACTTAATTTGTACTTCGTGACAAAACTAGTATCAATGTAGTACCATTTACAATGAACTAACCATCTATTTGTCACTTCTACAAAATAATATATTCTTAGTTCTTCCAAAACATCATAAGAATATCCTTACTATCGTCCAATGATCATCTGATGAATCATTCTGGTATATGCTCATAACATTTAGAGCATAGGACATATCTGGATTTGTACATATCACAGTATGATTGAAAAAATACTTTTTGTGATTTTATTCATCAAGTATCAATCAATACTTGAATCTTTGTTTTACTTACCAAGTGTCGATACACTTGAATTTCGATTTAATCCTTTCTGTGTGGCAAGAACCTTTCTTGTCATTTCCATATTGAACTCATTCAATATATCATCTATGTACATTTGGCATAACCATATTAGCGTCTCAATCTATCTATATAGATATTGATGCCAAATATTCGGGTTTTGCCTAAGTATTTCATCCAGATGAAATTCTTAACATGTGTTAATAAAAGATACATCATTTACAATCAACAATATGTCTTCCAGATAATGTATTAGAAATATGTCTTAGCGCTCCCACTTAATTTCTTGCAAATGCAAGCATATTCATCGTCTATTATGAATTTAAACTCTTTTAACAGTTTCATCATGGTGAAGATTCCAACTCTGTGATGCTCACTTTAACCATTGAAGTTTGCATACGCTTTTAGCATCCTTTGAATTAACAAAACCCTTTGGACCGTGTTATGCACACGTCCTAGGTAACAATTCTATTAGAAGAACTTTCTTTTGTTTATTCAACTATCATATACCAATATATGTAGTGGTTGCTACATTAATCTGTCTAGACTAAATATTGCTATGAAAGATCAAATCTAGTCATAGTCAAACTTTGAGCATTGTTGTGAACTCTTTCCCAACATGTCGACTATTTCATAGATGTGAAACATCCATGTCTATTTGCGGTAACCCAACATACCACTTCATGATATAGTACACTATACTCGTTGACATAACACCAATGAAACACCGTTCACTAGTATTACATCCCTCAGAGTGGTACAACAGAAACACATCAGGTCCAAGACATGACTATAGGTTACAACTCAACTCTTTACACAAGATCCAGAGAACACTCTAGGTTAAAGAGAGAGAAAGAAACTCCTTACAAAGAAGAATCAGAAATAAATAACTCCAAAACTATCATACTATTAAGACTAGTATCTTAACTAGTTGTCTGGCATTGCTGCTATTGCAATACACTATAGAAATAGGTTCTATGGCTAGAGATTATATTCCTATCTACTCAGTAACTTCGTCTTCACTTGAGTTGATGTATATGTTGACTTTCTTGACTTCATTAAAGAGCTTTAGCTTTTGATGATGATTCTTGGAGCATGATTTGATGTAGACATCGTCTGTACTGGATTTAGGACCTAGCAAGGGTTAAGAAGATACTTTGATTACGAGCGTACTCAATAAGTTCACTAGAAAAGGAGTGTTTGATGCACTATATCTACAGCCTCAGACCATAGGTCGTAGGCAATGCAAGTTTTCATAAACATTTCTTCAAAGGTTGCTCTTATTCTGAAAAGCTATGCCTGTCAGCCTTCACGGCTTTACCAGAACTTTCATGGAGTTCCTTTCCTGCCGCGTTCGTAGCTCCTTCCCGGAACAGGGAGTAACAAGTTACAGTTCTTACACTCTGCAGAGGTGTGTCACTTTACCCATGAGAGACCTTAGGTTTTGTTGCATGGCCGGGAGTATGTCCCCGTTCAAACTTCCTTGGTTTGAGGCCCAACCTAAGATCCAAGCCAATCACTGCCTTCTCCACGACCCCGCATGTCTCCTTGGTGTACACCATGCCCACCTTTTGAATTACGGCAATGGTTTGTATAGACCGTTCAGATGCCGGAACTTTCGTGGGACGTTGAGGGCTCCCACCCATATGCTGTATATCCTCTACGAATTACCAATTAATATGCATGCTACGAGTGATAATAGCCACGACTCGCACATCCGGCTCCATGCGAGAGGGAAAAGATACAGCTGACTTCTCCGTCCCATTCCAAATCTCATGGTCAACGCGTAATATAGGCGCAAGAATCACTGACGACAAGGTTGTTAAGTCCTAGATAATATGTTCCTTTACAACCGGAACTCTTATAGTAGGTTATTACCTCATGGTAAATAACCTATAATCACATTATTATGAAAATAGTGTTTTCTGACCTTTTTTCAAATGCAGGTGATGACAACACTGCATTTGTAAAATACTTTACAGAAAATAACCAAAGGACATGATCAAGTGTGAACTTGTCTTTTGTGATTGCAAGATTATGCACTCACGGTCTTCTAGATAATATAAAAGATCCAATATCTGAAATCAACATCATTAGTCCGGTAAGGACTAATGTTTAAAGAAGCAAGATGCTATTATGCATAAGTAATGTAATGCAATTTCGTAAACTCGAATCCCGAGGTAACGTTGTTCTAGGGTTTGGATACTGGAAAGGTTTTCCTTGGAATGTGTTGCCCTTTTAGATTAAGTTTCACACATGTGCTTCTTATTAGGGCTTGTGAATGTGTGTGAAACAACATGTAAACATAATGGCATACAACAATAAGATATACTAATGAGATGTGCTACTCAAGGAATGCTTATATGTGAATTATCTTATCTTCAAGTTTTACCTTGCAAGTGATGACATTTATAAGGAACTGAAGTGTAAACAATCCTAGGTATATAAGTAAAGCTTAATGTAATGTGATTATTATTAATTTTCCTTTGATGTTTGAAGTGGCAAAAAGAATAACATTTGAAGAAAATCTTACTCAACTAAGCAGAAGCATTTAAGCTTTTAAGTTAAACTTATGAGTTGTTCTTTCTAGTTATAGTCTTTAAGTAAGAAAGAATTACTCCATTTGAATAATGACAACATTAGTATTTGAGACTTATCTATCTTGGTTTTTAACTTGGTTGGTTTGGTATTAGGATACTTTATAACTTAATTATAATAGACCAAAGTTAACTATAAAGCATATAATAAAGTCTTTAGCATTATTTAAAGTATTATAGACTAAAGTTAACTTTAAAGACATAGATGGACTTTAGGTGAAATGCTTGTTATACTTATACCTTGTTCACTTTATAATGTTTCTTTAAAGTTACTTAAGAATGGTATTATTTTTAGTTGGTAATGGTTTCTTTACATTATAAATATATAAAGGGATTTATCTCCTTATAAGGGTGTGGTTACGGTTTATGAATAAGTAAACAATATTATTCACTACTTATGAACTCACTATAGTGTTTTGATTTGTTTATAAACTTGTGATCAAAGTAAAGGAATGGGTTTTATCTCATTACAATTATTCTTGGAGACTTTAGATTGGATAAGGATCCTTCTATAAAATAACCTACACTTATGGTTGAATGATAATTCAATATAATTTCATTTTTTTAAATGTGTTGAACCATTTTGACTTCATAAAATTAGTATTTAAGGCTAATCCTATTTATTAGATTTAATTGGTTAATTTAAGAAATATTAACAAATTTTATTTAACATTATATGATTTATTAACTAAATAAATAGGTTTAAGTTCAAGTTATTAAAGTGTTTAACTTTTTATTTAACTTAAAAGTGGAATATTATATTTTTAACATATAGGTATTATTTTTTTGATCATGTTGGTATATTACATTTTTTTATGATTTATAAATAATAAGATATGATTTTTACAATACTTATTATTTTATAAAGACTTAATAAATAACATATATTTGATTAAGTGGAGTAATAATGCATGATTATAATTTTAAATTATAATTCTTTTTTTCTAAGATTTTTGGTATTTTATTTATATTTTTAATATTTACCATTATTAAAATATGATTTATCAAAGGATTATTACTTATAAATTTTTTATTAAGTAATATTTATTTAAATAATCTTCATAATAATATTTGATATTAGTTTTAAGTTGTAGATTTTATTTTTCTGAAAATTTTCATATATTAAACATAATTTTCTGAATTATAAAACAAAAGTTATTGATTTCATAAGATTGAATCATTTTATTTAATTTCTAGAATTAATAAACTAAGTAGTTTATGATGTAGTGCTGATGTCAGCATGGAGTGAAAAGTTTTTTTTACTAGGTCGATACTTACCCCCAGTCACTGATTGGTGGGGTCTATGCCACGTCATATCTATAGTTTTAATTTATTGCAGAAACATTTAAACAAAATAAATAGGGTTATTGCATCATACTGATGTCAGGACGACGTCAGCAATGGTGCTCACCCTTAGATCGATGCTCGATCCACTGATTCTAAGCGCGCCTGAATGTGTGGTCGTGGGGGTTAGAAAGAGGACGTCGCAGGGAGCAAGATGGTGGCGGCACCGCCTTGAAATGGTCACCGGGGACGGCGGTGCAACAACGGCGAGCGGCGACGGCGTCGGGCTCTCGCGGGGAGGAAGATCTAGAGGGAGAGAGAGGAAGCGGAAAGGTGCTTGAGCACCGGTGGCTCACCAGGAGCATGACGGTGGCTGTGGCGAAGCGAGGCGAGCACGGGAGACGCCAGAATCGATGCAAGAAGCGGTGGCTGGAGCTCGGGAAGGCGGTGTCCTTGTCGACGATTGGGAGATCCTCACGTCGATTCCTTTTGCGAGGCTGCTCACCGCGGCGAGGCGAAGCTTCCAGGAGCCACGACGAGGCTCGGGGCGGCCGGAGACAACGGGGCTCGACGGTGTCTGTGAGCTCTAGGGTTAGGGTTTGCGCGCTGGAGAAGAGGGGAGAGGAAATGACATGCTAGGGTTCATCCTTGGCGGCGTAGGGTCTTTGTAGGACGGTGCGGCAGCACGAATCTGGTGCACGCCAAGGCCAATGAGCTCGACAGCGAGATGCTTGCTCGATCCGTCGGCGAGGAAGACAATGGGGAAAGAGACAACAAAGGGGTACAGGCCAGTGCAGGACCGCACTTGGGCCAGATGGGCTGCATTGGATGCTCGTGAGCGATGGATAAAATAGTGAGGATGTGGGCCGTGGGCCAGATTTGTTGTTTCTTCTGTTTTTCCTGATTCTATCCCTTTTCACAATTCTGTTTTGTTTTTAACTTTGAATTTGCACAAATGATTTGAGTTTTCTTTATAAATTAGTTTGTTAAATAATTGTAGCAATAATGAATGTATTTAAAGTCATTTTGTGAACTTTTATTATATATTGTTTAGAGTTTCTTTATTTTCTTTATATAGACACTTTTCCTATTACTATTTATGAGGGCCTTTAATATGAATTTAATTTGACAAAAATTCATAAACTTATTATCGAATGTATTACTACTAACTAATGAGATTTTATTCTCATTGGTACTTAATATTAAGGCAACTTTTATATTTAGTGATCCTTCATAAGTATTTGATACATAAAGTTCTAAGTACTAATAGGGTTAATATTATTCCTATGAATTTAGGGAATAGCAATATAAATAATTTATTATTACTAACTTAAGAGTTAAAGGTTTGAGATTATAAATGTCTACCATGAATTATGGGAGTTTTAATATCTTTATATCCCTTGATAATTGTGAATAAAGATGAATGGTTAAAATATATTATCTTTCTATTAAAGATCTTGAATGATATCACCATTTAGAATTAAATAGTGGGATTGTTTTCTAGGCTAACTTATAAGAAGGAATTGATAAAGATAGTTCTTAAGCACCTATGATAATGATGGTTGAAAATAACAAAGATGTGCTTAAGTGAGTTGATATAGGAAATATTCCTATTAACCATTGTGGGCATACGATAATAAATCAATCATTTGATATGGATATTAGGCTTGGTTATAGAATTAGGTTTGCATGTTTACCAAGAAGTCCTACCTTCCATATTTCATAATTCTTGACTTCTACTTAAAGAATTCCTTTCCTAGATATACTACTTCCCTATATTCATCATCATGTGCTAACATGATGAGCTTTTATTTACAGAATATTCTTATCCACCTTTTATTCTTTTAACCCATTGGTAAATCCAATGAGCTTGACACTAAAGCTTTCATAATCTTCTCATATCCATACTTGGTTAAACCAAATACTCTACTGCTGATAACCTCCAATCCAACAAGTAGTTACTTCTAACTCCATTCATACTCTTCCTTAATCATCCATCACTACATTACTCTAGTAGCTATATATATACTTTACTTCACCTCAAGAGTTAGTATTTCACAAGAGGAAACTACTACTTCTCTAATCCAATGTTACTCTAGCATCATCTTAATCATACTTTCTTATCTCTACTTAACTCTAGTAACTCATACTCCAATCTCACATTATATTAATGTGACTTGTCATGGCTATCTTAGGATAACATATCTATACTAGGGTTCCAATCATGTTTTATCCACCAATGCCACTTATACATGATATAAGCATTCAATCTTGGTGAGTAAGGCATGATCATTATAATCTTTTGATCCTTTATGGTTTAGGTTTCCAGTTGGCTAATCAAGGCTTCATCAATCATTACAGTTGTATTATAATTATCTTCTATTTAGCTCTATTGGATTAAGAGATATACTTCATTGACTATACCTACTTGACCCAATAGGACTACTCCTATTAACTATCTTCATTATTCATCCTTGTAAGCTTTACCTCAGATACTCTTCTATTATTCCAGGAGTGAGTTAACTCCATCATCTATCACATTGATCTTATTCTCTTCCAACACTCTCATCCAATAAATGATACCTAAAACTAGCATTACTATTTACTTCTTCTTACTCCTATCTAAAGGACTGAAGTAAATTCTATGATAAGGACAAGAGTTGATAGGTCAAGAATTGGTGAATCAATAGTTGATTACTCAACATTGATGAACAACAAATATTAAGATAGGGTTCATTAGAGATGATAAAGTTTGATATGGAAAGAAAGATATATGGTGAATGATCTTGACTTGGTTTCTTTCCTACTCAAACTCACTAAAGAGTTAAAGTTAAGTGTTACCATGATACTCATGGTATAAGTAGATGAGATTAAGATAGATCAAGAATTAGTTGTTACATTCTTATTACTTAAGTTATATTTATAACTTGGTATTCATGAGTGTGTAATGAATTCAAGGATATGATTACTTAAGGATCAAATATGAACCATTAAGTAATATAGTAGGGTTAACTTTTATTACATTTGATCTACCCTTAGATCAAATCTCCCTTACCAAAAATAAGATTTTAGCAAAGGTCATATTGAAACTTATCGCAGTTAACTTGATGATCTACTTTAATTCCATCAAGTTAAGAGAAGCTTCAATCACTTTGACAAGTTTTTATTTAAAAGCGCGAAAATTATTCAGATTTTCTATGCATGAATGCAATGCACACAACTGTGTTCAGCTTATTTCTAAGCTCTAATGCTGGGATGTTACAGACTCTCCCCCTTAAAAAAACTTTGTCCTCGAAGTTCGTATACTCTCATGTTTCGGAGTAAGGAATTGTCTTGCATTGATTACGATAGGTCTCAACTCCATGGTAACCTTAATGGGCATAACTGTATTATTCCATATCCAGATCCTTTCCTTGATTTCTTACCATACTTGGCAATCTCCAACTAGTTGTCTTTAATACTCCAAAGTTCCTTTTACTTTAGTCCCTTAGGGATAAGTCATTATAAAATCCTTAAATTGGGGTCTCTGCTTTAGTTAATTTCCCTGATTAGGTATCCTAATCCAACTCCTTTACTTGATCATCAAACTTCCTTATCACACTAGGTAAGGTCTAGGAAGTCTCACTAAAACAGGATTTTAGATTCTATTAAACAATAATTATGGTCAAAAGACGAATCTTTGATTTGTCATTGTATGGCTCAAGCTGGTAATCTTTCCAAGATTGGATTTGAACTCATTTAGTCCATACCCATTGGAATTTCTTGTTCCTCTACACTTGTCCAATTGGATGTGCTTTATTCCCTCTTAAGTGTCATTTAAGAGTTGTTTTTCTTAGAATGAGTCTATTGGAGTTAGTCTATTCTGCCATCTTCAAGCTTTTACCTTATCAGGATTTTAGATAATCTTTTGTTATTACCTATAGTACTACTTCAACTTCCATTTATTAGTTACCTCAAGGTTTAAGTACTACTACCCTGAAGTACACTTTGATCTTTTATCCTGACATACTTCCGAAAGTAATTTCTGATGATTATCTTGTAACCTTATGAAGATAAGGCTTGCTGTTGTTATAGGTTAATCCTTCTTCTCCAACCTTTATTCGGAAAGTTAGATAATGATACTTTCATTTCTAATGTTTACTCTCCCCCTTAGGGTTTACTAATAGTCTTCAAACTGTCTATTTAGTATTTATTGGCTTCATAATTAGAATATTGGTCTCTATCCAGCTTATTCTTTACCTAGTTAGGGTCTCATGAAAGATGGTACAGTGTATCCACACATGTGTGGATCTCCGAAGTGAATCTTTCAGCATTATTTTTCTTACTTACTATTTGGACATTTTCGCTTTGATAGGTCAATTTTTGCGAAGCATCTCGAAAGACGATCGCTTAAATTTTATACTCATTTATGTCTTAATTAACTTAGGCCAAGTTTTATGCTCTTTATGCAACCATTAAGATGATCTGGTTAACTATGTTAACCAACACCGGCTGCGGACCAGATACCAAAGGTGGATCAGAATACCGACTATGGATCACATACCAGCTGCGGATCATCCTAGGTTCTAGGTATTACCCTACGGTTTTCGACATCCTTATGGCATTCTCTCTGAATTGTCAGAGATTGAATACCATTTTGGTTCCAAAGCTTCTTATTTGTACTTATTCATGATACTACCATGAACTAGTAAACTTACTCCATTAACTTCTTAGCAACATTACCTATTTTAGGTGAACTCTAAGTTCATGACTCCTTATTGCTTCAAGTATTTTCTACACTAGACTTTCTTATTATAACTGTTTAGTAATTATTTGAACTTGATCCATCCTTCAAACTACGCTAATACTTCTTATATTTTGCTTCATCCTTCATGTAAGTCTTCATCTTGGTCTTTGAATATCGTCACTCCCTTACACGAATTCCCATTCCTATCTAGGTCTATAACATCAAGTAGTAACTGGATGTTGCAACATGCATCTGCCCACCAAGTCAACTTCATGTATAGATCTAGTCAATCAAGAAGATCCAAGAAAAACAAATAAATTCAAATGTGGTACATATAACACACAATATTCTAAGCCCAGAATATAGTAGTTGAGTATAATATCTCTAAAATTCAGTCTTAGTTGTGTAGTATATGACACCTCCTCATATAGGTTTACAACGTGATACTTAGCACATAGACATAGAGTCAAACTATTCTTTATCTCAATATTTACCCAAATTGCTCAAGTGCAACAGGATAATCTTAAGCAAAGTGGTCTCAACTTGGTTTTGACTAACCTTTAGTCTTACCTTTGGAATGATTAACTATAACCAACCTTCCTTTATTGGTAAACTATCCTCACATGATTACTCCAAATGACTAATCAGATTCTATTTGCTAACTTAAACCATAGATTATTAGAAATTTTTAGCACCTATGATTTCTATCATAGCTCTACCACGGTATTTTCATACTTATACTTTAGGATAATTTACTAATTTTTGTCATATTTACACTCTCATCATGGTTTCGGAGCTAATCTCACCATGATCTCGTTATGTTTTACCTATACATCATGATTTAGGAGATAATCTCACCATGATGACTTTGTTTCTCATTGTACTACCATTGATTATTAGCATGATTTCACTTCATCACATAGAATTCTCAAGTGAATCCCACATGATTACTACTCATTACATCAACATTAAGACTACTTCCTTATGATGTCTTACACTTTATCCTGATCTACTGTGACCAATTAGCTTTCCTATAGTATCTTGGTGGTTTATGTCTCCCTCGAAAGACACTAAAGAGCACTTTACTGAGATAAAATAGATAACTACTCCTAAGAAAGATGACTTAAGCATCCAGCTTAAGTGTGACAAGGTTTATCCTCAAGTGGATACTCATTACAAGTGATAAGAATATTTGGTTTAGATAAGATGGCTCCTATAGTCACTATCCAACCTACAGATCTTCCTAAAAGGGTTTTTAATCCTAAGGTCAAAGCATATGCTCTGATACCAGATGCGGTGACCCAGCATACCACTGCATGATGCAGTACACTATAGTCGTTCACATAACACCAATAAAACACCGTTCACTAGTATTACGTCCCTCAGAGTGGTACAACAGAAACACAGCAGGTCCAAGACATGACTATAGGTTACAACTCAACTCTTTACACAAGATCCAGAGAACACTCTAGGTTAAAGAGAGAGAAAGAAACTTCTTACAAAGAAGAATCAGAAATAAATAACTCCAAAACTATCATACTATTAAGACTAGTATCTTAACTAATAGTCTGGAATTGTTGCTATTGCAATACACTATACAAATAGGTTCTATGGCTAGAGATTATATTCCTATCTACTCAGTAACTTCGTCTTCACTTGAGTTGATGTATATGTTGACTTTCTTGACTTCATTGAAGAGCTTTAGCTTTTGATGATGATTCCTGGAGCATGATTTGATGTAGACATCGTCTGTACTGGCTTTAGGACCTAGCAAGGGTTAAGAAGATACTTTGAGTACGAGCGTACTCAACAAGTTCACTAGAAAAGGAGTGTTTGATGCAAGTTTTCATAAACATAGGCCGTAGGCAATGCAAGTTTTCATAAACATTTCTTCAAAGGTTGCTTTTATTCTGAAAAACTATGCTCGTCAGCCTTCACGGGTTTACCAGAACTTTCATGGAGTTCCTTTCCCACCGCGTTCGCAGCTCCTTCCCGGAACAGGGAGTAACAAGTTACAGTTCTTACACTCTGCAGAGGTGCGTCACTTTACCCATGAGAGACCTTAGGTTTTGTTGCACGGCCGGGAGTATGTCCCCGTTCAAACTTCCTTGGTTTGAGGCCCAACATAAGATCCAAGCCAATCACTGCCTTCTCCGCGACCCCGCATGTCTCCTTGGTGTACACCATGCCCACCTTTTGAATTACGGCAATGGTTTGTACAGACCGTTCAGATGCCGGAACTATCGTGGGACGTTGAGGGCTCCCACCCATATGCTGCATATCCTCTACGAATTACCAATTAATATGCATGCTACGAGTGATAATAGCCACGACCCGCACATCCGGCTACATGCGAGAGGGAAAATATACAGCTGACTTCTCCGTCCCATTCCAAATCTCATGGTCAACGCGTAATATACGGCGCAAGAATCACTGGCGACATTGGTTGTTAAGTCCTATATAATATGTTCCTTTACCACCGGAACTCTTATAGTAGGTTATTACCTCATGGTAAATAACCTATAATCACATTATTACGAAAATAGTGTTTTCTGACCTTTTTTCAAATTCAGGTGATGATAACACTGGATTTGTAAAATACTTTACAGAAAATAATCGAAGGACATGAGCAAGTGTGAACTTGCCTTTTGTGATTGCAAGATTATGCACTCACGGTCTTCTAGACAATATAAAAGATCCAATATCTGAAATCAACATCATTGGTCCAGTAAGGACTAATGTTTAAAGAAGCAATATGCTATTATGCATAAGTAATGTAATGCAATTTCGTAAACTCGGATCCTAAGGTAACGTTGTTCTAGGGTTTGGATACTGGAAAGGTTTTCCTTGGAATGTGTTGCCCTTTTAGATTAAGTTTCACACATGTGCTTCTTATTAAGGCTTGTGAATGTCTGTGAAACAACATGTAAACATAATGGCATACAACAATAAGATATACTAATGAGATGTGCTACTCGAGGATTGCTTATATGTGAATTATCTTATCTTCAAGTTTTACCTTGCAAGTGATGACATTTATAAGGAACTGAAGTGTTAACAATCCTAGGTATATAAGTAAAGCTTAATGTAATGTGATTATTATTAATTGTCATTTGATGTTTGAAGTGGCAAAAAGAATAACATTTGAAGAAAATCTTACTCAACTAAGCAGAAGCTTTTAAGTTAAACTTATGAGGTGTTCTTTCTAGTTATAGTCTTTAAGTAAGAAAGAATTACTCCATTTGAATAATGACAACATTAGTATTTGAGACTTATCTATCTTGGTTTTTAACTTGGTTGGTTTGGTATTAGGATACTTTATAACTTAATTATAATAGACCAAAGTTAACTATAAAGCATTTAATAAAGTCTTTAGCATTATTTAAAGTATTATAGACTAAAGTTAACTTTAAAGACATAGATGGACTTTAGGTGAAATGCTTGTTATACTTATACCTTGTTCACTTTATAATGTTTCTTTAAAGTTACTTAAGAATGGTATTATTTTTAGTTGGTAATGGTTTCTTTACATTATAAATATATAAATGGATTTATCTCCTTATAAGGGTGTGGTTACGGTTTATGAATAAGTAAACAATATTATTCACTACTTATGAACTCACTATAGTGTTTTGATTTGTTTATAAACTTGTGATCAAAGTAAAGGAATGGGTTTTGTCTCATTACAATTATTCTTGGAGACTTTAGATTGGATAAGGATCCTTTTATAAAATAACCTACACTTATGGTTGAATGATAATTCAATATAATTTCATTTTTTAAAATGGTTTGAACCATTTTGACTTCATAAAATTAGTATTTAAGGCTAATACTATTTATTAGATTTAATTGGTTAAGTTAAGAAATATTAACAAATTTTATTTAACATTATATGATTTATTAACTAAAGAAATAGGTTTAAATTCAAGTTATTAAAGTGTTTAACTTTTTATTTAACTTAAAAGTGTAATATTATATTTTTAACATATAGGTATTATTTTTGTGATCATGTTGGTATATTACATTTTTTTATGATTTATCAATAATAAGATATGATTTTTACAATACTTATTATTTTATAAAGACTTAATAAATAACAAATATTTGATTAAGTGGAGTAATAATGCATGATTATAATTTTAAATTATAATTCTTATTTTTCTAAGATTTTTGGTATTTTATTTATATTTTTAACATTTACCATTATTAAAATATGATTTATCAAAGGATTATTACTTATAAATTTTTTATTAAATAATATTTATTTAAATAATCTTCATAATAATATTTGATATTAGTTTTAAGTTGTAGATTTTATTTTTCTGAAAATTTTCATATATTAAACATAATTTTCTGAATTATAAAACAAAAGTTATTGATTTTATAAGATTGAATCATTTTATTTAATTTCTAGAATTAATAAACTAAGTAGTTTATGATGTAGTGCTGATGTCAGCATGGAGTGAAAAGTTTTTTTTACTAGGTCGATACTTACCCCCAGTCACTGATTGGTGGGGTCTATGCCACGTCATATCTATAGTTTTAATTTATTGCAGAAACATTTAAACAAAATAAATAGGGTTATTGCATCATGTTGATGTCAGGCCGACGTCAGCAATGGTTCTCACCCTTAGATCGATGCTCGATCCACCGATTCTAAGCGCGCCTGAATGTGTGGTCGTGGGGGTTAGAAAGAGGACGTCGCATGGGAGCAAGATGGTGGCGGCGCCGCCTTGAAATGGTCACCGAGGACGGCGGTGCAACGACGGCGAGCGGCGGCGGTGTCGGGCTCTCGCGAGGAGGAAGATCCAGAGGGAGAGAGAGGAAGCGGAAAGGTGCTTGATGTCAACACCCAGGTTTTTAATCCCAGATGCCTGTTATGCCATACATCGCAATCCCAGGATTACCATTTTTGCGAGACATAACAGAATTGGAGACCATAGTACATCATCCATTACAAACGATACATAAGTTCTTACACAAATAGGGATCTCATGATCCAGTTCTTAATACAACATCAAGCAGCGGAATACGTAATAATAACGGTAGCGTAGGCGAAGCTCCATCTTCGGGGTCACAGGCAATGCTGACGATGGGAGATGATCCTAGTTGTCGTAACCTTCCTGGGGTCCATCCTCCATGTACTCCTCTGCATAGTATGGGCATGGGAATAGCCAGGGACAAAGCCATGAGTACTCTTTAAGTACTCGCAAACTAATACTAACAGGTAGAAGGGGTTTTTGGATAATAGGACACTAGGCTCTAGGGTTGTTTTGCAAAAGCCAGATTTATCTCTACTAAGTTTAGAAGCAACGAATGCTAGTTGAAAGTTTTATAGCACCTAAGTGGGAATTTGTAATTCAGATCACAACCCTGTTGTGGTCAAGTCAAAGTCTCAAATCATTTCACAAGTCATTTTGAAAAGTCTAACGGGGAACAGATGGCCAATCAGTCCATAATCATGGCACGCTTATTCAATAGTTGACACTCAGAGAGATTGTACACTTTCACCACAACATTCGATACATCCGTGAACAAATCCTGAATTCACCATACTCGATGTCGGATAATCAATCCTAACCTTTCAATTACACGCCTAGTATAAGCACCTCTCCTGTGAGTTTGGCCTCCCAACCATGACCAACTGTCATCTTGGGTACTGCAGTGGACAATCTTCACAAGGTAGCCTCAAGATGCACCTTGGCCGTGAGGGAACTGATACTAAGGTATATAAGTTTCCAGTCAAGCCCTACCCAATATTCGGGTATTGTGGTTGTACGATAAAATTGGAATGGTATCGCATCTAGACAACCATCAGTTTTATAAAGGGCTAAGGCTCATGCCTCAACATTTTCATCACCAAAATCATCGGGTGTTTGGAAACACATGTCCAAAACATTTCAATAGAATGATCCATCATTCCAAGGTTTTCATAACCATTTTTCCACCAAGTATTCCCATCTAAAGTTGATCAAGTTTTATGCTTAGCGCTAGCATCTACAGGTGGGGGTAAGCAATAATGAGGGGTGGTAAACTAGGGAGTTCTGACTAAGTTCCATCTCATGCCTTGAGATGACATCAAGATTATCTAGCTTAGGCCAAATTTTATTGCTCTTTATGCAACCTTCAAATATTTTTCTAATATCTATAATTCACTTAAGTAAGCTCGAAGTACTAGCTTTGATAAAGAAATAAAGTAATCAAGCTTGCAAGTAAAACTAGGATTGGTTTATCAAGTGGATATGATCATATATGCTTAGGGCATATATTAGCCATAGTAACAAGTAGGGGTTTGTTGCATCAGTTGGGTATTCTGCAAGAGTTAACTTGCATCAATATCAGTATAAGCTTGCATAGGTATAGCATCAGCTTGCCTTGTGCAGAGCAGTGGTTGAAGTTCTCCTCGGCTTCTTCTTCGTAGAATCCTCCTTCCTCCTCGTATCCTTGGTCGGTACTATCATCTGTGAATAAATACGAGGTACACCATCACCAAACAATACTTAGCTACTTGCAATCATCACACACAAGGGTCCTATAGATGATCTAGCATCAACACTAATATTACAAGGTTAAAGCTCGGTTTAATTCCTTTTATTTTTAGAAAAGTAATTTCTACTCATTGAAAAACTACTTAAGATTTAATATTCTCTAAACCAAACATGGGATCATGTTGACACATGTCATCACCACATATTGTAGTCCAAGGGAATGTGATTTAAAGTGGTGTCACAATTTAATAAGCTTTTACCCTTTTATTTTAATTAATTAAAGTGGCTAGAAATGCCTATGTAGCATTCTTTTATTACTTGAACATTATTTCTGCAAGTAAACCTATATATTTTTATATATTCTGAAAGGTATGGTTAAATGTGATTTTTGAGAGTTGGAATCAACTCAAAAGCTATTATGGTTTCAATTTGAAAAATGTTTGAATGCAGAAAAGCTTCTGCATTGTTATTTTTACCATGGGTGATCTATAGATCCAAATGACTTGAATCCAACGGGCTTGGATTCAGCATTCACAGGCCTTTCTAAAAAAATTGGTTTCATTCAATTTGGTGCACTGAATCGACCTGGGTTGAATTTTGAAGTTGGGTACAGAAGTGAGTTTGAAATAAAATAGAAAAAGGTTTAATTCAAATAACTGGGCTGCGCGGGAAAAGTTAACGGGCCGGCCTGCTAAGCTTAAAGGTTCTGTGGCTGCTTAAGTGGGTGTCCCCACTCGTCAGTGAGACAGGGAGGGGTGAAGCGGTATGGGGCAACGTGGGTCGTTCGATCTGATTCTAATCCAACGGTTGGGAGTCATCATCGACGCGAGGCAACACCAGCGAGAAAGAAACCTAGCGCGGCCAGTGGGGGTTGCTGGGGGCTCACCGGGGTGCAGGCGAGGGTCGGCGAGGCGGGCGAACGACGAAGTCGATGACGGCGAACTCAGGGGTGGTCGCGGCAGCTCCTGGGGTGGACGAAATCGATGGCGCCCTTCTTCTCCGGTAGGCGGCTCCGGTGAAATTCCGGCGAGGTGGTGCTCGCCTTGCTCCGGGAACGGTGTGGCACGATCAGTGAGGAGAGGGGAGTGAGATGGTGTGAAGAAATCGACTGGGGGTGGCCTCTATTTATAGTCGAGCGAGGGGACCGACGGGGCGCAAGGTGAGCTCGTCGGGGGCGATGTTACAGGTGGCTACTGGCATGGGCGATGGTAGGGGATGGTGCGGTGTTCCCTGGCGATGCTCAACGACATGGTTTCGAGGCATGGGGCGGTGTGGCTTGGTCTGGAACATGCGACGCTCTGCGCTGCAGAGGCAGCGTCTTCGACGACGAGCGGTGGCTATGCGGCGCGGGGCGGCGAACAAGGATGTCTAGCGGTCTCCTGGGTCGGTGGGGATTGTGTGTGCACGCGGTGAGGGCGACGCGCGGTCTGTGGGCGCTGGTCGAGGGTGGCGCTCTGGCGCACGCTCGGCATGGTCGCTGGCGAGGTTGGCATGGTTTGTGCGTGTGGTCCAGGGCTTGGCAACACTCGCGGCTGGGACAGGGAGTGGCGATGGATGGTGGGCTGCCTCCCAGACATGCTGGCTAGGCTTGCTTCTCTTCCTAGCTTGCTGTCGATATGGGGGTGACATGGGTGTGCTCGGCTGTTCACCATTGATGGCAATGCCAAGCTTACAGTGATGCTAGGGGTTAGTTTAAGTTGTTAGATGATCTACTAAGGCTAGTGGTGCCCAGAGAGGGAACAAGTTAGGCCTCAATCACTGCTCACTATAGTGTTTAGATTTTGTATGATTTGTGTCTGCAACCTGTTTGATGAAATGGCCGCATGAAATCAAGTTTTGAATTTTGAAAAGATTTTTGGTGGGTTTGCTAGATTGGTGCTGGTGAGTCTGCAGATGCTTGGGTTTTGAAAGTTGAGCTTGTTTGAGTGGTTTTTGAAAAAGTGGGATCTTCCCATATGAGAAAGATTCAATTTTGAATTGTCATTTAAACTATGCATTTGAAAGTTTCTGGATGATCACAAGGTGGGCCTTGATACCTTGTTATGAGTACATTCAAGGGGTGCAAAGATCCAGAAAAGTTTCCATTAGGTTCTGAAAGTTTGAGACAGCCAAAGTAGGCATGGGAGTTAAATTGGTAAAAACGACCATTCCTTTATTTTATTGGTTTTGATTTATTTGTCCTTAGGAAAAGTTTGGGAAATGTTTAGATGATATTTATTTCACCTAGGAAACATTTTACAAGCAAGGAAACATACAAACAAGGTAGTTCAAAAGAATTTCAAATTAAATGCATACACATATGCATGCCTTCATAATTTTAATTAGAAAAGTTTTTGTTAACCCTCATTTTGATGATTAGAGTTTGATGATTTAAGTTTAGTATTTTTGGGATGTTACACTTGAGCACCGGTGGCTCACCAGGAGCATGACGGTGGTGGTGGCGAGGCGAGGCGAGCATGGGAGACGCCGAAATCGAGGAAGGAAGCGGTGGTCGGAGCTCAGGAAGGCGGTGTCCTTGTCGACGATTGGGAGCTCCTCGCGTTGATTCCTTTTGCGACGCTGCTCACCGCGGCGAGGCGAAGCTTCCAGGAGCCATGGCAAGGCTCGGGGCGGGAGGAGACGGCGGGGCTCGATGGCGCTGTGAGCTCTAGGGTTAGGGTTTGCGCTATGGAGAAGAGGGGAGACGAAATGACGTGCTAGGGTTAGTCCTTGGCGAGGCAGAGGGTCTTATAGACGACGACGGCGGGCGGCGGCACGAATCCTGGCGCACGCCGGCGCGGCGGAGCTCGACAGCGAGCTGCTTGCTCGATCCGTCGGCGAGGAAGATGATGGGGAAAGAGACAATGAAGGGGTACGGGCCAGTGCCGGGCCGCACTTGGGCCAGATGGGCTGCATTTGGCTGCTCGTGAGCGATGGATAAAATAGTGAGGATGTGGGCCGTGAGCCAGATTTGTTGTTTCTTCTGTTTTTCCTGATTCTATCCCTTTTCTAAATTCTGTTTCGTTTTTAACTTTGAATTTTCACAAATGATTTGAGTTTTATTTGTAGAATTAATTTGTTAAACAATTGCAGCAATAATGAATGTATTTATAGTCATTTTGTGAACTTTTATTGTATATTGTTTAGAGTTTCTTTATTTTCTTTATATAGACACTTTTCCTATTACTATTTATGAGGGCCTTTAATATGAATTTAATTTGACAAAAAATCATAAACTTATTATAGAACATATTACTACTAACTAATGAGATTTTCTTTTCATTGGTACCTAATATTAAGGCAATTTTTATATTTAGTGATCCTTCATAAGTATTTGATACATAAAGTTCTAAGTACTAATAGGGTTAATATTATTCCTATGAATTTAGGGAATAGCAATATAAATAATTTATTATTACTAACTTAAGAGTTAAAGGTTTGAGATTATAAATGTCTACCATGAATTATGGGAGTTTTAATATCTTTATATCCCTTGATAATTGTGAAAAGATGAATGGTTAAAATATATTATCTTCCTGTTAAAGATCTTGAATGATATTACCATTTAGAATTAAATAGTGGGATTTTTTTCTAGGCTAACTTATAAGAATGAATTGATAAAGATAGTTATTAAGCACCTATGATAATGATGGTTGAAAATAACGAAGATGTGCTTAAGTGAGTTGATATAGGAAATATTCCTATTAACCATTGTGGGCATACGATAATAAATCAATCATTTGATATGGATATTAGGTTTGGTTATAGAATTAGGTTTGCATGTTTACCAAGAAGTCCTACCTTCCATATTTCATAATTCTTGACTTCTACTTAAAGAATTCCTTTCCTAGATATACTACTTCCCTATATCCATCATCATGTTCTAACATGATGAGCTTTGCTTTACAGAATATTCTTATCCACCTTTTATTCTTTTAACCCATTGGTAAATCCAATGAGCTTGATACTGAAGCTTTCATAATCTTCTCATATCCATACTTGGTTAAACCAACTACACTACTGCTGATAACCTCCAATCCAACAAGTAGTTACTTCTAACTCCATTCATACTCTTCTCTCTACTTAACTCTAGTAACTCATACTCCAATCTCACATTATATTAATGTGACTTGTCATGGCTATCTTAGGATAACATATCTATACTAGGGTTCCAATCATGTTTTATTCACCAATGCCACTTATACATGATATAAGCATTCAATCTTGGTGAGTAAGGCATGATCATTATAATATTTTGATCCTTTATGGTTTAGGTTTCCAGTTGGCTAATCAAGGCTTCATCAATCATTATAGTTGTATTATAATTATCTTCTGCTTAGCTCTATTGGATTAAGAGATATAATTAATTGACTATACCTACTTGACCCAATAGGACTACTCCTATTAACTATCTTCATTATTCATCCTTGTAAGCTTTACCTTAGATACTCTTCTATTATTCTAGGAGTGAGTTAACTCCATCAGCTATCACATAGATCTTATTCTCTTCCAACACTCCCATCCAATAAATGATACCTAAAACTAGCATTACTATTTACTTCTTCTTACTTCTTATCTAAAGGACTGAAGTAAATTCTATGATAAGGACAAGAGTTGATAGGTCAAGAATTGGTGAATCAATAGTTGATTACTCAACATTGATGAACAACAAATATTAAGATAGGGTTCATTAGAGATGATAAAGTTTGATATGGAAAGAAAGATATATGGTGAATGATCTTGACTTGGTTTCTTTCCTACTCAAACTCACTAAAGAGTTAAGGTTAAGTGTTACCATGATACTCATGGTATAAGTAGATGAGATTAAGATAGATCAAGAATTAGTTGTTACATTCTTATTACTTAAGTTATATTTATAACTTGGTATTCATGAGTGTGTAATGAATTCAAGGATATGATTACTTAAGGATCAAATATGAACCATTAAGTAATATAGTAGGTTAACTTTTATTACATTTGATCTACCCTTAGATCAAATCTCCCTTACCCAAAATAAGATTTTAGCAAAGGTCATATTGAAACTTATCGCAGTCAACTTGATGATCTACTTCAATTCCATCAAGTTAAGAGAAGCTTCAATCACTTTGACAAGTTTTTATTTAAAAGCGCAAAAATTATTCAGATTTTCTATGCATGAATGCAATGCACGCAATTGTGTTCAGCTTATTTCTAAGCTCTAATGTTGGGATGTTACACTATTTCTTTATAGATCCAAACACGACTGTAAGGTCTTACACCTTTCTAAAGGGTCTTTCAAATTCAAAGCTTGATTTCTCGTGTATGGAACTATCACGGATTTTATGGCTTCAAGCCATTTGACAGAGTTAGTGCCCATCATGGCTTCTTTGCATGTAGTCCTTTCATTATTGTCAAATAATGATTCAACCCTCAAATCTTGGTATTTGATTGTTTACCCGACCTACTTGGTTCAATAGGAACTTAGACCTCTATAACCACGATCTTTGAGGCACGTGAGTCATGAGCATTGTTGCTGCCTCCGGAACACTTTTCGGCGTTGCGCAACTTTTCACATATAGCTAAGGTTCGTTTAACCTTATCAAAGTTCTATTGTCCTCCCACTTAACTTTTCACGGAAAATTCCTTCTCAAAGAAACTTAACGTTCTAAGCGACAAACATTTTTGTCTTTGGTGTTATGGAGGAATACTCAACAATTATTCAAAATAACATACAAAGACATGTTCATCTGACTTTGGTAGTAGACATCTATTTTATGCATAGCATACCAATGTTTAAGAAAGGACAACTTGGGTTTTATCCCAAACAATAACTTTATATGGTGTCATTTCAACGGATCATGATGGAGCTCTTTTTAGTGGAAAAGCGGTAGTCTCTAAAGCTTTTAGTCTTTAAAATATAATGGCAGTTTTATGAATTACACCTATGATCTTCCCATGCCAAACAAGGTTTCATTGCATATCTCGATTTATTCCATACTCATATGGTGTTTCGAGAAACACAAATCCATGGAACGATTCATCAAATCTTAGGTGTTATGCTAAACTTGTAAGTCAAATATCTTCCTTTATGATCCTAACATAAATTCTTTATTTTCTTGTTACATTGATTTTGCACTTCATCTTGAAAGTCTTTGAACTTTTCAAATGTTTCACACTTCATCCTCATTAAGTAAAATATTCATATATTCACTAAAGTTTTCAGAGAAATCATATGAAGTTGAAATCCATCGCTCTCGACTACACGTAATGGACTTCATACATCAAATATGTACAAATTCCAATAATCTAGTAATTCATTCCCTTTTGGCCTATGAACGGAATTTTAATTATCTCTAGGAAAGTTTCACAAGCGTCATTTGATCAAAAATCAAAAGAATCCAAAATTCCATCCACATAGAGTTTCTTCATGTTTTCTTTCCAATATAATTTAAACGGCGATGTCACTTCCTAAGTGATCTTTCAATCAATTTGTCTTTCGACTTTTTAGCACTAGTTTTATGGATGTGATTTCTCCAACGAGATTTGTAAATCATCCAACTTTTATGGATTACGACAATTATTTAAACAACCCTTTTGTTCTCATAATACCTGGTCGAAATAACAATTATTGAAACAAATCTTGAAGGTAAGTTTTCATTTCAACGAGCAACACAACAAGCCTTTATTTGTTCTCGATGAACATCATCACATATTATTTTGCTAGTTACTTAGGCCATTGTAGTTCATGAATTGTGTTGTTTCGTATGACGATTCACACCAAGAAATTTAGTATCCAATACTCAAGAACTACATTGTTTAACAAGCAAAGAATACAGCCATAACATGTATATCCTCTATATACCTAAGCTGAACAATTCTAGTCCTTTCTCTTCTGCCAAATATTTCTTAGATTTCTCTTTTAGTATTTCTTTATCCTTTCAAAAGAATCTATCAACATCAACAGTGGCACCATACTCATGACACATAGACCAAAGCGTGTATAGTTAAATACCAATGATCAGGAACATATATTAACCAACAAGCTAGTTTAACAAGAGGCTTTACTAGGGACTCTTATATGTTTACAAATCACACAAGTATTAATTTTTCCGGTTAATACAATTATAGCATGGTATGTAAACATTTATCATAAGCATGAAGATATGATAATAACCTCTTTATTATTGCCTCTTGGGCACATCTCCAACATCCCTGATTTGAACTCGATAACGTTGTTCGATGCCTTTTCCGTTTAGTTAGGCTGCTGGGCCCCGCATGTCTGCCTCACATTAGAGGAATCGTGTGTATGATGGAATTTTTTCCTTCCCTGTTTCGAACTTGATAGCGTCGCTCGATGTATCTGCCGTTTAACCAGGTTGCTGGGTCCCACGTGTCATCCTCACACTAGAATAAACGTGTGCATGATAGATTTTTTCTTGGCTCATGCCTCCCTGATATGAACTCGATAACGTTGCTCGATCTATCTGCTGTTAATCACGATGCTGGTTCCACATGCCAGCCTCTCATTACAAGAATCGTGTGTATGATGGAATTTTTTCCTTCGCTCCCACTACCCTATTCCGAACTTGAAAGCGCTGCTAGATGCATCTATAGTTTAATCACGTAGCTGGGCCTCACATGTCATCCTCACATTATAAGAAACGTGTGCATGATGATTTTTTTCCTTGGTCTGCCGTTAATCGCGCTGCTCGGTCCCACATGTCAGCCTCTCATTAAAAGAATCGTGTGTATGATGGAATTTTTTTCTTCGCTCCTGCTATCCTGTTCCGAACTTGATTGCGCTACTAGATGCATCTATTGTTTAATCACATAGCTGGGCCCACATGTCATCCTCTCATTATAAAAAATGTGTGTATGATTGATTTTTTGCCCTCGATCGCACCTCCGTGTTAACCTGATAGGGTAGCTCGGCCAATTTGCCGTTTATTCTGGTTGGTAGGTCCCATATGTCAACATCTCGTTAGAAGAATCGTGTGTATATGATTGAATTTTTCTTCTCTAGTGCTACCCTATTCCTAACTAGATAGCGTTGCTCGAGGAATCTGTCGTTTGGTCACGCTTCTAGGTTCCACATGTCAGCATCTCATTAACTTTATAGCGTTGCTCGGCGAATCTGCCTTTTATTCAGGCTAGTGGGTCCCTTATGTCAGCATCTCATTAGAAAAAACGTGTGCATGTTGGAATTTATTATCGCTCACGCCTCCCTATTTTAAACTTGGTAATGTTGCTCGATGCAGCACCTGTATAAGGTCTCGCTGGTGGGTCCTACATGTCAGCCTCTCTGTAAATGAAACATGCTATGATGGACTTTTTTTTAGCCGCCTCCGTTGTTCTGACCTTGGTCCGTTGATGGGTCCCAGATGTCAGCCTCCTCTGTGTAGGACATGTGTCTAGGCTGGGTCCCAGATGTCAGCCTGCATTTGAAAGAAATGTATGTATGTTACCTTGGCAACATTGCTTGATGCAGCAACAGTTTATCTGGATCCCAAGCATCATCCTTTCTTAAAAAATGTTACTCAATATCCGTTGTTGGGTCCCACATATTAGCATTAGTCTATAATAATAGAAATTTTCACAACCACTATTTTGACCTTGGTACGTTGCTGGGTCCCACATTTTGCCTTTTTTATGTATGAAGCATGTCTAGGATGGGTCCCACATGTTAGGCTTCTCTGTGTAGGAAGCGTGTCTATGTTGGGTCCCACATTTCAGACTCTATTTGAAAGTATAGTTGGAATGATTTTTCAGGTCGAGTCCATGCTAGATGTAGCAACAGTTTACCTGGGTCCAGATGTCAGTCTCAGAGTACAAAAAACTTGACTCTATAATAACACAAATTACCTAGAATTTTAACTTAGAGGATGTTGACGAACTATACGTTGCTTGACGAATCTACCATTTGGTCACGCTGTTGGGTCTGACAACCTCTCATTAGAAGAAACGTGTGCATGTTAAACTTTTTTATCGCTCGCGCCTTCCTATTTCGAACTTCGCAACATTGCTCGATGGATCAACTTTATAAGGTCTCGCTCATGGGTCCCACATGTCAATTTCTTTGTAAATGAAACATGTGTACGATGGACCTTTTTTTCGGCTGCCTCCGCTGTTTTGATCTTGGCAACGTTGCTCGATGCGGCAGTCGTGTATGGTCTTGCTGCTAGGGCCCCATTGCCAGCCTCTTTATAGAGGTATTTACCTTTTTTTCAAACCTACCCATTAAATGGACTTTGCAGTTGGTGGGTCCGTGATGTCAGCCTCTCTGTAATGGAAATTGCTAGAAGTAAAAATGTAAACCGAAGATATATATATATATATACACACACCAGGGATTTGAACTAAAGACATTCATCAAATTAAATTGACATAAACTGAGTGCGTTACCGCTACACTAAAGATAATTGTAGAAAATATAACATTAAGCGTTTATTAGTACCACACCTTATGTATTAGTCTTCTTAAAAATATTTTGTGTCCATGTATATCTACTTTAAAATATATAAGAGCATCGCTCCTGGCATCTTAATTTATAAAATGCCACATGATGGAGTAGTTTCTTAAAAGTATGGATAGACAGAGTTTTTTATTCTAAATTTAAACTAAAAAGAGTTTGGCTATTCTTCATGCGCTATACTCCATGGGATCCTTTCTAGAATTTCACTGGGAGGCCGAATTAAAATGTTTAGGGCTATGCTGCATGGGCCTTATCTAATTTCACTGGGTAGTGCTTGGCATTTCCCTAACCCCTAAAGGGCGAATTAAAATGTTCTGGGCTAACCAGGGGCCGAATGGGCTACCTTTCATCTCATCTGCTAAGGCGGGAATCGAAACAAAGACCTCACTAAGGGAGGGAAAAATATTCTCAAAACAAAAAAACAATGGTGGGTGAAAAAGGGATAGTTCTTTCGACATATATATTCATGTGAAAAATCTAAAGAACAAGGTACACACACTCCGCCCGGGCCAAAACTAGACTGATATCCAAATGACAAATCACGTTGTATCTTTACCCCTCTCATCTCTGTCCAAAACACATCCAACTATTCAGATGACAGAAAGCCAAATGCTCTATGGCAAATAGCCAGGCAGCAACGATGCAACTTTTGACAGATTCAATAGCATTTGAATGATTCAGCAGTACAGAATAAGATAGAAAAATATTAGATTCCCAGTTCATATTTAGAAGCAGATTCAGCAGCATTTCAAAGTGACCGATTCAGCAAAAGAGACCCGAAATTAAATAGCAGTACAGAGAGAATTAAATTATTCTTTCAACCCTACAAAATATTTTAGTAATAGCAAGGACATAACATTTGACAGATTCAGTAGCATTTGAAAAATTCAGTAGTACATAATAAGAGAAAAAATATCGGCAGGTTCTCAGTTCATACTTAGACCGCTTCTATACAGTACAGTTGCGATTTGAACCGAACATGCACCAACTTAATACAGCCGTGATTCATATTGTTTCTCTAGTGATGGGTCATGGGTGATAACCTTCACATCTCATCACCTTCTGGCATCAATGTTTATCAAATAAAATTACTTTCAAGGATCTGCTGGTAAGCTTGTTTAATACCAGGAGCTATCCTTTCTTCAAAGCATGTGTGTTGGCAAACTCTAGACATCATGCGTCCATGAGTATGTTGCCATCTTCCTCCTTCAGGTGGACAACCCAGATGCAGGCAGTTGAGGTCTTCAGCTTGATGGTCGGAGGACACTCGCCCTCAAAACAAGGCAAAAATAAACCGCGGATGGCAAACATATTTTACCTGGATTCACTCAGCATGTTGAAGAATCTGTCGGTGGTCTTCTCCCAATGAGCATACCTAGCCTGTTTTAGTGGCCTCTGCATCGGGCTGGCATCAGAGTTCTCTCTTGTCTTCTTCCATAGCGAGCTCTGTCCAACCTTGAGCTTCTTTCTTGAACACTGCAGAAAATTTGGCCTCAATCAGGGAATGTATCGAGCTACTGCAGATCTAATTGCAAAATAATACCTAAACGAAGACATCTAACAAAACCATAATCCACCAGTAAAGAGATCAATCAAGCAAACAACAAAAACAATTATCGGCGTGTAGACCACCCAAGTAAAACATGGCCAATGACTTCACAAATCATCATCGGTCGTCGAATGATCAATACTAAATTTGAGCTTATTGCTACTTACCATAGCACAAATGATCAATATCTTGGTGGAGGTATTATGGTTATAGATATCCACCTTAAACATGGAATCATCTATTATCTTGAACGCTAGGATATCATCAACCTGTAGTTCGTGCCCATCTGCAAAACATAACCAACCTTCGTTGAAGACCAGCGTATCACTGTTCTTATCATGCTCGATGTGCACAGATGTAGCACCCCCGGGAAAACCACTACTAGAAAATCGCTCGTTGTTACCACTTTGTGCATCATCATGACATCATGCATATTTATTTTTTTGCCTAAAACTATTTCGCTAAAGACTATGTTGTTTTCTAAATTAGCCCGTCTTTTAATTTCAAATTAAAAACCCCGGTCGACCGGATATTTTTGTTTTGTCTAAACATTATTTACATAAATGGCATTTGTTTTAAAAATAAATAAAAACATTTTATATAACCGGGGGAGGCAGCACGGCCCGCCAGGCCCAGCCGGCCAAGCCACCTACAACCCCAAACATCCCAACCCCAATCCTACCTAGCACCAAACCCTAATCCAACAAATCCCACAAACCACTTCCCTCCTGCCGCCGCCATCCACCATCACACCCTCACGCACTCTATTCACGCCAAACGTCGCCAGTGGCTAGGCGGCGTTTGCCAAGCGGTGACCGAACTGCCGTCTTGCGTCGAAGCTGCGCCACGACCCGGCTTGCGACGTTAAGGTGTTAGGTGGAAAAGTTGAATATATATGCAAAATATGAGTGCATGTGGTTCGAACCCATAACCTCTAGGCCTCCCATGCTCCCCTAAACTAACACAGCAGCGAATATTAGATGACATAGTATAGATTTGGTCTATTTTGTATATAAATTTTGACGGGCCAGCAAAAAAAGACCACGGCCCAGCATGCCTAACGTGCCGCGGGCCGGTCCGTCAGAAGCCTGGACCGGGCTCGGGCCGCCAGGCCGGGCACGCGTGCCGGCCCGACACGGCACGTTGCTTGACAAGCCACAGCGGGCTGTGCCACGTGCCGGGCCAGGGGCCGTGCCGGCCGGCCCGTTGGCCTGGAGGGATTCCTGCGGTGCACCTGCACGCCACACACCACACCTTCCACTGGTCCCACTCCCCAAAAAGCGCACGCAACACAGCGGCAGCGTAAGCACGCATGCATCGCACCCAGCTACTCGACACGCCCAGGCCCACCTCGCTACAGGAACCGACGCATCGTCCCCTTCCCTCGATCCCCGCTCATCCCCGAGTCCTCCCGCAAGTGAAACCGCCGCCGCCCCCCTGCACAGGCGCAGTCTCCACCTCGCGATGCCCTCGGCCGCCTCCCTCATCGCTCCTCTACAGGCCCCGCTGTGTCGCCTGACCTCGCTGGGCCAGCGACCTCGTCCGCCTTCGCCTCACCCCCTGTGCCTCGCCTCCGCGCCGGCCTTCAGCGTTGGCCGTCTCCGTCCAGCGGCCCCGCGTCCCGGTGAGCTCGCTCGCCGCCCTCTCCTCGCGTCTGGCCTCACCTCCCCGACCTCCTCGCCTCGCCGCCAGCAAGCCCTGCTGCCATGGCGCCACCACTTCGTCTCTGCACCGACGCCGCCAGGGGCGCCCTCGCCTCCTCTGCCCCGTACCGCGCCCGGCTACGTGACCTCGTCTCCGACGCCACCGCAGGGCCTGACCTCCCCGAGCCTCCGCTAGCCTCGCCCGTTCTGCTTGCGTACCGCGAGCTCCGCCGCCAGCGTCGGTCTCTCCTCTCTCGTCGCCATCGTGCCGATGCACAAGTCCAAGATCTGCATCATTTGTGTCATGACCAAGACCATCCGAGGATAGATCTCACCGAGACCCCCGAGTGCGCCGACACGATTCGAAAGCCCTTCTCATCCGAAGACCGATCCTCGCTGAGCCGGAACCCCGTCGAACCACCCCGGAACCCCCAAGATCTTCGACACCTCCACGTGTGACCCCTTTTGCTGAGACCCTACTTTTATAAATGATATATCTTATTGTATTTTAAATTTTACATGTTTGCATACATATTTGTGGGTGTTTGGGTGCCTTATGCCGATTCAACTTATAATTAAATATAGAGAGCATATACAGGCGAATCTAGTCTAATATTGGCTTCATTTAAATTTGTGTAGCGAACCGGTGACACTATAAGACAACATTTAAATTACGGGTAGCTAAACAATAAGAACATATTAATTAATTTTCGGGACCCCGGTTCCGCTTAATATGACCTAATTGTATCGCACATTTGCCATGTCATACATCATACATGCACATGCCTGATCTTCTTCCGTAATATTAAATAGTGCGTCCGGTGTTTGTTTTAGTGCTTTGCTCTTCACGGATTAGGCCGATGAGTGGATGCGAGTGTCAGACCCGATCTTCGGATAAACCTTCGGTAATGTTTTCCAGGCGAGCATTCTCCCCCTTTCTACCTATCTTACTTTTATAGTTTTTATTTTCTTTTATTGATCTATTGCTACCTGTGTTGCGATGCTCTAGTTTTCGTACCCGTGATATCCCTTGTAGCCATTATATTGCCTTGGATACATCCTATTACCTGTTGTTTGGTAGATAGTCAGCCTTGCGAGTCGTAGTTGCTTGCGCATGTGTTGCTTCGCGCCGTCGATGTTCCACAGTTGTTGAAGAAATGCTTAATGCTGAAGATAAACACGTCTGTAATTACCGTTTAATAACTAAAATTGAAGTAGGTAAATAATGCAGAGGCACATGTGGGCAATAGATGTTATTTGGTTTTTAACCGTCCACTTGTGTCCCGTAGGACCCCGAGTACTTGATACCTGTTCCTTGAATATTTGCACTATCCGTATGTGGGACCATGAATCCCCTTGGCATGAGCTTGAGTCATATCTTATTTCTTGAGGCCACAAAGTAGTTTGAGGTTTTATTATTATCCTGTACTTATGCCATGATTATGCCATGCTTTACTGCTTTATTTACTATTGCACTTGGAGCGCCTGTACTGTTTTGGAACCCCGTGTCACGTTTTCGCGGTATCGACAATCCCAGTCACACTTTCAGGTTTCCAGTCGTTTACAGCCGTCGTCACAAACCTCTCGATCCGTCTCGGAGCCGGCCAACTTCGTAGCGGGTAGCTTGGTGGGCTGGCCCCCTGAAATATTATATAAATCTTGCGATTTTTTTGTCGTGATGCCTCGTTGGGTTTTCATTGGTTTTTCCGAGGTTGATCGTGCGTGTGTTGCTATTTGTGCCCCCCTGCAGGGTAAAACTTTCTAAAAGCCGTGTCCGCGGTTATGGACGACTTGGAGCACAGTATCTTGATCATAGACAACTATAACTAAAGTAGTTCTATAAATTTGACTTTATAATGACTAGTAGTGAGCTTCACTACAACGAAATGGCTAAATAAAAGTACCAATAACTTTGGGATATCTCATGCTATTTGTATCTGATTAGTAAGTATCGCAACTACAATGGAATGGTTAACTAAAAGTGTCCACTGCTTATTATATCAGGATGACTCATGCTATCTATATTTGACTAGTAATTACTGCAACTTTAATGGAATGATAACATTACCAACTGTGTGAGTTCCTCGGTTGACTTTCTCGATTGGTTTCGAGGGGAAACACCAGAATGGGTATGTTTGGTGTTAGAATCAGGTTGGATCCGAATAGGTCTTTCTTATCTCTGTCTGATAGTCATCAGTTGAATCGAGTCTCTATAGGTTTTTTAGTGCATGATGCGCTGCCGCTTCAGTCCACTATACCTATGTAGGCGAGGACCGCCGAATTCTAAGACTCGCCGTGTACTGGCCTAAGTACTGACCGCTCCCCTTTTTCTTTCGCCCTTTGTCGGCACCCGTTTTGTTGAGCAGGTTTTGAGATCGATGTAGTTAACAGGGTTACCCTTCCGGCTTGGCCTGGGCAGGGTTATGGACGCCATTGGTTATTCTTCAGGGCTCTTAGCCCAATTTGCATCTTATCCGTACACGAATGTGTATCGTTTTCAAGGTGATTTGGATCTTTGTATTGTATATTTGTATTCTTGACTCTTTGAGTTGCTGTTGTATATATCTGTTCTGTGGGTTCCATCGTGGACTAATGTGTAATGATATTACTATGTTTTCCACCTGCACGCAAGTGCCTGGTGGGCGCCTTTGAATCGATTCTATGCAGGTTTGGCAGGAATCGCTAAAACTTGCATAGGGCTGATTTGAGGGTGTTACAACAGACCAGCCGCACTCAGGGGAAGTATTCAGCATGACATGCCTGGCAATCCCTTTTAGGCGCTTCTTTAACTCTCTAGGGATAACTAGCATGTACATGTCTTCTTCTTTGAGTTGCACATAGAAGCGAGAGGGCTGAGGAGGGGCCAATTGGTGGCCAACCCTTTTAGGGCGGCCTGGCCCTCGCGCTTTCGCTATATGTAACCCAGCCTTAAGACGCCTGTCTGACACCATTGGATTTTTGGCCACTGTGTTCCTCTCAATTCTGAACATAAAACAGGGGGGTAGATTCCCAATCAGAAGTAGTAAAAAGCAGTTGCTCATCAAATTTGAAGAGAGAATAGTCCTACATAAAGTTGAGCACAATATATATGAATTGACAACATAAAAATCAAACTGTAGCACAAGTTCAGACTTCAGAATACTTATCTGTTTTTATCTTCATAGCATAGTTGATTTATTTTTTGCAATCATCTTGTGTACTTGTAAACAAGTGGCATGTTATAAATAATACTACATATTATAAATACTAGTACGACCTATCATGCCTAAAATTATACTTCCTTCATTTAAAAATATAAGATGTTTTATCCTTGTGAAGCAAATGTATCTAGACTTGTTTTAGTATGTAGGTTCACTCAAATTTAGGATGAATCTACAGAGTAAAAGAAGTCTAGATTCATTTTCTTCACAAACCTAAAACATCTTATATTTTGAAACGGAGGGAGTAATATATAAATGTTGGGATTTGCCAGTCTTGATAACAATCAATGTTCAAAGTTATTCATACTAGTGCGTATATAGAGAAAGTACGGGAAGCCACAATGTTGCCATAGCTAAACCTGACAAAAACTAAATTTGGCTTCACCATGCAATTTGGCTAGAGCTCCACAATGTAGCTATTCTAAATTTCTGCATCATGTGGTCCCACCGCTGACAAGAATAGCCTTATTTTTTGTCAAGATATGAGAGCAAAGGACACATGTCACACATAGGGTTGGCTAAGCAATTTGGAACTACATTTGGCATCGGAGCACCCTCTTGCTCCAGTTCCCTCTTTTACTCAATTTGGAACCACCTCCACATTGTAGGGAACTAGTTCCAAAACCCAAAAAGCAAATATGGAACCACTTTTGGCTACATATTGTGGCAAATGTTGGGATTTGCCAGTCTTGATCTAATGGTCAATGTTCAAAGCTATTCGTACTAGTAGTTAACAGTTTTAGAAAAGATGCATGTGTATATAAACAAAGTTGAGTCCATTAAAATTTGGATCAGAGTGAGTACAAAGAAACTAAAAAAAACAAACTACTTACACCTGCATGCATCCTAGTGAGTTTAGGAGTACTCACAGTCTTGTTGGATGGTGCCGCCGCCGGAGAATACATTTCAGCGGGTGATGGGTCCTTGGCCGCACAAGAATTTGGTGCCGCTGCCGGAGATATTGGTGACGACGCAGGAGAAGACAGTGTCAAGGAAGATGCTACCAGGTTCGCCGGCGAAGAGGGAGCCTCCAGCGAAGTAGACAGTGCCGCGAAGGATGCTGATCAAGACGCCAGAGAAGTTGGTGCCACCAAAGGGTCAGAAACAGGTGCAGACTTTGTGGCCACTACGATCTCCATGCTGGCAGACGATGTGGCAATCTCTATAATACGGTGGACGTCGGGCTCGTGAAGATTATCCAGCATGTGGAAGATCCAGTCGGCTTGCCTGCCGAATCTCTGGAAGATCCAGTCTGCCTCAATTCCTGATATGCAGCTGAAAGAAGGGTGCTTCATAGCAATGGCGGTGGAGAGAGAGAGAGAGAGAGAGAGAGAGAGAGAGAAGAGCGAGTCGGGGGTGGGGTGCGCATTTGCTCTGGCGATGCTTGGGAACTTGTGGGCGGCTGCTGCAGTTAAGTGTCTGGTCGCATCAGTTTGACCAGTTTCTTTTCGCTAGTACTAGTACTCTAGTAAGTACTCCACAATATACTCGTATGCGTATATGGACAGAGAAGACTACATATAGTACAACTTGTGTTGCAACCTTGAGACTTGGGACACTCATCATATTATTCGCTGCATGCAGTATGCTAGTTAGACGTGAGTCAACTTATGGAGTATTAAATAGAGATTGTGTATAAAATTATGTTTAATCAAGTAAAGATACAAGGGCATAAAACTAGCTTTACAAATCATATTACTCCATATGGAATTCTATAAAATAAATAGTCCAATGACCAACTGGGAGCTACTCCCATTACATACGGATTACTAATATGGTAGTACTGTACAACATTTTATTAGAAAATACATTGGCCACATGGCTTTTTTACTTTTTGAAATGCACAACCAGACTGGTTCCAATCCAGGGCGTTAGTGAAGATAGCTATTTTCCAAGTTCCCACATTTTCTGGGAGATATCAAGATTACACTCTTGTTGCCCTTTTCAACGGCTCAGTTCTTGTTCATCACGACCATCAAAATGTATGGACAGTTCTTCCGAAGGAGCCCCTGACCTATTTCAGTTACATCGATGTAATTATCTACAGAAGACTAGTGTTTGCCATAACTGACATTGGCAGCGTTTATGCGTGGTGTTCTTATTATCCTGGTAATTACAACACCATATATAGTGTTCTAGCTTCATATTCATGGATGTATGCTTATTTAACAAAGCTGTCATATGGCATTGTTTCATATTATATGCTTTTTACCCTCTTTGTCTGAAAGGATTTCCCTATGAGTTTAGAGCATTTATATCTATAGGATTTTTCCTAAGGATTGCTATGTATATTAGTAGTATTACATTTGGCAGGGTTGCTTCATGAACGAATCCATAATATTCACATATTTATTCACACATATTTCTGCCTTCTTTCACATGGTTCAACCAGATTGCTTCTATTACAGATTCCCACGATTATGATTCTAATACGATTTATTATATCATGCTATCTGATTATTGTATTTTCCTATTCCTTCATTTTTTTAAATCTTGTGAACCAAACATTTTTTAATGAACTGCATTTTTATTTTCCAACTCTGCGTTTTTGATGCCACCGGTAGTTAGCGGGTGGATAAACTTCGAGCCTACGGGCCTAGCTTGCAGTATGATTATGGTATGTGGTGGTTAGCCAGTTCTCCAAACGGTTCCAGCCTTCTAGTCGTCTTTACTTGGGGCATTGCCAGTGAGAAAGATGTTCAATATCCGATTTGTGCTAATACGGCTCGTCCTAATGTTGTTAGTGGTTGTCACACTATCCCCACATATTCTTATGGATTTGGCTTCCTGGTATTCTCAAAAGACCGTGATGTGTTACTACATCAAGGTAAGCCATGGACAAGGGTTAATGACCTTGGAACATACTCTCTTTTCCTTGGAGTGAACTATCCGATCAACGTGCCGGTAGTCGGTGCCGATGTTTCCAAAGGATATCTGATGAGAAGCAACTCTGTCTACACGTCGCACTATGCAATATTCCTTTACGAGCCACCGCATCCTAAAATCTGCCATCTTTAGTCTGGATGGTACCGACACCTCTGTCGGTTTCTCAACAAACACTGCCTTCTCATCAGATAATATGCTAAATGAACGCATTGACCCTTCATTCGTGAAGACTCCACTTTGGTTCATCCCAAGCACCGACTACCGGCACGTTGATCGGATAGTTCACTCCAAGGAAAAGAGAGTATGTTCCATGGTCATTAACCCTTGTCCATGGCTTACCTTGATGTAGTAACACATCAGGGTCTTTTGAGAATACCAGGAAGCTAAATCCATAAGAATATGTGGGGATAGTGTGACAACCACTAACAACATTAGGACGAACCGTATTAGCACAAATCGGATATTGAACATCTTTCTCACTAGCAATGCCCCAAGTAAAGACGACTAGAAGGCTGGAACCGTTTGAAGAACTGGCTAACCACCACATACCATAATCATACTCGTGCTTGTGGCCCAGAGCGCCTTCGAGTTTATCCACCCAGTTAACCACAACTGGTGGCATCAGGTGCAACGCAGGAGTTGGAAAATAAAAATGCAGTTCATTAAAAAATGTTTGGTTCACAAGATTTAAAAAAATGAAGGAATAGGAAAATACAATAATCGGATAGCATGATATAATAAATCGTATTAGAATCATAATCGTGGGAATCTGTAATAGAAGCAATCTGGTTGAACCATGTGAAAGAAGGCAGAAATATGTGTGAATAAATATGTGAATATTATGGATTCGTTCATGAAGCAACCCTGCCGAATGTAATACTACTAATATACATAGCAATCCTTAGGAAAAATCATATAGATATAAATGCTCTAAACTCATAGGGAAATCCTTTCAGACAAAGAGGGTAAAAAGCTATAATATGAAACAATGCCATATGACAGCTTTGTTAAATAAGCATACATCCATGAATATGAAGCTAGAATGCTATATATGGTGTTGTAATTACCAGGATAATAAGAACACCACGCATAAACGCTACCAATCTCAGTTATGGCAAACACTAGTCTTCTGTAGATAATTACATTGATGTAACTGAAATAGGTCAGGGGATCCTTCGGAAGAACTGTCCATACATCTTGATGGCCGTGATGAACAAGAACTGAGCCGTTGAAAAGGGCAACAATAGTGTAATCTTGATATCTCCCAGAAAATGTGGGAACTTGGAAAATAGCTATCTTCTGTAGTATCATACGATGGCCATGATCCAAGAAAGTATCTAGGCGACTAGTGGATTCAAACGACACCGGTGGGAGAAGAATCTTGCGACGAGTGTACATGTTGACAAGTTCCCAGCTGTATTGGAGGCCAACTGTGGCGATCCAATCACCATTGGCGCCTGCCCACTGTTTATTCGTGCCAACTGGGATGACCGCATCTGAGGAGAACCTGTCCAGCGGCGATAGCTTACAGAGGAGGCTCTCGCCATCTAACATGCAATCCCGCGGTATCTTAGTCGGGTGAGAATGAAGAACACATGGGAGGCCGAATGGCTGAGAAACCAGTAGAGTTGCACTATATTTTGCTGAGTCAAGATGAAGTTAGGACGAACATGATGAGGCTCGCGGCCATGATGACATCACATCTAGCTGTGAGTTCTTCAAAGGGGCCTTCGGTAAACACCTCCTGAAACAGTCGAGAATCATCATCACTGTCCTTGCTAGATCCAGCCATCTCAATGCACCTGCTGTGGCGACGGTGGTTGGGATTCGTTGGTTTGGGCTCTGGAAAATAGGGACGAGATGAAGAACACAGACTCTGGAAACTAGGCGGCATGGAGGGCGAGTCAGAGTGGGGATAGAGTAAAGTGGAGAGGAGGAGAGGGATAGGGGAACTAGTGCAGTACTCCATGAATAAAGCACAAGCTAAAAACCTTATTAAGGGGTCACCCTTAAGATTATGGGTAGTCCATAAGCATTAAAATATTGATATCTAGTACACATAGCAATAGAAAATAAATTTTAATCACAAGACTATGAGAGGGTAGCTCTTACATGTGGGTCCTTTGACTCTCACTCAAAAAAACTTGACTTTTGATATGCGGGGCACGCCAAATCTCCTCGCTGGCATCATCGATGATGATCTCTCCTCATCAAAGGCACCCGTTCGGCTCTTCTACGCATCTCATCGCTTTTCCTTCTGTTGTAAGATTCCGCGCAATGATTTCGACGTCGTGCAGCGGTGTCCATAAAGGTAGGGCCTACTTCATGTCACCATGGAGGTGGGAGCACCATGGAGCTCCTATTGGGGTGGCACCTGTTCGGGTGGGAGCACCATGGAGCTCACACAAGGAAGCGGGTTACAATGAAGAACAATAGATGGTAAATTTAGTTTTTTTCTAGATAGGTAAACTCAGTTCGGTTTAATATACGGATTTGCTAGTTCTCAAGCGCATGAGAACATATTTAGAGAAAACACAGCGTGAGACATAGCTAGACTCACGCTAATAAAAACTATTATCCTCGAGTCTAAGAAATCAAATATACTCCACCTTTAGCCCATGTAAAGCCCCACCAACCAGCATAGAAGGAAACAATAAAAAATGTCTACAAGAAACTGAAAAGTGGGCCCATCTTGCACTTGATTCTCTTAGATATATGTCTAGTACTAGACTCAGGGTCTAAGAAAACTTAGCTAGACACACCCTCTCCACTATTTAGACACAGGTGTAAGGCCAAAATGATTCTCTTAGACACAGCTATTTCACTACACTACACATGAAAAAGATTCTCTTGGGCCAAAAAGAACTTTGTCCACCCTCTCAACATGAAAAAAATGTAGACATCATTTTTGGACAACTTGTAAAAAAACTTGCCTTGTGATATGGATTGCCATGTAAGGTATGAACATTCTGGTCCTCTCCACATCACGAATTCTGGTAAAATGTGCCCATATTTGGTAGATATGGTTACATATTGGCAGGGTAAACAATGCAAGATTCTAACTTATTGTATGAAAAGAATATAGTTTTCCAAAAGAACAAATATTTTGAGTGATGGCAATGCACAAAATATGGCCTAGAATGTAATAACCCTAAATTTCACACAAAGTGGACCGTGCTTAATACTACTGTTGGCCATAATCTGTGTGCAAGTCTCTTTCAACGCATCCTCTTTCTGCAAGGCATTAACACGAGCAGTAGAAAGCTTAGCATGAACATGAATCCCGGTTGCATTTGTACATAGGTACTTGAGAAGATTTGGAAATGCACAGTACAGGCTATCTTCATCAAGCAATCCAACCAAGATAATATTGAGCCTCCCATTTTCACAACACGAACTAGAGGGGAACCATGCCAGTCTTGAAATATTCCATGAGGAATTTTCCATATGCTGCGTGCTTTGCCAAGGTCTTCGCCTTGTGCTTATGCCCGTGGCCATGGTCGACGCCTACCGAGTGCTGGATCATGTTGTCGATGTCCTTGTTGACGACTTTGCCAAAAAATGTGCAAAACAGCTTCCCACTATAGTGGAAAGGAATTTGCCCACTCCGCAACGGCCTAAGTATATAGCAGCTCTTTCTGTCCCTGGAGTCCTTGTCTTCGTCCATGTCGTCAGATTCTTCCTGCGGATTTTCAAGTACATATGTACTCATATAAGGGCTTGTTTGATTCATAGGATAAGAAAAATAAAGGATTCTATATATCCTACAAATTAAACAACCATCATAGGAAATTTTCTTATGGGATTTAATCCTACAATATCCTATACAGATCCTTTGAATCAAACATGCCCTAAAAGATGTAATTGAAATAGAACTCAAGCATTGACATTTATGAATATGAACAACAACATATAATATTCGTAGTTGATATTTTAGTTCACGAATCATCGCTAGATTATAACACTGTAATCATGTGATTCCTAAATTTTGTACTAAGAATAATAACAAGAATGGAACAATTTTTTTGACTATAGAATCGAACAATATTCATGTACATTTTAATGACAGAAATTTATGTGACATCAATCAACAATCCAGTAAAAGAAATCCCTAAAACCCCTAAAATCAAATATGCTTACAACAATTATGTGACAGATCAATCAAATCTACAGCACAAGAAGACCGTATGAACAACAACAAACATATGTAAAATGGCTAGATGGCAGATCAACAGATCTAATCAAATCTGCAAAATGATCGACCCTTCGAACCGGAGAATCTGATATGTCTACAACAAGAAGGCGGCAGATCAAAATAATCTATAGAACGAGAAAAACCTATGTATGAACAGTAAAATCTGAGAATAGTGAAGCAGAGTAGTACCTCGATTTCCTCATTGGGACCTCCTCCTCGAATCCATCCCTCTCCTTGACTGCTTCGATGAAGGGGTCGATGATGGCATGGGCGTAGTTCTCGTCTTCCTCTGGGGCGAAGATGCTATCGCCTTCGCTTGCATGCCCCTCATCAAGGTATGTCGCTGGCACCATGACGTTCTCTTTCACTTGCTCCTCGAGGACGACGGTGACCGGATGGACGGAGCCAGAAATAGTGACGGCCCGGCGACGAGAGGCGTGTGTGCTCGGAGAAGACGGGCCCGCCACGGCGTCAACAACCACAGAGCCATGTGTTGCGCCTCCAGCTGGCTTCTTCTCCGGCTCAACTCCACGGGTTCCCTTCATGGTGCAGCAAAGGAAGTGGGGAAGGTGGTGCCGCGAAAGGAGCGCTTGCGACAGGTGCGGCCAGGTTTTTTTTGACTAGACAGATTGGGGGGAGAAGTCAACACTCTTGGAAGAAACTAAGGAGGCCGAGGTGGTTTTTATACGCGGGGACGATTGGTTTCCCTTGAGTAGACATGTGTGGGTGTGGACGCGTGGGTCTGGACTCTGGACTCGTGCATGATCTCCGCTATCGAATTGCATCACGAGATCCATGCGCATGCTACTACTATAGTACTCCGTTTTTATTATGCACTAATAGATCATATTTAAGGTACTTTCATTAAATTTGGCAACACCATTCAATTCGACGAATATATGCATAAAGCTTGAACATTATTGAAAATTCCCTTAACCCTAAACAACCCTGAAAACCTAAACCCTCAACTCCTAAATACTAAAACCCTAAACCCCTTAACCCATAATTAAACCCTAACCAAGTAGGTATCATGCACTTATAGATCCAAATTTGAGATACTTTCACTAAATTGCGGTAACACCATTCTATTCCATGATTAAAAGCATAAAGCAGCTTGAACATTATTGAAAATTACAGAAACCATAAAACTTGAACACCATTGAAAATTCCCTAAATCCTAAACCCCTAAACGACCCTGACTAAGCAGCATGTATATCCTCCACTTATAGATCAACGTTGAGATATACTTTCATTAAATTATGGTTACGCCATTCCATTCCACGAATGTAAGCATAAAGCTTGGACATTATTGAAAATGCCATAAAACCTAAACCTTAAACCCTATAACCCTAAACCCTCTCCAAGCAAGTATCATGCACTTATAGATCAAAATTTGAGATACTTTTATTAAATTGTGCTAACGCCATTTATCTAATTCACGAAAGCTCGAACATTATTGAAAATTTCCTAAAGTACCCTAAATCCTAAACCCTAAGCCATATACCCCTAAAAACCCTAAACCCTCAACCCCTAACCCAAAGCTCGGACATATTATGGAAAAATTCCTAAACCCTAAAACCTAATCTACCCCTAAAAAAACCCAAAACATAAACCCCCAACAATAAAACCCTAAACCCTCAACCCATAAACAAACAACCAACCAGGTATCATGCACTTATTGATCAAAATTTGACATGTTTTCATTATTAAATTGTTACTAAGTCATTCTATTCCATGAATATATGCATAAAGCTCGAACTTTATTGAAAATTGTCGAAACCCTAAACCCCTAGACAACTAAACCGTAAATCCTGAAACACTAAACCCTAAAACCGCAAACACTAAACCACTAAACCTTGATTGGGCAGCTGTAATGCACACATGTAGATCAAATTAATTTTTAGATACTTTTATTAATTAGGGTAACACCATTCTAGTCGATGAATATAGGCATAAAGCTCGAACATCATTGAAAATTCCCTAAACCCTCTACCATAAAAAACCCCTAAAACTTAAACCATAAACCCATAAATACTAAAACCATAAACCCTCAACCCACATACACCCTAACCAAGCGTTATCATGCACTTATAGTTCAAAATTTGAGATGCTTTCATTAAATTTGCGGTAACACTATTGTATTCCATGAATATAAGCATAAAGCTTGAACTTTATTGAAAATTCCCTAAACCCTAAGCCCCTCAACCCATAGTCAAACCATAACTAAGCATGTATCATGCACTTGTAGATTCAATTTCAAGATACTTCCATTAAATTACGGTAACGCCATTCTATTCCAGGATTAAAAGCATAAAGCAGCTTGAACATTATTGAAATTTCTTGAAACCATAAAACCCTAAACACTAAACCCCTAAGCCCTAACCAAACAAGTAGCATGCAGTTTTAGATCAAATTTGAGATACTTACATTAAATTGGCCAACACCATTATATTCGATGAATATAAGCAGAAAGATTGAACATTATTGAAAATTACCTAAACCATAAACCCTAAACCCCTAAATACTAAAACCCCAAATCCTTCAACCCATAATTAAACCCTAACCAAGCAGGGTATCATGCATTTATAGATCCAAATTTGAGATACTTCCTTAAATTGTGGTAACACCATTATATTCCATAATTATAAGCATAAAGCTTGAATATCATTGAAAAATCCCTAAACCCCTACACGATCATGACCAGGCAGGTGTATCATCCACTTGCTCTAGTGGTATGGTGTATTGTAAGATATAAGACAAGATAAAGATAAGATAAGAATTAGGGCATATTTTATTCATAGGATAAAAACGTAGGAATAGGATAAATATAAGATTACAATGTCATTACCACTCCAATCCTACCGGAATTCCTATGAACCAAAGTTCGTTTGACTCCACCCTAGGAAAAACAAAGGATTCTGAAAAAGAGGTAGGAGTGCATGTTTGATTTCCTATGAAATATAGCAGTAATCCTTAGGAAAATTCCTACGGGAATCAATACTACAAATCAAATGACCATCGTAGTAAAATTTCCCATAGGATTTAATCCTACAAATTTCCTATGCAAATCCTTTGAATCAAATAGGCCCTTACTACTGCGAATGACCGAACTTTTCAATAACCTTCCCTCCCGATGTTTGGGAAGCAAGTTTTTTCTCAAAGTCACACTTTTTTAAAATTTGGCCAACTACATAGAAAAATGTGTTTAAGTTTATAATCCCTAATCAGTATTGTTAGAACTATTATGAAATATACATTAATATGATGCGCATTAGATATTGTATACGTTGGTAATTTTTCTCTATAAATTTGATCAAACTTTGGATTTGTTGACTTCGACAAATAATTACTACTCTTATATGCGTTCTTGAAGGGAATATGCCCTGAGAGGCAATAATAAAGTGTTTATTATGTGTATTCCAAGTATATGATAGATGTTTATTTTGCATGCTATAATTGTATTAATACGGAAACGTTAATACATGTGTGTTTAATAAACAAACAGAAAGTTCCTAGTTATGCCTCTCTCATAAACTAGTTCGTTGATTAACAAGATGATCACAGTTTCCTGATCATAGACATTGAATGTTGTTAATAACGAGATCACAACATTAGTGTAATGGTGTGATGAAAATTCATCCGAAGTATACCATTACGATCTAAGTCATTGAGTTTATATTTCTATAAACAACTTACGAAGTAGTCCTAATCCTTAGACCATGAGATCATGCCAATCACTAACACCGGAAGAGTTTCTTGTTGACATCAAACGTCACACCGTAACTAGGTGATTATAAAGATGACTTCAAAGCTACTAAAGTTTTATGTTGAGAATCATGGATCAAGAGTGGAATTTGTTCATCCCGATGACGGATAGATATACTCTGGGCCCTCTCGGTGATATCACATTGGTTAGCTTGCAAGCAAGTGATTTGATCACTAGAATGTTATATCACGGGAACGAGAAAAGAGTTCATGTCAGTAACGAGATAGACTAGGTATGGAGATACCGATGATCGAATCTCGGACATGTAATATATCGTGAAACAAAGGGATTAAGATACAAGCGTAAAAGGTTCCGACGATCACAGGAAAGTCATCGTTGAATGTGTGGGAGTCAGTATGGATCTCCAGGTCCCGCTACTGATTATTGATCGGACAAGGGTCTCTATCATGTCTTCATTATTTGCGAACCGTAGGGTGACACACTTAAGGGACACTGACATCCAGTTGGAGCAAATGTTTCATGACGAAAGAATTAACAAGCGGCTGAATTTATTTCACTAGATACCGAAATAGGTTTTCGGGTGAAATTGCATAAAGAGGTTATGCATGTGTAATAGAATTCTAGCAAGGTGTTATTTGTGAATGTTTGTCATTAAAGCAATTGACAAAATTGTTAATAAAATAAAAGAGTTTTATTTAATGAGAGTTTGCATTAAATTTGGTGGAAATTTAATGGAAAGTTTGAGTGGGATTTTGAGTGGAGGGATTTGAATGGATTTTTGTGAGTGGAGTGTCCACCCACATGAATGAAGGAGGGGAGGGGCAGCCCCATGGCTGGCGGCCACCCCCTTGGGTGCCCCTGCTCCTATAAAAGGCACCCCTCTCTCTCTCTCACTCACACCTCCTCGTGAAGGATCTCTCTCCCCTCTAGAATTTATCCCCCATGGTCTCGGACTAGCGAGATACATGTTCCTGGTGGCTATTCGGCAAGAAATGTCACATCCCAAGATTTTTGAAAATTGGGACTACAAAAAAAAATTGCATTTGCATAGCATATTGCATTCATGGAAAAATTTGAATTGAAAAACCTCTTATATAAACCCTATTTTGAATCACCAAAATGCACCTACAAATGATTATGCAAGGATTTAAAAATCCACTATTTGCAAACTAGAGGAAAGGATACAAAGCTGATCCTATGTTGATCCTCAGATTTTTAGAAAAATTTGAAGACAAAAATCAACCTATTTGGTGTTGTAATGCAAAAGTTATTAAAGAAAACAGAAAATGAATAAAAACAAAAGAACAAAAAAAAACTAACCTACCCCCCCACCGGCCGAGCCACCCCGGCCCAGCCCACGAGCCACCTACCCTATCTACCGCGCAGGCCAGTGCCGGCCAAGATAGCGCCAGCAGCAGCTGGCCCCAGCAAGCACCCCGCAGCCCGCTCCCTCTCCCGTGGTCGCTGACGCCTAGGGCCCATCCCGGTCGTCTCCCTCCTCGCGATGGAGGCCGGGATGAACACGGGAACCGCCCGTGATTTCCGCACGAATTGGGCGCGATTCTGTTCGATCCCGTGCCCCTCGCACACGATTCCTTCCCCCTAAATACCCCTCTCTCCGTATCTCCCATTTTTTTGCAACTTCCTAAACCCTAGCCGCCACCGGAGTAAGTTTTGGATCTCGTCGCCGCCGCCGTGCTGCAAGCTCGCAGTCGAGGTCGAGCTCGCCGCCACAAAGACCCCGCACCCTCTCTTCCCCTTCTAAGATTTTCTCCTTGCCGCATCGCGTCGCCCTGACCACCTCTTCCCCGTGCAGGAGCAGCCGCCGCCTCCGCGATTGCTCGCCGGAGCTCCGTGTGAGCCGCCGCCTCCATCCGTTCATCGACGCTGCCTCGGGAAACAAAACGCGACGCCGATCACGCCGCCGAGCTCGTCGTGCACAGCCGGTGACCGCCAGAACGCCGCCGTCCTCAACCATCTGAGCTCCCACCGCCGCCGTTGACCATCGTCGCCGCCTTGACCTCCCCATCCCAGGAAGGATTCATTCCCAGCCCTTGGATCTTCATCTAACGCGCGAGAATAGAAGCAGGAGTGGAGCGGTACCGACGAACCAGCTCGCGCCACGTGTCATCCTCGTCAGCCTGCCGCGTCAGCGCCAGGTCAGCTCCTGCGCCCAGTCAGCGAAGAATATTCCCAGGGAATATTCCCTGTGAATTTAAAATTGAATTAAAATTTCAGAAAATTGAGTAAACTTGCAAAATTCATATAAAAATATCCACAGATCCAAAAATAGCAAATTATATATCAGTGGATTCAGAAAAACGTTTAGAATGATAATATGGCATTAGATCTAATATTTACAGTATGTATTTACTGTAATAATTTAATTAGTTTTAATGGTCTTTTAGGTTAATAAATTCATAAGATAAGTTCTGTAACTCCAAAAATTGCAAATAATATGTCCCTGGATTCAGTAGAACAAGGGGAATCTCAAGGTGAATTAAAAGGATAGGCTTACAGTAAAAACTTCTGCAGAAACTGTCTAGTGGTTATCTGTAGTGTTTTAATTGCTCGGGAAGTTTTATAATTCCTTTTTGAGTAATTCCAATTGGTACTGTTCCTAAATAGCAATGCCTATACAGTAGAATTTTCCCAAGATTTTACAAACAGTATACTATCGGTAGTGAATTATTTGGGTTCTAGCTCTAGTATTGAGCATTATAATTTGCATAATAGTTTTCCTTGCGCTAAAATTATTTTCCATGCATGCATTCAGTAGCTTTACTGAATAAGATTATGTGGTGCTGCTGTAGCATCAATCCACTTGTCATGCATGCATCTTGCATCATCTTTGTTTGCATATGCTTGTGGATGGTTTGTTTATGATTGCAATTGTATCGTGTAGATTGTGACGAGTGCAATGCTTGCTCGTGTGTGGATTGTTCTTCCGACCGCTACAACCAAGGCAAGTATATGCTACTTTGTTCATGATATTGTCCTACTATTTTCAATGCATTGTCGTGTATTTTGTAGATGCATGTGTAGGATGATACTATCGCTATGCTATGTCCTATTATGTGGTAGGGCCTTCCTTGTAGATGAACCACCGTTGGTAGATGTGCTTAGCCATGCTATGATGGACGAGGGCTGGGTTACATCGCTGAAACTTGTTTCTAAAAGGGTTGGTTTGCGAAAACTAAAACAACTTAATCAATGAATCTCCTGGGTGTGATGGGATTGATAAATTTTGGTGGTTTTATTGCGGAAAGGCACCCAGGTATCAAGACAAAATGATTGGCTTCTTTATTTTGTAGCTTACGTGTACAACCATGTGCCAATAATGAAATGGGCGGTTGGTTGGACTTAGTATGTTGTGGTAACTCAAACCCGCGTATCCAGAGATGTAGAATTTTGGTAGGTTGGACCGGTGCGCGTCGGGATTGGGGAGCTACTTCCCGAACAGTCTCTTCTTGGACTTCTCCCTATCATCACCCAAAATGAGAGTGATGGTATGAGCTGGGCTAGCCAAGTCACATGGGTAAAGTGTACTAACCCCTGCAGGGTGTATAATCTAATCGATTAGCCGTGTCCCCGGTTATGGACAACTGAGTTGCTTAATATTGATTCCATGACATGTTTCTCGCTCATTCTAATTTCATAATTGCTTTAATATTGTTGGGTTAACTTAATTGGGATATTTTCAAAGAAAATCAAAAACTGTTTATGAAAGTAGGACAAAGGTATTTGCAAATGCAAGCCAGACACAGCTCCAATTGCCAAATATGCATGTAGATGTTAGCACTATTGTCTCCTTTACTAGCTCTACTTGCCATACATTCCATGTATTGACCCTTCGGGGCTGCTACGTTTCATGTTGCAGGATATTCCGATTCCGAGTAATCGATATAGGCCACGGTACTCCACTCGGCACTTGTTCACTTGTGGGCAATTTGAAGAATGGAGGATTTGTTTTATTTATGTTGCTACCTGAATAATTTGAGCTAGCTTTGAGCTAAGCTTTTATTGTAATAATGGTACTCTGGATCTTCGTTATTTATGATACACGGATATTTTGCTATGTTATTCATCTTATTCTATTGTGGGCCAATGAACCGATCCAGGGATTGGCATGTCACATAGAAGCCACGGTCTTTTCAGAACCGCGGTGTTACAAGAAAGGGCTGTGCTTCCGCTGCATCGCTGGAGCGAGGAGGCGGAGGTTGCTCGGTGTCTTGTACGTGTGTGCGAGCACGGATGCGCTGCTGCTTTGCGGCGCTAGGACTTCCTCTCGATCTTGAGATCAGCAAGAGATCGTCTACATCAACCACGAGTTGAACTCGTTAAGCTTTGTCGGTCTTCAAGGGTATGTTCTCTACGGATATACATCCGCCCGTTGTTTGTATCTAATAGATAGATCTTGGTACATAGTTCCCATCATAGGAATTTTTTTGTTTTCTATGCTGCGAACCCTATAGTGGTATCAGAGCCAGGTTTATGCGTAGATGCTTTACACGGGTAGTACACATATGAGTATGTGGGCGATGATGATCATATTGTTTCTCCTTAGTTGTAATTTTGGATATTGGTGGCATAGTGGGATGAAGCGGCCCGGACAAACTTTACATGTCCTCGCACATGAGACCTATTCCACGCTTAACATGCAACTAGTTTGCATAAGTGGCTAGCGGGTGTCTGTCTCTCCTACTATAGTCAATATCTATTTTTCAACGAGTTGTCAACAATTTGGTTATCCTCGTTGTGGTTCATGTTAGTAGGTAAGAACGGTTCTATCTTCGAAAGCCCTAAGCCACGTAAAACTTGCAATGGATAAATTAGAGGCGTCTAGTTTAGATTGTTGCTAGGCTAGTGTCATGATATGGTGATGTTGTAAGTAGAAGTATGAGATGATACTCTTACAACACACATAGCATGTAAACTCCATAGACCTTGGATTTACACATAAAGGTATGATAGTGATCATACCACGATGCACATGATAGAGATCATATGCGGGAACCATATCATTTCACTAATAAACATGTGATGTTTGATAGCATCTTATATTGCTTGTTTAGAGCTTTGTTAGCATAATAAGATGATCCCTCATTTAAATATCAAGATAAGAATGTGTTCTTCCTTTAGTATGCACCGATTATGTTTTTGTCGCTCCAAGACATCACGTGATGATCGGGTGTTCTTGGATCCACGACCATATATCGGGTGTAAAACAGTTACACAAGCGAATACGAAGGTTCTAACTTGGAGAGCCTAGCATGTACAGACATGGCCTCGGAACACGGACCGAAAGGTTAAGCATGAGTCATATAGTTGATATGATGCCCATTTGATGCTCGCCTTTGTAGCTACATCGACTCACGTGATGATCGGACTTGGTGTAGTGGATTTGGTTCATGTAATCACCAAAAAGGCACGAGGGATGTCGTTTTTGAGTGGGAGTTCATTCGATATGGATTAGTTGAACTCAATCTATCATAAACTTAGTCTAAACTTTACAAATTCTGTTGTAGATGGCACCACCTGCTTTTAATTTCAATGTGTTCATGGAGAAAGAGAAACATGCAACGAACGGTAGCAAATTTACCGAATGGGCCATGAATTTGAGGATTCTCCTCTCTGCTGCACAAAAGCAATATGTGCTAGAAGCGCCCCTAGGCCCCCACCTTTTGAGGATGCCCCTGACGAGGAGAAGAATGTCTATCAGACTCGTCAGGAGGACCACAACTTAGTTCATTGCGACATATTATATGGGCTAGATCCGGAACTTCGAAAGCGTTTCGAAAACGGCAATGCATTTGATACAATGGGTGAGTTGAAAATGATTTTCGACACACATGCTGCTGTAGAGAGCTACAACGCTTTAGAAAAGTTCTTTAGCTGCATGATGGAAAAGCACAGCTCCGTTAGTGAGCATGTACTCAATATGTCGGGTTACGCCGATAAGCTTGGGAATAACGATTCCCACTGACTTAGGCATCCATCGTGTTCTGCAGTCTCTGCCACCTAGCTATAAGAGCTTTATGATGAACTATAATATGCAAGGCATGAAGAAGTCTCTCCCCGAGCTTCTATCAATGCTTAAAACTGAAGGGTTTCGCAGCATAGTAAATCAAAAAAATTCTATGGATGCGAACGGGAAAGCCAAGATCTAATCTAGGAGATGCAAACAACGAGAGAGATTAGATGAGATCTTCATACCCTTGAAGATTCGCAAAGCGGAACGTTCGTCGGAACGTGGGTGATGTAGTCGTACTCGCTTCTCCTCCTCGCGATCCGCTCCGATCTAACACCGCAAGTGGCGATGCCTCCGAGAGATGCACACGTGGGGCACCTCGATGTCTCCTCCTTCCTCGGTCCAGCAAGTATGGTGGAGAGACGGATTGGATCTACAACGCGACGGCGCGGTGCAAGTGGTGGAGAGTTTCTGCAGCAGGGCTTCGCCTACACGCAGTCGGGAGGGAGAGAGGAGGGCAGCAGGGCGGCTAGGCTTGAGGGGAAGGTGTGTGGGGGTGGTGTGCCCCCAGCCCTCTTTATATAGAGGGGTGGGCGGCAGCCCTAGCCCCTCCCCCAAGCCTAGGCCGGCGGCCAAGGAGGGAAGAGTGGGGGGCAAGTTTCCCCCCTCCTTCTAGAAGCTCCAATTAGGGTTTCCCCTTGATTGGCCGGTTGGGCCCTATGGGGCCTTGTGCCCCTGGCCCAATGCGTCCAGGGCACTCCCTCATAGGCCCATGTCCCCTCCCGGAAGGTGGGGCCACGTTGGTCCCCTCCGGAAGGTTCTAGAAGCTTCCGGTACAATACAGATTAACCCGAAACAATTCCGAACTCCAAAAACTGCATTGCCTTATATGAATCTTATTCTCCGGACCACTCCGGAACCTCTCGTGATGTCCCGGATCACATCCGAGACTCCGAACAAAAACTCATAAACCAATTATCCAATCTATCCTAGCGTCGAGACACGTTAAGTGTGTGACCCTTCGGGTTCGAGAACATGCAGACATGATCTTCTATCAATAATCAACAGTGGGGTCTGGAAACCCATATTGACTCCCACACATTCATCGATGATCATATCGGATGAACCATGATGCCAGGATTCAATCAATCCCATATATATATTCCCTTCGTCTCGCGATATTTTACTTGCCCGAGATTTGATCGTCGGTACCGTCATACCTAGTTCAATCTCGTTCACAGCAAGTACTTTACTCGTTCTGTAATCCGATATCACTTTGTGATTAACTCCTTAACCACATGCTTGCAAGCGGTGTTGATATCGATTACCGAGTGGGCCCGAAGTATATCTCTCCGACTTGGGAGGGACAAATCCCATCTCGATACATACAACCCAACATGTACTTTCCGATCACCTGAGAGACACCTTTATGATCACCCTCTCATAGGATGACGTTTGATGACCTCAAAGTTTTCTTCCGATGCCAGGGAGTTGTATTATATCATGGTCTAAGGAATACAATATTTGACATAAGAAAAGCTTCGCAAAGATGAACACGATGACACGATCTAATTGCTCCGCTTAGTTTGGGTCTGTCCATCATATCATTCTCCCAATGATATGATCTCATTATTAATTGACAACTCATGTCTATGGTTAGGAAACCTTAACCATCATTAATCAATGAGCTAGTCCATAGAGGCATACTAGGGACACGGTGTTGTTCATAAACCACACAAGTATTAAAGTTTCCGCTTAATACAATTCTAGCATGGAATATAAACTTTATCATGAACAAGAATTATAATAATAACATCTTTATTATTGCCTCTAGGGCATAATTCCAACAAAAACTGCAGAAGTGGAGATCAAAAAGGAACATCAAGTGTTGATGATCAATAGGAACACTGGTGTCAAGAAAGAAAAGAAGGGAAAACAGAAGGGAAGTAAGGGTGGCAAGACGGTTGCCGTGCCTGAAAAGAAACCCCGAGTTGGACCTAAGTCTGATACCGAGTGCTACTATTGCAAGGGGACTGTCCACTGGAAGCACAACTTCCCCAAGTATTTGGCAGGCAAGAAGGCCGGCAAGGCAAACAAAGGTATATATGATATACATGTTATTGATGTGTAGTTGACTAGTGCTCGCGGTAGCACCTGGGTATTTGATACCGGTTCAGTTGCTAATATTTGTAACTCGAATCAGGGGCTGCAGAACAAGCGACCACTAGCAAGGGGTGAGGTCAAGATGCGTGTCGGTAATGGATCAAGCATTGATGTGATCGCCGTTGGAACGCTACCTCTCCATTTGCCGTCAGGATTAGTAATAAACTTGAAGAATTGTTATCTGGTGCCAGCACTTAGCATGAACATTGTATCTGGATCGTGTTTAATGCGAAGTGGTTATTCATTTAAATCTGAGAACAATGGTTGTTCTATTTATATGAATGAAATCTTTTATGGTCATGCACCGATGATGAATGGTTTATTTCTTTTGGATCTCTATAATAATGTTACACATATTCACAATGTTGATGCTAAAAGGATTAAACTTAATGATGATATATCCGCATATATGTGGCACTGCCGTCTAGATCATATTGGCGTTAAACGCATGAAGAAACTCCATTCGGATGGACTTTTGGAATCACTTGATTTTGAATCATTTGATACATGTGAGCCATGCCTTATGGGCAAGATGACTAGAACGTCGTTTTTCGGTTCAATGGAACGGGCGACATATTTATTGGAAATCATACATTCTGATGTATGTGGTCCAATGAGTGTGTCGGCGCGAGGTGGATATCGTTATTTTGTTACTTTCACGGATGATTTGAGTAGATACGGTTATATCTACTTGATGAAACACAAGTCTGAAACATTTGAAAAGTTCAAGGAATTTCAGAATTAAGTGGAAAATCATCGCAATAGAAAGATCAAATTTCTACGGTCCGACCGTGGAGGTGAGTATCTAAGTTACGAGTTTAGAACTCACATGAAAGAGTGTGGAATTGTTTCACAACTCACACCTGCCGGAACACCACAGCGAAATGGTGTGTCGGAACGTCGTAATCGTACTTTATTAGATATGGTTCGATCTATGATGTCTCTGACGGACTTGCCGTTGTCATTTTGGGGTTATGCACTAGAAACTGTTGCATTCACTTTAAATCGGGCACCATCTAAATCCGTTGAAAAGACACCGTATGAATTATGGTTTGGAAACAAACCTAAGCTATCATTTCTTAAAGTTTGGGGATGCGATGTTTATGTGAAGAAACTTATCCCGGATAAACTCGAACCCAAAGCGGAAAAATGCGTCTTCATAGGATACCCTAAGGAAACTATTGGGTATTCCTTCTATCACAGATCTAAGGTCAAGGTTTTTGTTGCCAAGAATGGATCCTTTCTAGAGAAAGAGTTTCTCACGAAAGGTGTGAGTAGTCGGAAGGTAGAACTCGAAGAGGTTATTGAACCTTCTCTTCAAAGTATGGCGAGTAGAGAAGCGCCGGAAGTTGTTCCGGAGTTGGCTTCACCAGTTGAAGAAGGAACTAATGATAATGATCATGAAACTCCGAAAGAGAGTACTACCGAACCTCGCAGGTCTAGCAGGACGTCGACTCCGAACTGTGGAAATCTGTCATGAATTTCATGGTTGATGAAAATGATGACCCTGTGACGTATGAAGAAGCGATGATGAGCCAGGATTCCAACAAATGGTTAGAAGCCATGAAATCCGAGATGGAATCCATGTATGAAAATCAAGTTTGCAACTTGGTGGACTTACCTAACGACCGAAAGGCCGTGGAGAACAAATGGATTTTCAAAAGGAAAACTCATGCTGATGGTAATGTAACCGTCTATAAAGCTCGACTTGTCGCAAAGGGGTTTCGACAAATTCAAGGAGTTAACTACGATGAGGCATTCTCTCTCGTAGCGATGATAAAGTCAGTTAGGATTATGTTAGCAATTGCTGTATATTTCGATTATGAGATATGGCAGATGGATGTCAAAACCGCATTTCTCAATGGTAATATTGAAGAAGAGTTGTATATGATATAACCAAAGGGTTTTGTCGATCCCAAGGATGCTAACAAGGTGTGCAAGCTTCAGCGATCCATCTATGGATTGAAGCAAGCATCACGAAGTTGGAATCTCCACTTTGATGAGGCAATCAAAGAGTTTGGATTTGTCCAAACTTATGGAGAAGCTTGTATTTACAAGAAAGTGAGTGGGAGCAATGTGGCATTTCTGATATTATATGTGGATGACAATATTATTGATCGGAAATGATATAGATCTTTTAAACAGTGTTAAAAGTTATCTAAATAGCAAATTTTCAATGAAGGACTTAGGTGAAGCGTCATACATATTAGGCATAAAGATCTATAGAGATAGATCTAGGCGCCTAATAGGGATATCGCAAAGTACATACCTTGATAATATTTTAAAGAAGTTTAAAATGGAATATAGTGAGAAGGGGTTCTTACCTATGATACAAGACACGACATTGAGTAAGACTCAAAGTCCGGCTCAATGGAAGAAAGAGAAAATGGACAAAGTCCCTAATGCTTTCAATAGGCTACTCTATATAATACCATGCTATGTACAAGGCAAGGGTGGCATATATATATAATTTTGTTAGTAGGTACCATCGAGATCCAGTTTGGATACCGGACTGGAAGGCGGAATATTAAGTACTTGCGAAGAACTAAGGATATGTTTCTTGTATACGGAGGGGAAGAAGAGCTCGTCGCTCAATGTTATGTCGACGCTAGCTTTGACACCGATCAGGATGACTCTAAGTCTCAATCCGGATACGTATTTCTCATGAATGGCAGAGCGGTTAGTTGGAGGAGCTCCAAACAATCTATGGTGGCGGGATCAACAACACAGGCCGAATATGTTGCTGCTTCAGAAGTGGCTCAGGAAGCATATTGGATGAAGGAGTTCATATCCGAACTAGGTGTGGTTGCAAACGCGTTGGACCCAATGGTGATCTATTGTGACAACAATGGTGCCATTGCTAATGCCAAAGAGCCAAGGTCTCACAAGCATTCCAAGCATATTAAGCGCCGGTTTCACTCCATCCGCGAGCATGTCAAGGATGGAGATATAAAGATTTGTAAAGTACATAAGGATCTCAATGTAGCAGATCCGTTGACTAAAACTCTCCCTAGAGAAAAACATGATCTACACCAGAACTCCATGGGTGTTAGATACATCACTGTGTAACTAGATTATTGTCTCTAGTGCAAGTGGGAGACTGAAGGGAATATGCCCGGAGAGGCAATAATAAAGTGTTTATTATGTGTATTCCAAGTATATGATAGATGTTTATTTTGCATGCTATAATTGTATTAATACGGAAACGTTAATACATGTGTGTTTAATAAACAAACAGAAAGTTCCTAGTTATGCCTCTCTCATAAACTAGTTCGTTGATTAACAAGATGATCACAGTTTCCTGATCATAGACATTGGATGTTGTTAATAACGAGATCATAACATTAGTGTAATGGTGTGATGAACATTCATCCGAAGTATAGCATTACGATCAAAGTCATTGAGTTTATATTGCTATAACAACTTACGAAGTGATCCTAATCCTTAGACCATGAGATCATGTCAATCAATAACACTGGAAGAGTTTCTTGATAACATCAAACGTCACACCATAACAGGGTGATTATAAAGTGGCTTCAAATCTACTAAAGTGTTATGTTGAGGCCCATGGATCGAGAGTGGAATTTGTTCATCCCGATGATGGATAGATATGCTCTGGGCCCTCTCGGTGATATCACATTGATTAGCTTGCAAGCAAGTGATTTGATCACTAGAATGTTATATCACGGGACCGAGAACAGAGTACATGTCGATGTGAGATCAAACTAGGTATGGAGATACCGATGATCGAATCTCGGACATGTAATATATCATGAAACAAAAGTTAAGATACTAGCGTAAAAGGTTCAGCGATCACAAGAAAGTCATCGTTGAATGTGTGGGAGTCGATGGGTCTCGAGATCCGCTTCGATTATTGATCCGAGAGGGGTCTCGATCATGTCCGCATTATTCATGAACCGTAGGGTGACACACTTAAGAGACAACGACATCCATTTGGAGCAAAAGTTTCATGCGAAAAGAATAACAAGCGCGAATTTATTTCACTAGATACCAAAGCGGGTTTTGGTGAAATTGCAGAAAGTGTTTCTGCATGTGAAATGAAATACTAGCAAGGGGTTATATGTGAATGTTTGTCATTAAAGTAATTGACAAAATTCTGAATAAATAAAAGGAGTTTTATTTAATGAGAGTTTGCATTAAATTTGGTGGAAATTTAATGGAAAGTTTGAGTGGGATTTTGAGTGGAGGGATTTGAATGGATTTTTGTGAGTGGAGTGTCCACCCACATGAATGAAGGAGGGGAGGGGGCAGCCCCATGGGTGCCCCCCTCCTCCTATAAAAGGCACCTCTCTCCTCTCTCTCACTCACACCTCCTCGTGAAGGATCTCTCTCCCCCTCTAGAATTTATCCCCCATGGCCTCGGACTAGCGAGATACATGTTCCCGGTGGAAATTCGGCAAGAAAGGGTTGTGCTTCCACTGCATCGCTGGAGCGAGGAGGCGGAGGTTGCTCGGTGTCTTGTACGTGTGTGCGAGCACGGATGCGCTGCTGCTTTGCGGCGCTAGGACTTCCTCTCGATCTTGAAATCGGCAAGAGATCGTATACATCAACCACGAGTTGAACTCGTTAAGATTTGTCGGTCTTCAAGGGTATGTTCTCTATGGATATACATCCTCCTATTGTTTGTATCTAATAGATAGATCTTGGTACATAGTTCCCATCGTAGGAATTTTTTTGTTTTCTATGCTGCAAACCCTACAGTTCTAGTTTGGGATATATAGAGTGAGTAGTACTACAACAAAGAATATGTATCGGAGTGGAGGGGGAAACCGAAGAGCAAGAGGGCAGAAGCTAGGAGGAGTTGAAGGCGGTGTGATATCAGAGCACTCCATGATGATGGGTTTCTGACATGAGGTACTAGTAGTACTATAGCTTTTACAGCATACACACTCTACTACTAGAAAGAGTAATAAATTTGCAAATTTTTTTTGTTTTTTCTCTCACCCTCCCTATCTCCTCGGCGACCCCGTGCACCGGCCGGCTGATCTCTCCCTCGTCCAAAGGCAGGCGCTGCGCACGTGTTCCTTGGTACGGCTGCACTATGACTCTGGCGTGCTCGTCATCTGCGGTGCTATACATAGGAAGGAACCACTTTGGGCCCCGGAGATAAATTTCAGTAGAATTCAAACTTTTACGGTCAATGTTCATACATAGTACACAACACTAGCTAATTTCGACCCTAATTTTTTGAAAAGGGGCCAAATTTTGACTACAATAGGCTTTCAGTTCGAGATGTTGAGTCTTGCAAAACAGGAAGCTTAAAATGGTTTAAAATGCACATGACCTAGCTATAACACACTTGTAGTTCCACTCTTGAGAGACTTTGAGAAAATTGCCATAAAGCCGGATTATTGCACGGATATATGCTACAAATATTGAAAATTTATGAAACTTGGTAATATCAATTAAATAAGCTACACTGGTGGCATTTTAGCTATACACTACCATATAGTTGCTTCACACAAAACATTGTTGTCACTTTCATTAAATTATGCTAACGCCATTCCATTCCCCGAATATAAGAATAAAGCTTGAACGTTATTGAACTTGCTCTAAAACCTAAACCTTAAACCCCTCAACCTTAAACCCTCACCAAGCATGTATCATGAAATTCTAGATAAAAATTTGAGATCGACACTTTCATTAAATTGCGCTAACGCCATTCTTTTTCACGAATATATCCATACAACTCAAACATTAATGAAAAATCCCTAAACCCTAACTCCCTAAACCCTAAGCCCTATACCCCTAAACCCTAACCCTGACTAAGAAGGTATATATATCATGCACTTATTGATAAAAAAGTGAGTTATAATTTCATTAAATTGTTGCTAAGTCATTCTATTCCACAAATATAAGAATAAAGCTCGAACTTCATTGAAAATCCCTAAAACCCTAAACCCCTATCCCTTAAACCAGAAAAAATAAACCCATAAAATCTAAACCCTAAAACCTTAAACACTAAACTCCTAAACCTTGACAAATTAAGCAGTTATTATGCACACTTCTATATCAAAGTTTGAGATACTTTTATTAAATTGGGCAACGACATTCTATTCGACGAATATAACCATGAAGCTAGATCATTGTTGAATCATTCCTAAACCCTAAACAAAAGATAAAACCTAAACCCTAAACCCCTAAATACTAAAACACTAAACCCTTAACCCCTCATCCCATAATTAAACCCTAACCAAGAAGATATATATCCAAATTTGAGATACTTTCATTACATTGCGGTAACACCATTCTCTTGCATGAATATAATAATAAAGTTTGAACATTATTGAAAATTCCTTAAACTCTAAACCCCTAAACCCCTAAAAACCCATATTTAAATCCTAACCAAGTAGGTATCATGCACTTATAGATCCAAATTTGAAATACTTTCATTAAATTGCGGTAACGCCATTATGTTCCACACATATAAGCATAAAGTTTGAACAATATTGAAAATTCCGTAAACCATAAACCCTTAAACGACCCTGACTAAGCAGCATATATATACATCCACTTATAGATCAACATTTGAGATATACTTTCATTAAATTACGGTAACACCATTCAGTTCCACAATTTAAACATAAAGCTTAAACATTATTGAAAATGCCCTAAAACTAAACCTTTAACCATATAACCTAAGCTAAACCACGACCAAGCAGGTATCATGCACTTATAGATCAAATTTTGAGATACTTTCATTAAATTGCGCTAATGTCATTCTAATTCACGAAAGCTCGAACATTATTGAAAATTCCTTAAAGTACCCTAATCCCCTAATAAAGCCTAAACCATAAGCCCCCTATATATACACCTGGAAACCCTAAACCCTCGACCCCTAACCCTAAGCTCAGACATATTATTTAAAAATTCCTAACCCTTAAACCCTAAACTACACCTATAAAACCAAAACCCTAATTCATCAGTACTATATAACCCTAGTAAACCCTAAAACCTAAAACAGTAAACGCCTACACCCTAAAACCTGAAACACTAAACTCCTAAATCTTGATCGAGCAGCTATCATGCACACTTATAGATCAAATTAATTTGGAGATACTTTTATTATTTAGGGTAACACCATTATATTCGAAAAATATAGGTATAAAGCTTGAACATTATTAAAAATTCCCTAAACCTCAACCCTAAACAACCCCTAAAACTTAAATCCTAAACCCATAAATAATACTAAAACCCTAACCCTCAACCCACATACACCCTAACCAAGCATGTATCATGCACTTATAGGTCAAAATTGGAGATGCTTTCATTAAATTTCGGTGGCGCTATTATATTCCATGAATATAAGCATAAAGCTTGAACATTATTATGGAAAATTCCCTAAACCCCTCAACCCATAAATAAACCATAGCCAAGAAGGTATCATGAACTTATAGATTCAAATTTAAGATACTTTCATTAAATTACGGTAACGCCATTCTATTCCACGATTATAAGCATAAATCAGCTTGAACATTATTGAAAATTACAAAAACCATAAAACCCTAAATACAAAACCCCTAAACCATGACCAAACAAGTATCATGCACTTTTAGATCAAAATTGAGATACTTGCATTAAATTAGGCAACACCATTATATTCGTGAATAGAAGCATAAAGCTTGAACATTGTTGAAAATTACCTAAACCTAACAAATAAACCCTAAACCCATAAATACTAAAACCCTAAACCCTTCAACCCATAATTAAACCCTAACCAAGCAGGGTATCATGCACTTATAGATTCAAATTTGAGATACTTTCATTAAATTGTGGTAACACCATTCTATTCCACAGTTAAAAGCATAAAGGAGGTTGAATATTATTGAAAATTCCAGAAACTATAAAATCCTAAACACTAAACCCCTAAAACCCGACCAAACAAGTATCATGCACTTTTATATGAAATTTGAGATACTTGCATTAAATTGGGCAACGCTATTATATTCGAATATAAGCATAAAGCTGAACATTGTTGAAAATTACCTAAACCCTAATAAATAAACCATAAACCCCTAAATACTAAAACCCTAAACCCTTCAATCCGTAATTAAACCCTAACCAAGCAGGGTATCATGCACTTATAGATCCAAATTTGAGATACTTTCATTAAATTGAGGTAACGCCATTATATTACACGATTATAAGCATAAATCTTGAGCATTATTGAAAATTTCCTAAACCCCTAAACGACCCTGACCAGGCACGGGTATCATCCATCTGTAGTCCTATGGTATTGTAAGAGATAAGATAAGATAAAGATAAGATAAGAATTACTACCGTGAATGGCCGATCTTTTGAATAACTTTCCCTCCCAATGTTTGGGAAGCAAGTGAAAATTTCGAAACCGAAAAAGTTTGAATTTTTTTTGTCGCCAAGGACCAAAGTGGTTTCCTTCCTATGTACTACTCCTATTCCACACCAAGTCACCAACACGGCTATCGAATACGCCAGAGAAACAGAGCCGCGCCCTCAAAAAATAAAGAAACATAGCCGCCGTACCGAGGCACACGTGCGCAGGGCCATGCTATGGACGAGGGAGAGATCAGCCGGGCCGGTGCATGAGGGGAGAGGGGTGGAGAGATGAGAGGTAGCAAAGGAGAGAGAAATCACATATTATTTTTTTGCGCTCATGGTCCTGAAATTTACAACTAGTAGAGTGGAGTACACTATAAGGTTATATCTACTTGATGAAACACAAGTCTGAAACATTTGAAAAGTTCAAGGAATTTCAGAATTAAGTGGAAAATCATCGCAATAGAAAGATCAAATTTCTACGGTCCGACCGTGGAGGTGAGTATCTAAGTTACGAGTTTAGAACTCACATGAAAGAGTGTGGAATTGTTTCACAACTCACACCTGCCGGAACACCACAGCGAAATGGTGTGTCGGAACGTCGTAATCGTACTTTATTAGATATGGTTCGATCTATGATGTCTCTGACGGACTTGCCGTTGTCATTTTGGGGTTATGCACTAGAAACTGTTGCATTCACTTTAAATCGGGCACCATCTAAATCCGTTGAAAAGACACCGTATGAATTATGGTTTGGAAACAAACCTAAGCTATCATTTCTTAAAGTTTGGGGATGCGATGTTTATGTGAAGAAACTTATCCCGGATAAACTCGAACCCAAAGCGGAAAAATGCGTCTTCATAGGATACCCTAAGGAAACTATTGGGTATTCCTTCTATCACAGATCTAAGGTCAAGGTTTTTGTTGCCAAGAATGGATCCTTTCTAGAGAAAGAGTTTCTCACGAAAGGTGTGAGTAGTCGGAAGGTAGAACTCGAAGAGGTTATTGAACCTTCTCTTCAAAGTATGGCGAGTAGAGAAGCGCCGGAAGTTGTTCCGGAGTTGGCTTCACCAGTTGAAGAAGGAACTAATGATAATGATCATGAAACTCCGAAAGAGAGTACTACCGAACCTCGCAGGTCTAGCAGGACGCGTGCAGCTCCCGAGCTGTATGGAAATCCTGTCATGAATTTCATGGTTGATGAAAATGATGACCCTGTGACGTATGAAGAAGCGATGATGAGCCAGGATTCCAACAAATGGTTAGAAGCCATGAAATCCGAGATGGAATCCATGTATGAAAATCAAGTTTGCAACTTGGTGGACTTACCTAACGACCGAAAGGCCGTGGAGAACAAATGGATTTTCAAAAGGAAAACTCATGCTGATGGTAATGTAACCGTCTATAAAGCTCGACTTGTCGCAAAGGGGTTTCGACAAATTCAAGGAGTTAACTACGATGAGGCATTCTCTCTCGTAGCGATGCTAAAGTCAGTTAGGATTATGTTAGCAATTGCTGTATATTTCGATTATGAGATATGGCAGATGGATGTCAAAACCGCATTTCTCAATGGTAATATTGAAGAAGAGTTGTATATGATATAACCAAAGGGTTTTGTCGATCCCAAGGATGCTAACAAGGTGTGCAAGCTTCAGCGATCCATCTATGGATTGAAGCAAGCATCACGAAGTTGGAATCTCCACTTTGATGAGGCAATCAAAGAGTTTGGATTTGTCCAAACTTATGGAGAAGCTTGTATTTACAAGAAAGTGAGTGGGAGCAATGTGGCATTTCTGATATTATATGTGGATGACAATATTATTGATCGGAAATGATATAGATCTTTTAAACAGTGTTAAAAGTTATCTAAATAGCAAATTTTCAATGAAGGACTTAGGTGAAGCGTCATACATATTAGGCATAAAGATCTATAGAGATAGATCTAGGCGCCTAATAGGGATATCGCAAAGTACATACCTTGATAATATTTTAAAGAAGTTTAAAATGGAATATAGTGAGAAGGGGTTCTTACCTATGATACAAGACACGACATTGAGTAAGACTCAAAGTCCGGCTACAGCGGAAGAAAGAGAGAAAATGGACAAAGTCCCCTATGCTTCAGCCATAGGCTCTATAATGTACGCCATGCTATGTACAAGACCGGGTGTGGCATATGCTATTAGTTTGACTAGTAGGTACCAATCAGATCCAGGTTTGGAACACTGGAAAGCGGTCAAGAATATCCTTAAGTACTTGCGAAGAACTAAGGATATGTTTCTTGTATACGGAGGGGAAGAAGAGCTCGTCGCTCAATGTTATGTCGACGCTAGCTTTGACACCGATCAGGATGACTCTAAGTCTCAATCCGGATACGTATTTCTCATGAATGGCAGAGCGGTTAGTTGGAGGAGCTCCAAACAATCTATGGTGGCGGGATCAACAACACAGGCCGAATATGTTGCTGCTTCAGAAGTGGCTCAGGAAGCATATTGGATGAAGGAGTTCATATCCGAACTAGGTGTGGTTGCAAACGCGTTGGACCCAATGGTGATCTATTGTGACAACAATGGTGCCATTGCTAATGCCAAAGAGCCAAGGTCTCACAAGCATTCCAAGCATATTAAGCGCCGGTTTCACTCCATCCGCGAGCATGTCAAGGATGGAGATATAAAGATTTGTAAAGTACATACGGATCTCAATGTAGCAGATCCGTTGACTAAAACTCTCCCTAGAGAAAAACATGATCTACACCAGAACTCCATGGGTGTTAGATACATCACTGTGTAACTAGATTATTGTCTCTAGTGCAAGTGGGAGATCAAGGAATATGCCCGGAGAGGCAATAATAAAGTGTTTATTATGTGTATTCCAAGTATATGATAGATGTTTATTTTGCATGCTATAATTGTATTAATACGGAAACGTTAATACATGTGTGTTTAATAAACAAACAGAAAGTTCCTAGTTATGCCTCTCTCATAAACTAGTTCGTTGATTAACAAGATGATCACAGTTTCCTGATCATAGACATTGGATGTTGTTAATAACGAGATCATAACATTAGTGTAATGGTGTGATGAACATTCATCCGAAGTATAGCATTACGATCAAAGTCATTGAGTTTATATTGCTATAACAACTTACGAAGTGATCCTAATCCTTAGACCATGAGATCATGTCAATCAATAACACTGGAAGAGTTTCTTGATAACATCAAACGTCACACCATAACAGGGTGATTATAAAGTGGCTTCAAATCTACTAAAGTGTTATGTTGAGGCCCATGGATCGAGAGTGGAATTTGTTCATCCCGATGATGGATAGATATGCTCTGGGCCCTCTCGGTGATATCACATTGATTAGCTTGCAAGCAAGTGATTTGATCACTAGAATGTTATATCACGGGAACGAGAAAAGAGTACATGTCAGTAACGAGATCAAACTAGGTATGGAGATACCGATGATCGAATCTCGGACATGTAATATATCGCGAAACAAAAGGATTAAGATACTAGCGTAAAAGGTTCCGACGATCACAAGAAAGTCATCGTTGAATGTGTGGGAGTCAGTATGGGTCTCCAGATCCCGCTTCTGATTATTGATCCGAGAGGGGTCTCGATCATGTCCGCATTATTCGCGAACCGTAGGGTGACACACTTAAGAGACACTGACATCCATTTGGAGCAAAAGTTTCATGCCGAAAAGAATAACAAGCGCAGGAATTTATTTCACTAGATACCGAAACGGGTTTTCGGGTGAAATTGCAGAAAATGTTTCTGCATGTGAAATGAAATACTAGCAAGGGGTTATATGTGAATGTTTGTCATTAAAGTAATTGACAAAATTCTGAATAAATAAAAGGAGTTTTATTTAATGAGAGTTTGCATTAAATTTGGTGGAAATTTAATGGAAAGTTTGAGTGGGATTTTGAGTGGAGGGATTTGAATGGATTTTTGTGAGTGGAGTGTCCACCCACATGAATGAAGGAGGGGAGGGGGCAGCCCCATGGCCGGCGGCAACCCCCTTGGGTGCCCCCCTCCTCCTATAAAAGGCACCTCTCTCCTCTCTCTCACTCACACCTCCTCGTGAAGGATCTCTCTCCCCCTCTAGAATTTATCCCCCATGGCCTCGGACTAGCGAGATACATGTTCCCGGTGGAAATTCGGCAAGAAAGGGTTGTGCTTCCACTGCATCGCTGGAGCGAGGAGGCGGAGGTTGCTCGGTGTCTTGTACGTGTGTGCGAGCACGGATCTTGCTGCTTATGGCGCTAGGACTTCCTCTCGATCTTGAAATCGGCAAGAGATCGTATACATCAACCACGAGTTGAACTCGTTAAGATTTGTCGGTCTTCAAGGGTATGTTCTCTATGGATATACATCCTCCTATTGTTTGTATCTAATAGATAGATCTTGGTACATAGTTCCCATCGTAGGAATTTTTTTGTTTTCTATGCTGCAAACCCTACAGTTCTAGTTTGGGATATATAGAGTGAGTAGTACTACAACAAAGAATATGTATCGGAGTGGAGGGGGAAACCGAAGAGCAAGAGGGCAGAAGCTAGGAGGAGTTGAAGGCGGTGTGATATCAGAGCACTCCATGATGATGGGTTTCTGACATGAGGTACTAGTAGTACTATAGCTTTTACAGCATACACACTCTACTACTAGAAAGAGTAATAAATTTGCAAATTTTTTTTGTTTTTTCTCTCACCCTCCCTATCTCCTCGGCGACTTGCACAGGCTGATCTCTCCCTCGTCCAAAGGCAGGCGCTGCGCACGTGTGCCTTGGTACGGCTGCACTATGACTCTGGCGTGCTCGTCATCTGCGGTGCTATACATAGGAAGGAACCACTTTGGGCCCCGGAGATAAATTTCAGTAGAATTCAAACTTTTACGGTCAATGTTCATACATAGTACACAACACTAGCTAATTTCGACCCTAATTTTTTGAAAAGGGGCCAAATTTTGACTACAATAGGCTTTCAGTTCGAGATGTTGAGTCTTGCAAAACAGGAAGCTTAAAATGGTTTAAAATGCACATGACCTAGCTATAACACACTTGTAGTTCCACTCTTGAGAGACTTTGAGAAAATTGCCATAAAGCCGGATTATTGCACGGATATATGCTACAAATATTGAAAATTTATGAAACTTGGTAATATCAATTAAATAAGCTACACTGGTGGCATTTTAGCTATACACTACCATATAGTTGCTTCACACAAAACATTGTTGTCACTTTCATTAAATTATGCTAACGCCATTCCATTCCCCGAATATAAGAATAAAGCTTGAACGTTATTGAACTTGCTCTAAAACCTAAACCTTAAACCCCTCAACCTTAAACCCTCACCAAGCATGTATCATGAAATTCTAGATAAAAATTTGAGATCGACACTTTCATTAAATTGCGCTAACGCCATTCTTTTTCACGAATATATCCATACAACTCAAACATTAATGAAAAATCCCTAAACCCTAACTCCCTAAACCCTAAGCCCTATACCCCTAAACCCTAACCCTGACTAAGAAGGTATATATATCATGCACTTATTGATAAAAAAGTGAGTTATAATTTCATTAAATTGTTGCTAAGTCATTCTATTCCACAAATATAAGAATAAAGCTCGAACTTCATTGAAAATCCCTAAAACCCTAAACCCCTATCCCTTAAACCAGAAAAAATAAACCCATAAAATCTAAACCCTAAAACCTTAAACACTAAACTCCTAAACCTTGACAAATTAAGCAGTTATTATGCACACTTCTATATCAAAGTTTGAGATACTTTTATTAAATTGGGCAACGACATTCTATTCGACGAATATAACCATGAAGCTAGATCATTGTTGAATCATTCCTAAACCCTAAACAAAAGATAAAACCTAAACCCTAAACCCCTAAATACTAAAACACTAAACCCTTAACCCCTCATCCCATAATTAAACCCTAACCAAGAAGATATATATCCAAATTTGAGATACTTTCATTACATTGCGGTAACACCATTCTCTTGCATGAATATAATAATAAAGTTTGAACATTATTGAAAATTCCTTAAACTCTAAACCCCTAAACCCCTAAAAACCCATATTTAAATCCTAACCAAGTAGGTATCATGCACTTATAGATCCAAATTTGAAATACTTTCATTAAATTGCGGTAACGCCATTATGTTCCACACATATAAGCATAAAGTTTGAACAATATTGAAAATTCCGTAAACCATAAACCCTTAAACGACCCTGACTAAGCAGCATATATATACATCCACTTATAGATCAACATTTGAGATATACTTTCATTAAATTACGGTAACACCATTCAGTTCCACGAATTTAAACATAAAGCTTAAACATTATTGAAAATGCCCTAAAACCTAAACCTTTAACCATATAACCCTAGCTAAACCCTGACCAAGCAGGTATCATGCACTTATAGATCAAATTTTGAGATACTTTCATTAAATTGCGCTAATGTCATTCTAATTCACGAAAGCTCGAACATTATTGAAAATTCCTTAAAGTACCCTAATCCCCTAATAAAGCCTAAACCATAAGCCCCCTATATATACACCTGGAAACCCTAAACCCTCGACCCCTAACCCTAAGCTCAGACATATTATTTAAAAATTCCTAACCCTTAAACCCTAAACTACACCTATAAAACCAAAACCCTAATTCATCAGTACTATATAACCCTAGTAAACCCTAAAACCTAAAACAGTAAACGCCTACACCCTAAAACCTGAAACACTAAACTCCTAAATCTTGATCGAGCAGCTATCATGCACACTTATAGATCAAATTAATTTGGAGATACTTTTATTATTTAGGGTAACACCATTATATTCGAAAAATATAGGTATAAAGCTTGAACATTATTAAAAATTCCCTAAACCTCAACCCTAAACAACCCCTAAAACTTAAATCCTAAACCCATAAATAATACTAAAACCCTAACCCTCAACCCACATACACCCTAACCAAGCATGTATCATGCACTTATAGGTCAAAATTGGAGATGCTTTCATTAAATTTCGGTGGCGCTATTATATTCCATGAATATAAGCATAAAGCTTGAACATTATTATGGAAAATTCCCTAAACCCCTCAACCCATAAATAAACCATAGCCAAGAAGGTATCATGAACTTATAGATTCAAATTTAAGATACTTTCATTAAATTACGGTAACGCCATTCTATTCCACGATTATAAGCATAAATCAGCTTGAACATTATTGAAAATTACAAAAACCATAAAACCCTAAATACAAAACCCCTAAACCATGACCAAACAAGTATCATGCACTTTTAGATCAAAATTGAGATACTTGCATTAAATTAGGCAACACCATTATATTCGTGAATAGAAGCATAAAGCTTGAACATTGTTGAAAATTACCTAAACCCTAACAAATAAACCCTAAACCCATAAATACTAAAACCCTAAACCCTTCAACCCATAATTAAACCCTAACCAAGCAGGGTATCATGCACTTATAGATTCAAATTTGAGATACTTTCATTAAATTGTGGTAACACCATTCTATTCCACAGTTAAAAGCATAAAGGAGGTTGAATATTATTGAAAATTCCAGAAACTATAAAATCCTAAACACTAAACCCCTAAAACCCGACCAAACAAGTATCATGCACTTTTATATGAAATTTGAGATACTTGCATTAAATTGGGCAACGCTATTATATTCGACGAATATAAGCATAAAGCTGAACATTGTTGAAAATTACCTAAACCCTAATAAATAAACCATAAACCCCTAAATACTAAAACCCTAAACCCTTCAATCCGTAATTAAACCCTAACCAAGCAGGGTATCATGCACTTATAGATCCAAATTTGAGATACTTTCATTAAATTGAGGTAACGCCATTATATTACACGATTATAAGCATAAATCTTGAGCATTATTGAAAATTTCCTAAACCCCTAAACGACCCTGACCAGGCACGGGTATCATCCATCTGTAGTCCTATGGTATTGTAAGAGATAAGATAAGATAAAGATAAGATAAGAATTACTACCGTGAATGGCCGATCTTTTGAATAACTTTCCCTCCCAATGTTTGGGAAGCAAGTGAAAATTTCGAAACCGAAAAAGTTTGAATTTTTTTTGTCGCCAAGGACCAAAGTGGTTTCCTTCCTATGTACTACTCCTATTCCACACCAAGTCACCAACACGGCTATCGAATACGCCAGAGAAACAGAGCCGCGCCCTCAAAAAATAAAGAAACATAGCCGCCGTACCGAGGCACACGTGCGCAGGGCCATGCTATGGACGAGGGAGAGATCAGCCGGGCCGGTGCATGAGGGGAGAGGGGTGGAGAGATGAGAGGTAGCAAAGGAGAGAGAAATCACATATTATTTTTTTGCGCTCATGGTCCTGAAATTTACAACTAGTAGAGTGGAGTACACTATAAGGCGACAGTAGTACCTCGTGTCAAGAACCCATCATAATAAACTTTGCTCTAACATCGAACCGCCTTCAACTCCTCTTGTCTCTTTGCTGTTGGCCTCTTTCACTGCCTACGTTTTATTCTCTCTACATGTACAACGCGTGGATAGAGATGAGCATATGTCTAAGCAAAAGAAATTGAAATGGTTTAGTAAATTGCCGTGTTGTCAATTTATTGCAAGAATTTAGCCAGTAAGATTGAATTGGTTTATCCATTAAACATGTTAGTTTGTGTGAAAATTGGCATGATGTAATATTGAGCCATAACCTTTGAAGTTGCTTCACAACAAAAAAAAATTTTGCCACTTGGAAAAATAAAAATTGGATTTTCCCTTTGTAAGCAAAGCTTGATTGGCCAAGATGCATCAAATGTATGGAGTACAATACATGGAAACGGTACCAGCAACTATGGCTATGCAGGTCAAAAAATGTAACTACGACTATGACCTTGGAAATCTTGTTTGAAAGACGGCAGATGTCTATCAACTCATTAAATGCTCGAAAGCGTACATGCGTATGGGTCTATCTAACGGGGACACCATCCCCCAAGTGGGAGTGGGAGTAGCGTACTAAAATATTCCGACCATCCATTCAAACATCCAGCTCCAAACATACTTCGGGCTCCTTTGATTCATAGGATTTTGGTAGTAATTGTGTAGGATTTGAATCCTATGAAATTTTTCCTACACAAGTTGTTTGATTCATAGGATCAAATCCCATTGGAAGTAATCCTATAGGAATCTTGTAGTGTAAATCCCACAGGAAAAAAGCATTAGGTCATATCTCATGGAAATTTCCTTTGCTACAATCAAAGGGAATGCATCTTCCCATATGATTTAAGTAGGCATGACACTCCAATCATATGTATTTCCAATTACTATATTTTCCTATCCTATGAATCAAAGGATCCCTTCACCTTTTTTTAGAATGGAAATTCCTCTTCTATCCCTGCTCCAGAAACAAGAACCTGAGGAGCAATGCAACAATAGAGGGATATAAGTGGTAATTTTGCGTTCCCCCACGTGCATCACCCCATCGACCTGGTTCCCCGCCCTTCTTCAATAAGCATATTTACCTGCCTTCTTCGCCCTTACACTGGTTTTATGGACCCACAATGCAAGTGCCCCACTTGTCAGTGACCCAGAATTATGGGAAGTAGAGATTCCCATCGTTTGCAGGTCAAAATTCGAACATTTTTCACTAAACCAAGATAAACTCGTTAAACCCTAACCAAGCAGGGTATCATGCACTTATAGATGAAATTTGAGATACTTTCATTAAATTGGGAAACTTCATTCTATTCGACGAATATAAGCATGAATCTTGATCATTATTGAAATTTCCCTAAACGCTAAACAACCCCTAAAACATAAATCCTAAGGTCTCGTTTGATTTGCAGGATTCCTAGAACATAGGAATAGGAAAACCAAAGGATTGGAGTGGCATGACCTCCTGAATCCTATAAGAATAGAAAATTACATGAATTTGGATCAGGTACGTCTTTTAATCATAGGTAAATAAAATGAATTCAAACATGAGGTTAGGGTGAATGGAAATTTTCCTACAAAATAGAGAGCCAAGGAAACCTTTGAAGGAATCACTACAGATTGTAATCCTTTGAATCAAACGACCAACATTTGGATATTTTCTAAGGGACAAAATCCTATGAAATTCTTTTGAATCAAACAAGCCCTAAACCCCTAAATACTAAACCCTAAACCCTCAGCCCCTCAACCTATAATTAAACCCTAACCAAGTTGGTATCATGCACTAATAGATTCCAATTTGAGATAGTTTCAGTAAATTATGGTAACGCCATTCTATTCCACAGATATAACCATAAAGTTTGAACATTATTGAAAAAATCCTGAAACCCTAAACCCCTAAAGCCTAAAAACCTACACCCTAAACCCTGAAAGCCTAAAACCCTAAACATTACCCCATATAACGTGACCAAGAAGGTATCATGCACTTATAGATCAAATTCGAGATACTTTTATTAATATAATTGGGCAACGCCATTCTATTTGACGAATATAAGATAAAGCTTGAACATTATTGAAAAATCCAAAAACCCCAAACCCTAAACAACCCCTAAAGCCTAAACCCTAACCCCTAAATACTAAAACCATAAACCCTAAAGCCTCAACCCATAATTAAACCCTAACCAAGCAGGGAATTATGCACTTATAGATCCAAATTTGAAATACTTCCATTAAATTGCAGTAACGCCATTCAGTTCCACACATATAAGCATAAAACTTGAACATTATTGAAATTTCCCTAAACCTGAAACACATAAACACTAAACCCCTAAACGACCCTAACTAGCAGTAGGTATATCATCTACTTATAGATCAATATTTGAGATATACTTTCATTAAATTATGCTAACGCCATTCCATTCCACGAATCTAAGCATAAAAGCTTGAACATTACTAAAAATGCCCTAAAGCCTAAACCTTTAACCATATAACCTTAAACCCTAAAAGAGCAGGTATCATGCACTTATAGATCAAATTTTGAGATACTTACATTAAATTGCGCTAACATCATTTTAATTCATGAAAGCTCGAACATTATTTAAAATTCCCTGAAGTACCCTAATCCCCTAAAAAATCCTAAACCATAAACCCCGTATATATACCCCTAAAACCCTAAACCCTAAGCTCAGACATATTATTTAAAAATTCCTAAACCCTAAACCCTAAACTACCCCTAAAAAAACCCTAAACCATCAATACTATACGCCGTAGTAAACCCTAAAACCCGAAACACTAAACCCCTACACCCTAAAACCCGAAACACAAAACCACTAAACCTTGATCGAGCATCTGTCATGCACACTTATAGATCAAATTAATTTTCAGATACTTTTATTAATTACGGTAACACCATTCTAGTCGATGAATATAGGCATAAAGCTTGAAAATCATTCAAAATTCCCTAAACCCTCGACCATAAACAACCCCTAGAACTTAATCCATAAACCCATAAATACTAAAAACCTAAAATCTCAACCCACATACACCCTAACCAAGCATGTATCATGCACTTATAGATCAAAATTTGAGATGCTTTCATTGAATTTGCGGTAACGCTATTATATTCCATGAATATAAGCATAAAGCTTGAACATTATTGAAAATTCCCTAAGCCCTAAACCCCTCAACCCGTAGTCAAATCCAACTTAAGCATGTATCATGCACTTATAGATTCAATTTTGATATATTTCCATTAAATTACGGTAACGCCATTCTATTCCATGATTAAAAGCATAAAGCAGCTTGAGCATTATTGAAATTTCCTGAAACCATAAAACCCTAAACACTAAACCCCTAAACCCTAACCAAACAAGTACTATGCACTTTTAGATCAAATTTGAGATACTTTCATTAAATTGGGCAACGCCATTATATTTGACGAATATAAGCATAAAGCTTGAACATTATTGAAAATTACCTAAACCCTAAACCCTAATTAATAAAACTAATAAACCCTAAATCCCTAAATACTAAAACCATAAACCCTTCAACCCATAATTAAACCCTAACCAAGCAGGGCATCATGCACTTATAGATCCAAATTTGAGACACTTCCATTAAATTGCGGTAACACCATTCTATTCCACAATTATAAGCATAAATCTTGAACATTATTGAAAAATCCCTAAACCCCTAGACGATCATGACCAGGCAGGTGTATCATCCACTTTCTGTAGTGGTATGGTGTATTATAAGATATAAGACAAGATAAAGATATGATAAGAATTAGGGCATATTTGATTCGTAGGATAAAAAACATAGGAATAGGAAAAATGTAGGATTGAAATGTCATGACCACTCCAATCCTACAGGAATTCCTATGAACCAAAGTTCGTTTGACTCCACCATAGAAAAAACGAAGGATTCTAAAAAAAGATAGGAGTGCATGTTTGATTTCCTATGAAATGTAGTAGTAATCCTTAGGAAAAATTCCTACATGAATCAATCCTACAAATCAAACATTTGAGCGATAGTTTTTACCCAATGAAAGAGACACATGGCACTGCATGGTAATCCTCATGCTTACTCACTTCTTGATCCATAACAATTAAACAAATCAAAAAGTCCCACTTACAAAAGAAGTCCCGCTCTGACGGCCCGACGAGTCATCTACTAAAAAGGACCCTCCCCGCTGTGCGCCCCTCCTTGAATTATTCGGTCATGCAATACTTTTTGAATACTAAGAATAAAATGCATTTCAACCCCGACTACCTCTTTGGCTTATCAATCTAGCAAGCATAGGAAATCCTATTTCGGTAATATTACTAAACAAGCAACGTATTGAGCAACTAGCCCGAAAGCCGTAGACCATCGTAGTAAACTTTCCCATAGGATTTAATCCTACAAATTTCCTATGCAAATCCTTTGAATCAAACAGACTCTTACTACTGCGAATGACCGATCTTTTGAATAACCTTCCCTCCTGATGTTTGGGAAGCATGTTTTTTCTCAAAGTCAAACTTTTAAAATTTGGCCAACTACATAGAAAAATGTGTTTAAGTTTATAATCCCTAATCAGTATTGTTAGAACTTTTATGAAATATACGTTCATATGGTGCGCATTAGATGTTGTCGATGTTGGTAATTTTTCTCTATAAATTTGGTCAATTTTTGGATTTGTTGACTTTGACAAATAATTACTACTCCTATATGTGTTCTAGTTTGGGATATATATAGAGGGAATAGTAATACAACAAAGAATATTTCTCGGAGTGGAGGGGGAACCGAAGAGCAAGAGGGCAGCAGCGAGGAGGAGTTGAAGGCGGTGCGATATCAAAGCACTCCATGATGATGGGTTTCTGACATGAGGTACTAGTAGTACTATAGCTTTTACAACATACATCCTCTACTACTAGAAGGAGTAATAAATTTGCAATTTTTTTTTGTTTTTCTCTCACCATCCATCTCTCCTCGGTGACCCCGCGTGCACCAGCCGGCTGATCTTTCCCTCGTCCACAGCCAGGCGCTACGCTGCGCACGTGTGCCTTGGTACGGCTGCACTATGACTCTGGCGTGATCCTCATCCGCGGTGCTGTACATAGGAAGGAACCACTTTGGGCCCTGGAGGAAAGTTTCAATAGAATTCAAACTTTTCTGGTCTCGTCTGAAAATAATATATTTCGTACATCGTACATCACAATAGCTAATTTTGTCCCTAAATTTTTCGGAAAGGGGCCAAATTTTGACTACAATAGGCTTTCAGATCGAGATGCTGAATCTTGCAAAACAGGAAGCTTAAAATGGTTTAAAACGCACATGACCTAGCTATAACACACTTGTAGTTCCACTCTTGAGAGACTTTGAGCAAATTGCCGTAAAGCCCGATTATTGCACGGATATATAGCTACAAATCTTGAAAATTTATGAAACCTGGTAATATCAATTAAATAAGCTACACTGGTGGCATTTTATCCATACACTACCATATAGTAACTTCACACAAAAACATTGTTGTCACTTTCATTAAATTACGCTAACGCCATTCCATTCCACGAATATAAGCATAAAGCTTGAACGTTATTAAAATTGCTCTAAAACCTAAACCTTAAACCCCTCAACCTTAAACCCTCACCAAGCATGTATCATCCAATTCTAGATAAAAATTTGATATCGATACTTTCATTAAATTTCTCTAACGCCATTCTTTTCACGAATATATCCATACGACTCGAACATTAATAAAATTCCCTAAACCCTAACTCCCTAAACCCTAAACCCTAAGCCCTATACCCCTAAACGCTAACCCTGACCAAGAAGGTATATATCATGCACTTATAGATCAAAAATTGAGTTACAATTTCAATAAATTGCTGCTCAGTCATTCCATTCCATGAATATAAGGATAAAGCTCGAACTTCATTGAAAATTCCTAAAATCCTAAATCCCGAGCCCTAAAACTAGAAAAAATAAACCCATAAAACCTAAACCCTAAAACCTTAAACACTAAACTCCTAAACCCTGACAAATTAAGCAGTTATCTTGTAAACAAATATATCAAAGTTTGAGATACTTTTATTAAATTGGGCAACGACATTCTATTCGACGAATATAACCATGAAGCCAGATCATTGTTGAAAAATTCCTAAAACCTAAACAACACATAAAACCTAAACCCTAAACCCCTAAATACTAAAACACTAAACCCTTAACCCCTCAACCCATAATTAAACCCTAACCAAGCAGGTTTATCCTACAATTATATATATATAAATATATCCAAATTTGAGATACTTCCATTATATTGAGGTAACGCCATTCTCTTCCACGAATATAACAATAAAGTTTGAACATTATTGAAAAGTCCCTAAACCCTAAACCCCTAAACCCATAATTAAACCCTAACCAAGTACGTATCATGCACTTATAGATCCAAATTTGAAATACTTTCATTAAATTGTGGTAACGCCATTATGTTCCACACATATAAGCATAAAGTTTGAACATTATTGAAAATTCCGTAAACCCATAAACCCTAAACCCCAAAACGACCCTGACTAAGCAGCAGGTATATATATCATCCACTTATAGATCAACATTTGAGATATACTTTCATTAAATTATGCTAACACCATTCCATTCCACGAATCTAAGCATAAAGCTTGAACATTATTGAAAATGCCCTAAAACCTAAACCTTTAACCATATAACCCTAGATAAACCCTGATCAAGCAGGTATCATGCACTTATAGATCAAATTTTGAGATACTTTCATTAAATTGCGCTAACGTCATTCTAATTCACGAAAGCTTGAACATTATTGAAAAATACTTAAAGTACCCTAATCCCCTAATAAAGCCTAAACCATAAGCCCCCGATATATACCCCTAAAAACCCTAAACCCTCAACCCCTAACCCTATGCTCAGACATATTATTGAAAAATTCCTATACCCTAAACTATCCCTATAAAACCAAAACCCTAAACCATCAATACTATAAAACCCAGTAAACCCTAAAACCTAAAACACTAAACGCCTACACCCTAAAACCCCAAACACTAAACCCTAAACCTTGATTGAGCAGCTATCATGCACACTTATAGATCAAATTAATTTGCAAATACTTTTATTATTTAGGGTAACACCATTCTATTCAACGAATATAGGCATAAAGCTTGAACATTATTAAAAATTCCCTAAACCACAACCCTAAACAACCCCAAAAACATAAATCCTAGACCCATAAATAATAATAAAACCCTAACCCTCAACCCACATACTCCCTAACCAAGCATGTATCATGCACTTATAGATGAAAATTGGAGATGCTTTCATTAAATTTCGGTAGCACTATTATATTCCATGAATATAACCATAAAGCTTGAACATTATTATTGAAAATTCCCTAAACCCCTCAACCCATAAATAAACCCTAGCCAAGTAGCTATCATGCATTTATTGATTCAAATTTGAGAGACTTCCATTAAATTACAGTAATGCCATTCTATTCCACGATTAAAAGCATAAAGTAGCTTGATCATTATTGAAAATTACAGAAACCATAAAACCCTAAACACTAAAACCCTAAACCCTGACCAAACAAGTATAATGCACTTGTAGAACAAAATTGAGATACTTGCATTAAATTGGGTAACACCATTATATTCGCGAATACAAGCATAAAGCTTGAACATTGTTGAAAATTACCTAAACCTAACAAATAAACCCTAAACCCATAAATAATAAAACCCTAAACCCTTCAACCCATCATTAAACATGTTAGTTTGTGTGACAATTGGCACGCTGTCATATTGAGCAATAACCTTTGAAGTTGCTTCACAACCAAAAACAATGTTGTCACTTGGAAAAATTAAAATTGGATTTTCCCTTTGTAAACAAAGCTTGATTGGCCAAGATGCATCCAATGTACGGAGTACAAGACATGGACACGGTACCAGCAACTATGGCTATGCAAGTCAAAAAAAGCAACTACATCTATGACCTTGGTCATCTTGTTTGAAAGACAGGAGATGTCTATCAACTCATTAAATGCTCGAAAGCGTACATGCGTCTGGGTCTATCTAATGGGGAAAGCATCCCCCAAGTGGGAGTGGGAGTAGCGTACAAAAATATCCCATCCATCCATTGAAACGTCCAGCCCCAAACATACTTCGGGCTCCTTTGATTTATAGGATTTTTGTAGGAATTGTGTAGGATTTGAATCCTATGGAAATTTTCCTACACAAGTTGTTTGATTCATAGGATGAAATCCCATAGGAATTAATCCTATAGGAATCTTGTAGTGTAAATCTCACAGGAAAAAATCATTAGGTCATACCGCATGGAAATTCCCTTTGCTACAATCAAAGGGAATGAGTCTTCACATAGGATTTAAGTAGGCATGACACTCCAATCCTATGTCTTTCCAATTCCTATATTTTTCCTATCCTATGAATCAAAGGATCCCTTCACATTTTTTTAGAATGAAAATTCCACTTCTATCCCTGCTCCAGAAACAAGAACCCGAGGATCAACTGAACAATAGAGGGATATAGGTGGTAATTTTGCGTTCCCCCACGTGCATCACCCCATCGACCTGGTTCCCTACCCTTCTTCAATAAGCGTATTTACCTGCCCCCCTTCGGCCTTACACTGATTTTATGGACCCACAATGCAAGTGCCCATCTATATCAAACATTTTTCGAACATTTTATGGACCCACAATGCAAGTGCCCACAATGCAAGTAGAGATTCCCATCGTTTGCGTTCAAAATTCGAACATTTTTCACTAAACCGAGATAAACTCGTTAAACCCTAACCAAGAAGGGTATCATGAACTTATAGATAAAATTTGAGATACTTTCATTAAATTGGGCAACACCATTCTATTCGACGAATATAAGCATGAAGCTTGATCATTATTGAAATTTCCCTAAACGCTAAACAACCCCTAAAACATAAATCCTAAGGTATCGTTTGATTTGCAGGATTCCTATAAAGTAGGAATAGGAAAGCCATAGGATTGGAGTGGCATGAACTCTTGAATCCTATAAGAATAGAAAATTACATGAATTTGGATCAAGTACGTCTTTTAATCATAGGTAAAGATAAGGAATACAAACATGAGGTTAGGGTGAATGGAAATTTTCCTACAAAATTGCGAGCAAAGGAATCCTTTGAAGGAATCACTACGGATTTTAATCCTTTGAATCAAACGACCAACATTGGTATATTTTATAAGGGACAAAATCCTTCACAAATCCTTTGAATCAAACGAGCCCTAAACCCCTAAATACAAAACTGTCACATCCCAAAATTTTCCAAATTTTGAAATGTGAAAAATAAATAAACAAAATAAACAATTGTTGATTTTTAGGGTGAGAAGAAACTTTTTGATTCCAATTGGAAACATCAAAACCTATTTTGGTCAAATAAAATCCTAAAGGGATATAAAAAGATAAACAATTAATAAATAAAGTTATAATAGTTGGAATCACTATTTTGGATCTTTAAAATAAAAATATATGGTTTTTATAAAACAAAGGAGAAATAATAATAAGGATTATTTTTAAAGAGCCAAATTAATCTTGGCTAAAGCAAATGAAATAAAATATGTTGCTTGATAAAAAGAGTAAAGGTTTATTTAAATAAAATAATAAGGATTTATTAATATCCAATTTTATTTAAGTAAAGGCTTTTCCCATTTTTAAATTAACACTAAAACTTGTTAAAGTATTTTAAATAAGAATTCCAAGTGTTTTATATTTTCAAATAAAACCTACTGAAAAGGTTTTGGTATTATTTAGATTTCAAATAGAGTTTTTAAATAAATTAAATCCTATTTGAATTTAAGACTAAGGACTATTTATTTAATTATTAATAGATCCTAAAAGAATAAAAGAATTGTTTTATTTTGGACTTTGGATTATGTTGTTAAACAGAACTAAAATCAATACAAAGTTTGGTGGTGGTTTGATTTGAATTGGAGTTTGAATTATTTGATTGAAAATCAAAACAGAAATTCGAATTGGAAAAAGAAAAATCTTTCAGTATAAAAAAATGAAACAAGTGGCAACCCAGCAAACCCAGCCCAGCAGGCCCAGCAACTAACCCAGCGAGCCCACCCCACTCTCACCCCGAAACGTTTTCTTACTCGCGGTTTAACCCACTCAGTAACTGACTTGGTGACCCCACGCCCCCTCTCTCTCTCTCTCTCTCTCTCTGACAACGGACCCCACTGCCCCCGTCATCATCGTCTCCACCGCGCTGGCCGTTTCCCCTTCCTCGACGTCGCTCTGCCGCGATTGAATTCGAGTAAATTCGCGTTGATGACAGGCTTAATTCCTCTAGAGACCACGCACCCATAAACACCTCCCTCTTCCCTCCCTTTCCCCTCAGAAACCACTGCAAGAGCGCCCCCAGGCCGTCGTCATTTTCGTTTGCACCGCCGCAGCCTCCGACGAGCTCTCCGAGCAATTCCGGCGCCGACCAGCCGCCCCTTGCCTCCCACTGCATGCAGCCTTGTTCCCCGTCGCCTGGCGCATTCCCCAGTGCCAGCTGCTTGGCCGCGCCCGCTCCAGAACGTCGGCAACCTCAACGCCACTCGCCACCGCCGTCTGTCTCGTCTCCGTCGAGCTTCCCAGGTAAACTCCGACCGCCCCGAGCCCTCCCAATGATGCTCCTGTACTCCCCACGCTCGCCCGCGTCTAACCATGCCTTTATTTTGCCTCGGCACGACCTGCAGCCTCGCCCCTATCGTCAAACAGAGCCGCCCGACGCCGCTACAAGCTCCGACGATCAATCGTCGTCTCTCCGGTGCGCCCCTCGACTAGCAGACAGCACCTCGAGCTTCACCTCGACCACGCGAACACTGTGAGCCACTCCTCTGTCTCTCTTGCGTCCTGTATCGCCGGCTTTGCCGTAGCCAGAGCATGCGCTGCCGCCATCCGCCGCTAGCGCTGCCAGTCATTGGTCCAACGCACTGTGCCCGTTGGATCTTGATCGTCTGGCTGAGATTAGAATTAGACGAATAGGTATGAGTTGATCAGTGCCGTTAGATCTTAGTTAAATCCAACGGTTCACAGAGCACAATCCGCACGAAACGGTATCAGCCAGTAAGAACAAGCCACGTGTCCAGAGACTGATTTAAAAACAGAAATTTGAATCTATTGGTTATGCAAACTTGTAAAATTCATAACTTTAATTCTACACGTCCAAATTTTGCAAATTTTATATCAATGGATTCAGAAAAACAAGTACTTTGCAACCATACACTTTGTTTAATATTTTGCTTCTGGAAAATTGGTTGAAATTGCACAAACATGTGTAGGCATAATTTGAATATAAGAATTGTTCTAGATATAATTTTAAGGTGAAATCTTTGCAAAATGGTTTGTTTTAAACCTACTGACCATAGGAACCAACTTATGGATTTAAAAATGTATTTTGTGAAGTTAGGGGATAAATATTTGAATTAGCTCATTTCTAGTCAAATAAAAATATTGATTATGGTTTAGAAATGATTTCTGAGTGAAAACTTTGGGAAATGATTTGATTCAAACCTTCTGACCCTAAAACACCAAGTTTTGAGATTAAGAACATATTTGATGAACCATATAAATTTATTACTTTGCTAAAAGATATTTTCAACTACATAAAATATCACCTTATCATAATATTTGGTTTATGAGATGAAACCTTTTGCAAATGGTTTTACCACTTTTGTAAATGACCACATTGAACTTTAAAATGTTTAGAGCCTAGTAGAAACCACTTTTTCAAATAAAACTATCTTTTGCATACTTGCATGCATGACCTTTTTTTTGTTATTTTATGTGTGACAAATTGTTTGAATGCTAGTTGAATTTGTTTTTGCTTGATTGAATTGTAGTGAAGTTAGAAGAGTGTGATATTTGCAAGATCAAGAAGTGAACCAACATTCTCTACTAAAAAGGCAAGTGACACTATCATCCATGTCCTACTATTTTCATTACACTTAGTGGATTTTGTAACATGCATGGAAAGGACTACTATATTTTATGCTATGCTAAATCCTAATAGGATACTCTTATATATTCCTTAGTGAAAACATTGTAGTTGTAGTATGCTTAGCCCTGCTATATATTTGGGATGAGATACATGTTATGATTATATGAAAAGTTGAAAAGATATATGTTTTATATAATAAAACAAGTACTCAATGAACCACCTGGGTGGACAAGGATACTCAAGATTGGACAAGGTGGCAACAAAAGGAACCATGTTTATATGGCTATCTCTTTTTGTATGTGCACTAGAAGAAAACCACCCAGGGACTTAGAGATTGAACATGTTTCTCGTAAAGTTGCTTCCGTGTACAGCCACATGCTAAATGGGCTCTGGCTTAGTCAACTACATAGTGGAAGACCCATGCATTGGCACCTTCAGGTTAACTAGAATTGTGTAAGGGAAATTTATCCCTACATTGGTGCCTGGTAGACAAGCTAGCATTGTGTATTGGGAGGACTTCTATGGAAAGACTTTGTCACATTCTCGATCTGTCGGTACTCCATTTTGGTGAGTACTTATCCAGCAGCCACTGGTGGCGTCAAGACGAGATTGTGTCATGTGGGTAAAGTGTACAACTTCTGCAGAAGATCAAATTCTAAGTACTTAGCCGTGTCCCCGATTATGGACAATTCTGAGCAACTAAGGCCTGAAGCTATGGAAGATCTCGACATTCGAATTTCTCAAAGTTAAAACTTGAGGGTGACAACAAGGGATTTGAAGCACTTGGAGTTTTCCAAGGAGTTCAAAAAGATTTGACAAAAGATCAAAAACTATTTTGAAAAGATAGGATAAAACTATATTGCTTTCTTCAAATGAGCCTAACCCCACTTAGCCAAATATGCATGTAATGATAGGATCCACTTATTTCTACATAGTAGTGAAACTTGCCAATACAATTCAAATGTATTGACCCTTGTGGCCGCAACCTATTCTGTTGCAGGTTTGTTTGATGTTAGTGAAGTGTGTTGAATAGGATTACAAGTCTACAACCAACATTATTGCCTGTGGTACTTTGAAGATGAAGGACCCCATGCTTTATAGACATTCTGCTGCAATGTAATGTAATAGCCAAATGAGCTATGTAAGATGTAATGAATTATTTTATTCCTGGTTATAAAGTTGTATTATGACCTTTGTTTCTTGATATTACATCTTAATTGTGGATGCTAGCTATTGATCCAGGGACTAGCATTGTAAACACAGGGATCTCTACCTTATTAAAGGTTGGGAACCTTACAGATGGTATCAAAGCACTGTGTTGCCTGTAGGATTTGTAACCCTAGGATTGGACAAATCCCCTTAGAAAAATAGGATTTGTTTTTGTTCCAAAACTTATTTACAAACAATCTTGTAAACTCTTTTCTCAACCTTTTTGGTTTTGATTCTACATCTCTTCTTTTCAACTTAATGGACAAAGCCTCCACCATGACCAAGGACTTCAACTTAGACATCACTAAGGATTACAAGTGAGAACCAAGAGAACATTAGATTGCCTACCAACTATCTAAGACATTGATATCATGTTAGTGTATGGATCATATTGACCTATGAGGTATGACTATACTAAGTTGATTATTTCAAGAAAAACTTGTTGTTTCCTTCAACTCATGAGTTAAGCTCATAAGTTATTAAGTGGATAGTTGCTTGATGATTGCTTGATTGTTTGTTTGAACTTGATTGTTTTGGGTGGTGTGTTAGAACTTCTTTAAACCTATCCATCATTACTTATCCCTATTAAACCAACAGATGCCTCCCCGTCGTGCCAACCCCAACCAAAACAACAACATCACTCCTGAGATGCAGCAGATGATGACAACTCAGACACAATTGATGCAGGAGATGACCACGTTCATACAGAATCAGAACAACAACAACAACAACAATCAGAATAATCCTCTAGCACATGATATGCTCACTAGGTTTCTGAAACTTAGGCCTGCAAGATTCTCTAGAACAACTGATCCAATGGAAGCCAATGACTGGTTACGTTCGGTGAATAAGGACTTAGTGACCGTTGGCTGCACCTATGAAGAAAAAGTTAGGTTTGCATCACACCTTCTTGAAGGACCAGCAGCAACATGGTGGGACAACTTTCAGATCACCACTCCCCTTGAAGATGTAACTTGGGCTATTTTTGAGGATGGTTTTCGTACAGCTCATATCTCACCTGGAGTGATGCACTTGAAGAAAAAGGAATTCCACAATCACAAACAGCGTCACCTCAGTGTGGCTGAGTATATTGAAGAATTCAACAATCTGGCACGCTATGCACCGGATGAAGTTGACACAGATGCTAAGAGAAAGGAGAAATTTCTTGAAGGACTTAATGATGAGTTGAACCTGCAGCTAGCTGTTGCCTATGTCCCAACTTATCAATCACTCTGTGACAAAGCCACCATTTTGGAAAACAAGATGAATCAAGTTGAGAATAGAAAGAGGAAGCATAAACTCAAGTATCACTCAGGATCATCACAAAAGAAGCATTCATTCAAAAAGATCAAGGAAGATTCTGAACCACATCAGTATCACCACAATAGCAATGGAAGTGATAATAATGGAAATGATACTGACAATGGAGAAGACCTTGGTCAGAACCAACATGACACTTTCAGGAAGAAAGACATTAGCCAGTTGCAGTGCTATAATTGCAAGGAACTTGGACACTATGCATCAGACTGTTCTGAGAAGAAAAAGAAAAAGGATGCTAGAAGAGCCAATGGAAATGACTCCAATGTGACCCATAAAGGACATGTGAACCACATTGACATGGATGGAAACTTTGAAGAGATAGAAGAAGTGGATGCCAGGAACTAGTTAACTCAGTTGAGTCAAATAAGGATTCCTTGTCTAGATATTAAGTATTGAACCCATAGTCAAGTGAACCATCAATGTAACCCTATGTGACTTTCTTTTAAGGGTGGTAGTACCCAAGTTGTCTTCAAGCCAACTTGTAACCCTAGACTTCCCAAATCTCGGGACGAGATTTCATTTAAGGGTGGTAGCCTGTCACATCCCAAAATTTTCCAAATTTTGAAATGTGAAAAATAAATAAACAAAATAAACAATTGTTGATTTTTAGGGTGAGAAGAAACTTTTTGATTCCAATTGGAAACATCAAAACCTATTTTGGTCAAATAAAATCCTAAAGGGATATAAAAAGATAAACAATTAATAAATAAAGTTATAATAGTTGGAATCACTATTTTGGATCTTTAAAATAAAAAGATATGGTTTTTATAAAACAAAGTAGAAATAATAATAAGGATTATTTTTAAAGAGCCAAATTAATCTTGGCTAAAGCAAATGAAATAAAACATGTTGCTTGATAAAAAGAGTAAAGGTTTATTTAAATAAAATAATAAGGATTTATTAATATCCAATTTTATTTAAGTAAAGGCTTTTCCCATTTTTAAATAAACACTAAAACTTGTTAAAGTATTTTAAATAAGAATTCCAAGTGTTTTATATTTTCAAATAAAACCTACTGAAAAGGTTTTGGTATTATTTAGATTTCAAATAGAGTTTTTAAATAAATTAAATCCTATTTGAATTAAAGACTAAGGACTATTTATTTAATTATTAATAGATCCTAAAAGAATAAAAGAATAGTTTTATTTTGGACTTTGGATTATGTTGTTAAACAGAACTGAAATCAATACAATGTTTGGTGGTGGTTTTATTTGAATTGGAGTTTGAATTATTTGATTGAAAAGCAAAACAGAAATTCAAATTGGAAAAAGAAAAAGCTTTCAGTATAAAAAAATGAAACAAGTGGCAGCCCAGCAAACCCAGCCCAGCAGGCCCAGCAACTAACCCAGCGAGCCCACCCCACTCTCACCCTGAATTTTTTTCTTACTCGTGGTTTAACCCACTCAGTAAATGACTTGGTGACCCCACGACCCCTCTCTCTCTCTCGCTGATAATGGACCCCACTGCCCCGTCATCATCGTCTCCACCGCGCCGGCCGTTTCCCCCTTCCTCAATGTTGCTCTGCCGCGATTGAATTCGAGTAAATTCGCGTTGATGACATGCTTAATTCCTCCAGAGACAAAGCACCCATAAACACCTCCCTCTTCCCTCCCTTTCCCCTCAGAAACCACTGCAAGAGCGCCCCCAGGCCGTCGTCATTTTCGTTTGCATCGCCGCAGCCTCCGACGAGCTCTCCGAGCAATTCAGGCACCGACCAGCCGCCCCTTGCCTCCCACTGCACGCAGCCTTGTTCCCCATCGCCTGACGCATTCCCCAGTGCCAGCTGCTTGGCCACGCCCGCTCCAGAACGTCGGCAACCTCAACGCCACTCGCCACCGCCGTCTGTCTCGTCTCCGTCGAGCTTCCCAAGTAAACTCCTAACGCCCTGATCCCTCCCAATGATGCCCCTGTACTCCCCATGCTCACCCGCGTCTAATCATGCCTTTATTTTGCCTCGGCACGACCTGCAGCCTCGCCCCCGTCGTCAGAGCAATCGTCGTCTCTCCGATGCGCCCCTCGACTAGCAGACAGCACCTCGAGCTTCACCTCGACCACGCGAACACTATGAGCCACTCCTCTGTCTCTCTTGCGTCTCAGATCGCTCGGCTCCGTAGCGAGCGTCTTGCCGGTCATTGGTCCAACGCACTGTGCCCGTTGGATCTTGATCGTCTGGCTGAGATTAGAATTAGACGAAGGGGTATGAGTTGATCAGTGCCGCTCGATCTTAGTTAAATCCAACGGTTCACAGATCACAATCCGCACGAAACGGTATCAGCCAGTAAGAACAAGCCACTTGTCCAGTGTCTGATTTAAAAACAGAAATTTGAATCTATTGGTTATGCAAACTTGTAAAATTCATAGCTTTAATTCTACACGTCCAAATTTTGTAAATTTTATATCAATGGATTCAGCAGAACAAGTAATTTACAAGCATACACTTTGTTTAATGTTTTGCTTCTGGAAAATTGGTTGAAATTGCAGAAACATGTGTAGGCATAATTTGAATATAAGAATTGTTCTAGATATAATTTTAAGGTGAAATCTTTGCAAAATGGTTTGTTTTGAACCTACTGACCATAGGAACCAACTTATGGATTTAAAAATGTATTTTGTGAAGTTAGGGGATAAATATTTGAATTAGCTCATTTCTAGTCAAATAAAAATATTGATTATGGTTTAGAAATGATTTTCGAGTGAAAACTTTGGGAAATGATTTGATTCAAACCTTCTGACCCTAAAACACCAAGTTTTGAGATTAAGAACATAGTTCATGAACCATATAAATTTATTACTTTGCTAAAAGATATTTTCAACTACATAAAATATCACCTTATCATAATATTTGGTTTATGAGATGAAACCTTTTGCAAATGGTTTTACCACTTTTGTAAATGACCACATTGAACTTTAAAATGTTTAGAACCTAGTAGAAACCACTTTTTCAAATAAAACTATCTTTGGCATACTTGCATGCATGACCTTGTTTTTGTTATTTTATATGTGAAAAATTGTTTGAATGCTAGTTGAATTTGTGTTTGCTTGATTGAATTGTAGTGAAGTTAGAAGAGTGTGATATTTGCAAGATCAAGAAGTGAACCAACATTCTCTACTAAAAAGGCAAGTGACACTATCATCCATGTCCTACTATTTTCATTACACTTAGTGGATATTGTAACATGCATGGAAAGGACTACTATATTTTATGCTATGTTAAATCCTAATAGGATACCCTTATATATTCCTTAGTGAAAACATTGTAGTTGTAGTATGCTTAGCCCTGCTATATATTTGGGATGAGATACATGTTATGATTATATGAAAAGTTGAAAAGATATATGTTTTATATAATAAAACAAGTACTCAATGAACCACCTGGGTGGACAAGGATACTCAAGATTGGACAAGGTGGCAACAAAAGGAACCATGTTTACATGGCTATCTCTTTTTGTATGTGCACTAGAAGAAAAACACCCAGGGACTTAGAGATTGAACATGTTTCTCGTCAAAGTTGGCTTCCGTGTGTACCACATGCTAAATGGGCTCTGGCTTAGTCAACTACATAGTGGAAGACCCATGCATTGGCATCTTCAGGTTAACTAGAATTGTGTAAGGGAAATTTATCCCTACATTGGTGCCTGGTAGACAAGCTAGCATTGTGTATTGGGAGGACTTCTATGGAAAGACTTTGTCACATTCTCGATCTGCCGGTACTCCATTTTGGTGAGTACTTATCCAGCGGCCACTGGTGGCGTCAAGACGAGATTGTGTCATGTGGGTAAAGTGTACAACTTCTGCAGAAGATCAAATTCTAAGTACTTAGCCGTGTCCCCGGTTATGGACAATTCTGAGCAACTAAGGCCTAAAGCTATGGAAGATCTCGACATTCCAATTTCTCAAACTTAAAACTTGAGGGTGACAACAAGGGATTTTGAAGCACTTGGAGTTTTCCAAGGAGTTCAGAAAGATTTGACAAAAGATCAAAAACTATTTTGAAAAGATAGGATAAAACTATATTGCTTCTCCAAATGAGCCCAACCCCACTTAGCCAAATATGCATGTAATGATAGGATCCACTTATTTCTACATAGTAGTGAAACTTGCCAATACAATTCAAATGTATTGACCCTTGTGGCTGCAACCTATTATGTTGCAGGTTTGTTTGATGTTAGTGAAGTGTGTTGAATAGGATTACAAGTCTACAACCAACATGATTGCCTGTGGCACTTTGAAGATGAAGGACCCCATGCTTTATAGATATTCTGTTGCAATGTAATGTAATAGCCAAATGAGCTATGTAAGTTGTAATGAATTATTTTATTCCTGGTTATAAAGTCGTATTATGACCTTTGTTTCTTGATATTACATCTTAACTGTGGATGCTAGCTATTGATCCAGGGACTAGCATTGTAAACACAGGGATCTCTACCTTATTAAAGGTTGGCAACAAAAGGAACCATGTTTATATGGCTATCTCTTTTTGTATGTGCACTAGAAGAAAACCACCCAGGGACTTAGAGATTGAACATGTTTCTCGTACAATGGCTTCCGTGTACAACCACATGCTAAATGGGCTCTGGCTTAGTCAACTACATAGTGGAAGACCCATGCATTGGCACCTTCAGGTTAACTAGAATTGTGTAAGGGAAATTTATCCCTACATTGGTGCCTGGTAGACAAGCTAGCATTGTGTATTGGGAGGACTTCTATGGAAAGACTTTGTCACATTCTCGATCTGCCGGTACTCCATTTTGGTGAGTACTTATCCAGCAGCCACTGGTGGCGTCAAGACGAGATTGTGTCATGTGGGTAAAGTGTACAACTTCTGCAGAAGATCAAATTCTAAGTACTTAGCCGTGTCCCCGATTATGGACAATTCTGAGCAACTAAGGCCTGAAGCTATGGAAGATCTCGACATTCGAATTTCTCAAAGTTAAAACTTGAGGGTGACAACAAGGGATTTGAAGCACTTGGAGTTTTCCAAGGAGTTCAAAAAGATTTGACAAAAGATCAAAAACTATTTTGAAAAGATAGGATAAAACTATATTGCTTTCTTCAAATGAGCCTAACCCCACTTAGCCAAATATGCATGTAATGATAGGATCCACTTATTTCTACATAGTAGTGAAACTTGCCAATACAATTCAAATGTATTGACCCTTGTGGCCGCAACCTATTCTGTTGCAGGTTTGTTTGATGTTAGTGAAGTGTGTTGAATAGGATTACAAGTCTACAACCAACATTATTGCCTGTGGTACTTTGAAGATGAAGGACCCCATGCTTTATAGACATTCTGCTGCAATGTAATGTAATAGCCAAATGAGCTATGTAAGATGTAATGAATTATTTTATTCCTGGTTATAAAGTTGTATTATGACCTTTGTTTCTTGATATTACATCTTAACTGTGGATGCTAGCTATTGATCCAGGGACTAGCATTGTAAACACAGGGATCTCTACCTTATTAAAGGTTGGGAACCTTACAAAAACCCTAAACCCTCAGCCCCTCAACTCATAATTAAACCCTAACCAAGTAGGTAGCATGCAGTTATAGATCGAAATTTAAGATACTTTCAGTAAATTGCGGTAACGCCATTCTATTCCACAAATATAACCATAAAGTTTGAACATTATTGAAAAATCCTGAAACCCTAAACCCTAAACCCCTAAAGCCTAAAAACCTACACCCTAAACCCTGAATGCCTAAAACCCTAAACACTACCCCATATAACGTGACCAAGCAGGTATCATGCACTTATAGATCAAATTCGAGATACTTTTATTAATATAAATTGGGTAACGCCATTCTGTTTGATGAATATAAGCATAAAGCTTGAACATTATTGAAAAATCCAAGAACCCAAAACCCTAAACAACCCTAAAACCTAAACCCTTAACCCCTAAATACTAAAACCATAAACCCTAAACCTTCAACCCATAACAAAACCCTAACCAAGCAGGGTATCATGCACTTATAGATCAAAACTTGAACATTATTGAAATTTCCCTAAACCCTAACCCTCTAAACTCTAAACCTTAAAACCCCTAAACCCCTAAACGACCTCGACAAAGCAGGTATCATCTCCTCGCATATCAACATTTGAGATATACTTTCATTAAATTATGCTAACGCCATTCTATTCCTCGAATATAAGCATATAGCTTGACCATTATTGAAAATGCCATAAAACCTAAACCATAAAACCCTAAAACCTAAGCCCTAAACACTAAAATTAAACCCGGAACACTAAACCTCAAAACCCTGACCAACAAACGACTGTCATATGCACACTTATATATAAAATTTTGAGATACTTTTACTAAATTGGGTAACACCATTCTATTTCACAAAAATAGGCATACAAATCGAACATGATTGAAAATTCCCTTAACCCTAACCCCTCCAAAACCTAAACTCCAAGCCCTATACGCCTAAACACTAAAAACTATAAACCCTCAACCCGTAAACCCTAACCAAGCAGGTACCATGCACTTATATATCAAAACTTGAGATACTTTCATTAAATTGTTCCTAAGTCATTCTATTCCACAAATTTAAGCATCAGGCTTGAACTTTATTGAAAATACCCGAAACCCTAAACCTCTAAAACCTAAAACCCTAAACCCCTAAACCTCACCAACAAGCAGCTATCATGCACACTTATAGATCAAAAATTGAGATACTTTCATTAAATTGTTCCTAAGTCATTCTGTTAGACAAATTTAAGCATCGGGCTCGAACTTTATTGAAAATACCCAAAACCCTAAACCTCTAAAACCAAACCCTAAACCCCTAAACCTAACCAACAAGCAGCTATCATGCACACTTATAGATCAAATTTTGAGATACTTTTATTAAATTGGATTGGTAACGCCATTCTATTCGACAAATATATGCATAAAGTTTGAACATTTTTGAAAATTCTCTAAACCCTAAACAACCCCTAAAACCCAATCCCTAAACCCACAAACACCCTAACGAAGTAGGTATCATGCACTTATTGATCAAAATTTGAAATACTTTCATTAAATTGAGGTAACGCTATTATATTCCATAAATATAGGCATAAATCTTGAACATTGTTGAAAATTCCCAAACCCTGAACCCCTAAACCCCAAACCCTAAACTCCTATCTTATCTTACCACTATATAGTGTACAATTATCTCTGAATATTGACCGCTGGATTAAGACTAGTTAATCCCAACATTGTGAGCGGCTGGATCTCCTTTTCCATTTTGTTACAAATTCTGCTTGAAGATACTAGTGATAGTCTTTATCACAATGAACGCTATGCACAAACCTCAAAACCCACTTCTCCATTGTTATTGAATTAATATTCTCCATCATTTCTCTAGATCATGTTACCAAGATTTTTCAAGTATTAGGTATAACTAATAATAATCGTTGACTTCTAGATGATACAAACTACAAGAACCAAATATTCAACCATAATTTATACAGTTTTTAAATTTTGGGAGCTTTACCTATTATATAATCTTAGCACTATATATAGTGTATGAATAATTTTTTAATCGAACTTTGACTGTTGGATCAGATTGACCAGCAAATCCCATCTCTACAAACCGTTGGCTTTTCTATCCATTCTAGATTCTAGAAGCTAGATTCTCTGTTGAAAATATTTACCACAATGATCGCTATGCACAAATCTCACAACACACTTCTTAATAATTATGGAATCTTCTTCATCATTTATCCAGACCATATATGTCGAGTATTAGGTAGCTAATAGGTTGATTTCTACACGATACAAAGTACAAGAACCAATATACACCCGATACTTTATGGACGATGCTCAAATTATAATTATTTTGAGCATCACCTATTATAGTTATATATAAAAATGATATGGCATACTTCTATTATCTGATTCTCACGTGTGCAAGGCACATGCAACTTATTCATCACTATATAGTGTACAAATAACTTTGAACTTTGACTCTTTGATGAAGATTGGAAAATCCAAAAATTGCTAACTGTTTGATGAAGATCCCATTGATACTCACGTGCAAGGCACGTGGCGACTTACTAGTATAATTTAATACTACTACTACTACTACGATGTTACTAGATCAAAATCTACCCCCTTCTTTTCTTCTTCAACAACTTATTTTTCTAACCATTCGAACACACACACCACCACTCCTTAATTTCCCTCGTTCCTTCTCTTCCGCCCTCTAAATGGCCGCTACTCATCATTCGAGCGGAGGGGAGATCGATATCCATACCTACCTCTGCAGCCATTAGACCTGCTGCCCCGCTTCCTCATTGGCACAGCCTCTGGTCTGCTCGAGCTCACGCTACCGTGGCTCCTGAAGATTCTAACGAGGTAAACTTTTGATTTCAAGAAGATTGCACTCCTCACGTGGCTACTCTCCTCAACATACTGTTTACTCATTTGCAATCTTGTTTTTTCTGAAATCGTGCCAATGTAATTTGATCTCAATAAGAATGTTGGTTACCGAACACTCGAACTTAAAAAGTGACGAGAAGAAGAAATCCCATGAGGTAACGAAGATGGATCAAGCAATGACGAAGTTAGAGTTAGCAAAGAATGGGAATAGAGAAGAGAAGCATAGAGTCGAAGAAGTGAAGATGTAAATGGAGCTACACATCGCAGATATCATCCACGGACACAATATCCAGAAGGATGAGTATAGGTTGAAGCTTAGGAAAATCATAAGATATGATACATAGAAGGATATATGCCTACAATATGCATTCAATATTATTGCTATGCTCACCGCGGTCATACTAGCAATTTTCGGGTTATTGTTAGGTTTAATTAGAGGCATGAGGTAGTAGGGTTAATTAGAGGCATGAGGTAGTCGAGCTATAGAACTGTCGTCATTCTAGTAGCGATTGTAATCACTTTTTTAAAATTATTATCAAATAATTTGTAGTATCCGCAAGATTAGGAAGTTGAAAAGAAGTAGTAGCATTTACTGATGTGCAGTTCGTACTATCACGCATAGTGTGTAGTAGTAAATTACACGCAAACCAACGATCTTCACTGTCACCACCATTCCTCAATAAGTACTACTCCCTCCTTCTCCCAAAGGGAACTTCTAGACTTGCTCTAACGCCCTCCCCCACCCCCACCCTCATCCCTCACCCACCCCTGCCGCCGCACATCAGAACCACTAGAGCCTCCATGAGCAACCAGAAGCTCTTCGTCGGCCTCGACGTGGGCCAACTCTCTTGTCCCAGCACGGGATGTGCGTCAACCCCCTCGGGCACCGAACCTGACCCACATCGCATCGAATCTGCTTCACCAACGCCGTCGTGCACTGCACACAATAATGTTCACCAACGCCGCACTGGAAATGCACTGATCTGCTTTAACGAGCCTACCGACAACAACGTGAGCTACTGCGTCACACCGCAAAGTTCTATGTAAGTCCCTCATTTTAGTTTAATGTGCTTGGTCATTAGTTTGTTCATCTGAGTTTTACTAAAATAAATTCTTTCCCATTACTCTATATCTCTAGCATACCCATATTGAATTGATTGTATAGTTTATACGAGCCACGACATGTTTAGTTGCTTCATTCATGGCTAGCTAACACACATGATTAGTACTCCATAATTGTTCACTTGCATTTGGTCCAAGGTGATATGTTCTTTGGGCAATGATTAAATCAATTACACACTATGCAGTTGCGAGATCCAATAGTTATTGCTTGCATAGAGTGTTAGTTCTCGATTCCTCTGACTACCGCTTCTCTAACTGCAGAATGATCTGATTGTATACATGACGCAAGCATAGTTTTATTCGCTTATTTTGTTATGTATGTAGTCTGTAGGAAATGATCTCTAAATTACTTGTTTGTAACGGAGGGAGTACCTGCTTTCCAAACTCTTCGATATTTTGTCTTAGTTCCAGACTGCAAACAAAGCTGTTCGTGTCAAAGGGTGCAGCGACACTTGTGTTGACACTATTTCAGATATTGTTGCTCAATTATTGATATAAAGTGAGAAAGCCAACAAACTCTGTGATTCTATTGATATTCTAAGGAAGCAAGGAACTGAATCAGCTGCAATACTCAGCAGAGGTCGCAAAGAGATTACAATACTTATCCTAAGCGCAGTTCATCATCTTGTTCCTGGTCTAAGCAGTGACCTTAGCAGGTCAATGTTTTATCTAGTTCTTTGCAAACTACTTTTGGCCAAAAAAAGGAAACCGCTAGACTCCAAGAGTATAATGACATGCTTAGAAAGCAAACACAAGTATCAGATACTAACATCTCTAAAATACGCCAACTGCGTGAAAATATCTTGTCAATATCTGACTGCTATTCACTTGATACACTTCCGGTGAATGAAGGTCCTAAAGCATAACTTCTACGATTCGACTTAACTCTGATCCATGTGTATTGCTGCACTTTATTTCGTGTAATTTTTTGAGCTATGTAATAATTTAAATTCTTTGTAGCTCATGTTATTGTTCTTTTAACTCCCTTTCGTTACTTATATCTGATTAGCAAACACAATAGACTGAAAAGTTGGGTGTCCAGTCAACACCACAAACCAGGATTATGTTCAATAGTCCTTGAATGGGATATATTTGACCAAAACAGTAATAGGCAGGAACAATTTGATATTCTTCAAAATGTTTCTATTGGAGGTACCGTGCCTAATTTCTGCGCAATTATGCTCACGGATGTGACAATCAGCCTTGAATTCCTGGATAGTTAGCATACGTCTACTACCTTTTTTCTATAGTAGTAGATGGACGGTAGCCAAATTTGAACTCTCATATCAAGCGGCAAAATCACCCACCGACCTTAATTTATTTCCCGCCCCACCGTTTCAAAATTTTTGAGGCAAAATCTCCCACTAGGAGTACCATTTTTTATCTGTAGATACATGGAGGCTAGACAAATTCACAATCCTAACCGACCGGTAAAATCAATCACCGCCCCAAAAGCATTTCCTACCTCTCCGTTTCAAACATTTTGGGGCAAAATATTCCACCGACGGCAACCATTTTTCTATTAATACTTGGGCGGTAGGACAATTTAAAATCTCACTCAAGCGGCATAATTTACGGCCTACATCGTGTGAATCGAATGCATCCAATTTTCTTTGCAAAAATACTCAATGGTTATGTATGAGTTGATGTGATGCTCAACCTTGAATTCCTAGATAGATAGCTTACAATCTACTACCTTTTTTATTAGTAGATGGATGCTAGCCAAATTCATAATCTTAAACGAGCGGCAAAATCACCTACCAACCTTGAAGCATTTTGATGTCTACGCACGCTTCTATTCTTGGTAGATAGTGTTGGGACTCCAAGTGCAGAGGTTTGTAGAATAGCAACAAGTTTCCCTTAAGTGGATTACCCAAGGTTTATCAAACTCAGGGAGGAAGTGTTCAATGATATCCCTCTCAAGCAACCCTGCAATCAAGATACAAGAAGTCTCTTGTGTCCCTAACACACCCAATACACTTGTCAGGTGTATACGTGCACTAGTTCGGTGAAGAGATAGTGAAATACAAGTAATATGGATGATTATAAGTGGTAATTGCAATCTGAAATAAAGATGGCAGCAAGCAAACATGTAATAGGACTAGTTCTAACGGTGTTTCAATGCTTAGAAACAAGACCTATGGATCATAGTTTCACTAGTGGACACTCTCATATAAATATCTTCTCTTCATTATGCTAATCTAAACTACTCTCCAGTAGGACGATGTAGGGCTATAACAGCACACCTCAAAGTTCGCATTCCCCATCTAGATAAACCCACACTGTCACCTTGAGCGCTAGATGGTTCCAACAAACACCACAATTTCATAGAGACATCCAACTCAAAATATAACTCATGATAAGTATTTCTGTATTCTTTAGCCTAAGTGCCACATGGTGTGCACACTGTCAACTTCACACACGTAGGGATAAACGGAGATTACCATAATTAAAGCACTTGAGTAGCAAAGTAGGTCTACTTATTCAACTAGATTACAAAGCTCATGATCACAATAAGATCACGCATAGAGAGAGATGAACACATAGCTACCGGTAGAGCCCTTAGCCTCGAGGGAGAACTACTCCCTCCTCATCGTGGGAGTCAGCAACGGTGATGGATATGGTGGTGGAGTCGATGGAGATGGCTCCGGGGGCAATTCCCCATCCCGACAGGGTGTCGGAATAGAGACTTCTGTCCCCCGAATCTCCTCTTCGCTGGCGACGGTGTTGCAGAACTCTTTGTGGAGATCTGATCCGCGTAGGGTTTATGTCTCGGGGAGACATATATGTAGGAAAAAGGTCAAGCTCGGTGGAGCCTCGAGGGGCCCACATGACCTGGTGGCGCACCCCTTGCCGCGCCACCATATGGTGTGGCCGTCTCGTGGCTCCACTTCGTCTCCCCTTCGGTCTCCATGTCGTGTCTAGTAAAATATTGACTTTGGCTTTTGTCTTGTCCAATTCCGAGAATATTTCCTTACTAGGTTTTATAAAACCAAAAACAACAGAAACAGGCAATTGGCACTGCGGCATATTGTTAATAGGTTAGTCCCAGAAAATGTATAAAAATACCTCAAAGTGTAGACAAAACATAACAAAGTTGATACTAAACAAGCATGGAACATCAAAAATTATAGATACATTTACGACGTATCACATTTCCTGCCCCACCGATTCAAAAAAATTTAGCCAAAATCTCGCACCACGTAGTACCATTTTTCTATTATTATTATATGGATGCTAGATGAATTTAAATCTCAATCGAGCAGCAATATCACAAACCGTCCTTGAATAATTTCGTGCCCCTCCATTTCAGAAACTTTTGATATTAAAATTCATGTTCTACCCTTTGTTAAGACGACAAAGGGGCATGCTAAAGTGGTCGCTTGGGGGCTCGATCGTAATTATGTTTTTTTTCACCTATGTGGTCCCTATTTGCATAGTTTTTCCTGCTGGTCCTCCCAAAAATCCCAAGCTCCTCCGTCCCCTCCATGACCACCGTGCACACCGGCCGGCGGCAAATCGATGTTGGCCTGAACCGCCTGAGCTGCGGTCTCGTGCACCGCCGCGGAGCCGCTTCACCAACACCCACACCACCGGATCTAGTTCACCTGGCTTCTGTTCCACGGCAGTGGAGCTGCGGTCTCATTCACCATGCCGATGGCATCATCGACCGCAAGGTCTGCTTCCTCACTGCCGAATGCTACCCAACCGTACCGGATCTACCTCACTAGTGTCCAGTGGATGGGATCTAGTTCAACGAGTTCCATGTCCATCGCTCCAGACCAGCTGCACGGGCGTTTCCATTCACGGCACCGGATGTAACGTCCCAGCATTAGAGCTTAGAAATAAGCTGAACCCAGATATGTGCATTGCATTCATGCATAGAAAATCTGAATAATTTTCGCGCTTTTGAATAAAACTTGTCAAAGTGATTGAGCTTCTCTCATCATATTCAACACAACAACTCATAAGTGCCAAGCAAAGATTACAAACTAAAGTAATATCAATGTAATGACTAATTCTGACCTATCTTATTCTTATTTATCCTTACTATGAGTATCATAGTAATACTTAACTTTAACCCTTCAATGAGTTGGAGTTGGAAATAAACAAAGTCAAGATCATCCACTATATATATTTCTTTCTATAGCAATTTTTATGGAACTTATCTTAATATAAGTTGTTCATTAATGTTGGATAATTTCCTATTGATTCACAAATTCTTTAACTAACAATCATTGATCTACTATTACTTGATCTTATCATAATATCTACTTAAATCTTTTGAAGTGGGCATAGGCCATAAATAACCTGAATCCAATATGATATACTAAGAAGATAATTTCAAGCTAATGGAATAGTAGGATTGATAAAGCCTTGTTTAGTTTACTAAGAACTTAAGCAATAAATGATTAAAGGATTATAATGGTGATGCTTTAGCCACCAATATTGAATGCTTATATTTAGTATAAGTAATACTGGTGGGTAGAACATGATTGGAACCTTAGTAGAGATAAGTTATTGTAGAGTAGTCATTGCAAGCCACATAAATATAATTTAGGGTTGGAGTAAAGTGAATATAGAATGATATTAATTAGTTAAAGCTAGTATAGCATAGAGCTTTAGAAGTGGTGTTAGTCAACTTAAAGGATAGTCAACTTTAGAGAAAGGTAGTTGGATGCATACAACTATTGGAGATACATTAGTAATGAATGATTAAGGAAGATTACGAGTAGAGTTTAAAGGAGCTATTTGTTGGATGGAAGGTTATCAACAGTAGAGTAGTAAATATAACCAAGCAAGGATATGAGGAAGTTATGAAATACATTAGTATGAAACTCATTTGATTCATCCATGAGTTCAGAAGGTTAATAAGTGAATGAGAATATTTCTATGAAGTAACACTCATCATGTTAATCATGATGATAGATAGAAAAGGGTAGTATATATAGGAAAAGAATTCTTTAATAAGCAGTCTATGTAAAGTTCCCAACCTTTAATAAGGTAGAGATCCCTGTGTTTACAATGCTAGTCCCTGGATCAATAGCTAGCATCCACAGTTAAGATGTAATATCAAGAAACAAAAGTCATAATACAACTTTATAACCAGGAATAAAATAATTCATTACATCTTACATAGCTCATTTGGCTATCACATTACATTGCAGCAGAAATCTATAAAGCATGGAGTCCTTCATCTTCAAAGTGCCACAAGCAATCATGTTGGTTGTAGACTTGTAATCCTATTCAACACACTTCACTAACATCAAACAAACCTGCAACATAATAAGTTGCAGCCACAAGGGTTAATACATTTGAATTGTATTGGCAAGTTTCACTACTATGTAGGAATAAATGGATCCTATCATTACATGCATATTTGGCTAAGTAGGGTTTAGGCTCTTTTGCAGAAAGCAATATAGTTTTATCCTATCTTTTCAAAAATAGTTTTGATCTTTTGTCAAATCTTTCTGAACTCCTTGGAAAACTCCAAGTGCTTCTAATCCCTTGTTGTCACCATCAAGTTTTACTTTGAGAAATTGGAATGTCGAGATCTTCCATAGCTTCAGGCCTTAGTTGCTCAGTTGTTGTCCATAACCGGGGATACGGCTAAGTACTTAGAATTTGATCTTCTGCAGAAGTTGTACACTTTACCCACATGACACAATCTCATCTTGATGCCACCAGTGGCCGCTGGATAAGTACTCACCAAGATGGAGTACTGGCAGATTGAGAATGTGACAAAGTCTTTCCATAGAAGTCCTCCCAATACACAATGCTAGCTTGTCATCCAGGCACCAATGTAGGGTTACAAGTTCCCTTACACAATTCTAGTTAACCTGAAGATGCCAATGCATGGGTCTTCCACTATGTAGTTGACTAAGCCAGAGCCCATTTAGCATGTGGCTGTACACGGAAGCCATTGTACGAGAAACATGTTCAATCTCTAAGTCCCTGGGTGGTTTTCTTCTAGTGCACATACAAAAAGAGATAGCCATATAAACATGGTTCCTTTTGTTGCCACCTTGTCAAATCTTGAGTATCCTTGTCCACCCTGGTGGTTCATTGAGTACTTGTTTTATTATATAAAACATATGTGTTTTCAACTCTTCATATAATCATATCATGTATCCCATCCCAATATATAGCAGGGCTAAGCATACTACAGCTACATTGTTTCCACTAAGGGATATATAAGGGTATCCTATTAGGATTTAGCATAGCATAAAATATAGTAAACCTTTCCATGGATGTTACAAAATCCACTAAGTGTAATGAAAATAGTAGGACATGGATGATAGTGTCACTTATTGATCTTGCAAATATCACACTCCTCTAATTTCACTACAAATCAATCAAGCAAACACAAATTCAACTAGCATTCAAACTAATTTCCCACACATAAAATAACAAAAACAAGGTCATGCATGCAAGCATGCAAAAGATAGTTTTATTTGCAAAAGTGGTTTATACTAGGCTCTAAACATTATAAAGTTCAAAGTGGTCATTTTCTAAAGTGGTAAAACCATTTGCAAAAGGTTTTATCTATAAACCATTTTTAAATCAATTCATTATTTTATGTGGTTGAAAATGCTTTTAGCAAAGCAATATTCTTTAAAGAGTTCACCAAATATATTTTAATTCTCAAAACTTGGTGTTTAGGGTCAGAAGGTTTGAATCAAAACATTTCCCGAAGGTTTCACTCAAAAATCATTTCAAAATCATAATCAATATTTTTATTTGACTAGAAATGGGCTAATTCAAATATTTACTCCTTATCTTCACAAAATTCATTTTTAAATCCATAAGCTGGTTCCTAAGGTCAGTAGGTTCACAACAAACCATTTTGCAAAGATTTCATACTAAAAATATATCTAGAACAATTTCTATATTCAAAATAAGCCTACACATGTTTCTGCAATTTCAACCAATTTTCCAGAAGCAAAACATTAAACAAAATGCATGGTTGCAAAGTACTTGTTCTGCTGAATCCATTGATATAAAATTTGCAAAATTTGGACGTGTAGTATTAAAGTTATGAATTTTACAAGTTTGCATATCAATCAGATTCTAATTTCTGTTTTAAACAATACCTTGTCCACGTGGTGCATTCCTATTGGTCGGTACCGTTTCGTTTGGATCGAGCCGTTCTGACCGCAGGATCTCACTTAATCGCACGACACAGATCACACATACCCCTTCGGTTAAGTCAATCTATCGCGTCCACTGGATCACGATCTAACGGCTCAGATGGGTTTGACCATTGCCTGGCGGCGCTAGCGGCGGCTGGCGGCGGCGCACGCTCGGGCGGCAAGCTTGCCGACAATGCAGGAAGCGGGTGAGAGGGGGAAGTGGCTCACCGTGCTCGCAGGGAGATGCTGAAGCTCAACGCGTGGTCGGCTTGGCGAGGGGCGCTCAGGAACAGGGGAAATTGCTCATCGGAGACGGCGTCGGCGTCGGGCGTCTTTGTCGGGGACGGAGCTGCAGGTCGTGCCGAGGAAAAATAAGTGCACGGTCAGACGCGGGTGAGTGTGGCATTCACGTGAGCATGATCGAGAGGGCTCGGGGCGGTCTGGCTTACCAGGGAGACTTCGCCGGAGACGAGACAGACGGCGGTGGCGCTCTGGTGATGTCGAAGCCGAGCTTCTAGAGCACGCGGGAGCGAGCTGGGGCTATGGGCAGACGCGCAAGGGACTGGAGAGCAAGCTTGCGTGCTCGGGGAGTGGAGAGGCGGCTGTGGTTCGCCGGAATTGGCCGGGAACGCTGTCGGAGACGGAGGTGGTCAAGCTCGAAATTGGAACAGCCCTGGGCCACAGAGGTGCTGGCAAGCGAGGGGAAATAGAGAAGAGGCATGGGTGTTTATCTACGCGTGATCACAACGAGGAATAACGTAGGCATTAACTGGTATTCATCGCCGGAGTTACTGCCAGAAACGGCGAGGGGGAACGGCTGGCGCGGTGAAGACGATGGCTGGCGATGTGGGGCCGCGTCTTGTGAGAGAGAGAGAGGCACGGGTCCACTGTCGTGTCTCTGCGTGTGCTTTCAGCGTAAGAAAACGCTTTGCTGTGGGGGAAAAGTTTGGGCTGCGAGTGGGCTTGCTGGGCCTTGCTTAGTGGGTTGAGTCTGTTTCATTTTTTTATACCAAATGTTTTTCCTTTTTCTGTTTGAATATTCTGATTTGATTTTCAAACAAATAATTCAAACACCAATTCAAATCAAACCACCACCAAACTTTGTATTTATTTTAGTTCTGTTTAACAACACAATCCAAAGTCCAAAACAAAATAATTTTTATTCTTTTTAGGATCCATTAATAATTAAATAAATAGACCCTAGTCATTAATTCAAATAGGATTTAATTTATTTAAAAACTCTATTTGAAATTTAAATAATGTCAAAACCATTTCAGTAGGTTTTATTTGAAAATATAAAACACTTGGAAATCTTATTTAAAATAAATTAACAAGTTTTAGTGTTTATTTAAAATGGAAAAGCCTTTACTTTAATAAAATTGGATATTAATAAATCCTCATTATTTTATTTAAATAAACCCTTTACTCTTTTTATCAAATAGAAATATTTTATTTCAAAAGCTTGGCCAAGATCTAATTTGGCTCTATAAAATAATCCTTATTTATAATTCTACCTTTTCTTTTTAAAACCAAATCTTTTTATTAAAAGATCCAAAAATAGTGATTCCAACTATTATAACTTTATTTATTAATTGTTTATCTTTTTAAATCCTTTTAGGATTTTATTTGATCAAAATAGGTTTTGAGGTTTCCAAATGGAATCAAAAAGTTTCTTCTCACCCTAAAAATCAACAATTGTTTATTTGTTTGTTTATTTTTCACATTTCAAAATTTGGAAAATTTTGGGATGTGACAGGCTACCACCTTTAAAATAAATCTCGTCCCGAGATTTGGGAAGGCTAGGGTTACAAGTTGGCTTCAAGGCAACTAGGGTACTACCACCCTTAAAATAAAGTCTCATAGGGTTACATTGATGGTTCACTTGACTATGGGTTCAACACTTTATATCCTGACAAGGAATCCTTATTTGACTCTTCTGAGTTAACTAGTTTCTGACACCCACTTCTTCTATCTCTTCAAAGTTTCCATCCATGTCAATGTGGTTCACATGTCCTTTGTGGGTCACATTGGAGTCATTTCCATTGGCTCTTCTGGCATCCTTTTTCTTTTTCTTCTCAGGACAATCTGATGCATAGTGTCCAAGCTCCTTACAATTATAGCACTGCAACTGGCTAATGTCTTTCTTCCTGGAGTTGCCATGTTGGTTCTGACCAAGGTCATCTCCATTGTCAGTATCATTTCCATTATTATCATTTCCATTGTTGTTGTGGTGATGCTGATGTGATTCAGAATCTTCATTGCTCTTTTTCAATGAATGCTTCTTTTTTGATGATCCTGAGTGATTCTTGAGTTTATGCTTCCTCTTTCTGTTCTCAACTTGATTCATCTTGTTTTCCAAGATGGTGGCTTTGTCACAGAGTGATTGCTAAGTTGGGACATAGGCAACAACTAGCTGCAGGTTCAACTCATCATTAAGTCCTTCAAGAAATTTCTCCTTTCTCTTAGCATCTGTGTCAACTTCATCCGGTGCATAGCGTGCCAGATTGTTGAATTTTTCAATATACTCAGCCACACTGAGGTGACGCTGTTTCAGATTGTGGAATTCCTTTTTCTTCAAGTACATCACTCCAGGTGAGATGTGAGTTGTACGGAAACCATCCTCAAAAATAGCCCAAGTCACATCTTCAAGGGGAGTGGTGATCTGAAAGTTGTCCCACCATGTTGCTACTGGTCCTTCAAGCAGAAATGCTGCAAACCTAACTTTTTCTTCATCGGTGCAGCCAACAGTCACAAAGTCTTTGTTCACTGAACGTAACCAGTCATTGGCTTCCATGGGATCAGTTGTTCCAGAGAACCTTCCAGGCCTAAGTTTCAGAAACTTGGTGAGCATATCAAGTGCTGGAGGATTATTCTGATTGTTGTTGTATTTGTTGTTGTTGTTGTTGTTGTTGTTGTTGTTGTTGTTGTTGTTGTTGTTGTTGTTGTTGTTGTTGTTGTTGTTGTTGTCGTTGTCGTTGTCATCGTTGTTGTCGTCGTTGTTGTCGTCGTTGTTGTCGTCGTTGTTGTTGTTGTTGTTGTTGTTGTTGTTGTTGTTGTTGTTGTTGTTGTTGTTGTTGTTGTTGTTGTTGTTGTTGTTGTTGTTGTTGTTGTTGTTGTTGTTGTTGTTGTTGTTGTTGTTGTTGTTGTTGTTGTTGTTGTTGTTGTTGTTGTTGTTGTTGTTGTTGTTGTTGTTGTTGTTGTTGTTGTTGTTGTTGTTGTTGTTGTTGTTGTTGTTGTTGTTGTTGTTCTGATTCTGTATGAATGTGGTCATCTCCTGCATCAACTGTGTCTGAGCTGCCAACATCTGCTGCATCTCAGGGGTGATGTTGTTGTTTTGGTTGGGGTTGGCACGACGGGGAGGCATCTGTTGGTTTGATAGGGATGAGTAATGATGGATAGGTTTTTAAGAAGTCCTAACACACAACTCAAAACAACCAAGTTCAATCAAACAATCAAACAATCAACAAGAAACCATTCACTTAACAACTTATGAGCTTAACCCATGAGTTGAAGGAAACAACAAGTTTTCTTGAAATAAATAACTTAGTATAATCATACCTCATAGGTCAATATGATCCATACTCTAACTTGATATCAATGTTTTTGGTAGGCAATCTAATGTCTCTTGGTTTTCACTTGTAGTCCTTAGTGATGTTTAAGTTGAGTCCTTGGTGAAACTAAAGTTGAAGTCATTGGTCATGGTGAAGGCTTTGTCCATCAAGTTGAAAGAGGAAGAGATGTAGAATCAAAACCAAAAAGGTTGAGGAAAGAGTTTACAAGATTGTTTGTAAATAAGTTTTTTTGGAACAAATATAACTCCTATTTTTCTAAGGGGTTTTGTTCAATCCTAGGGTTACAATCCTACAGGAAACACAGTGCTCTGATACCATCTGTAAAGTTCCCAACCTTTAATAAGGTAGAGATCCCTGTGTTTACAATGCTAGTCCCTGGATCAATAGCTAGCATCCATAGTTAAGATGTAATATCAAGAAACAAAGGTCATAATACAACTTTATAACCAGGAATAAAATAATTCATTACATCTTACATAGCTCATTTGGCTATCACATTACATTGCAGGAGAAATCTATAAAGCATGGAGTCCTTCATCTTCAAAGTGCCACAAGCAATCATGTTGGTTGTAGACTTGTAATCCTATTCAACACACTTCACTAACATCAAACAAACCTGCAACATAATAAGTTGCAGCCACAAGGGTCAATACATTTGAATTGTATTGGCAAGTTTCACTACTATGTAGGAATAAATGGATCCTATCATTACATGCATATTTGGCTAAGTAGGGTTTAGGCTCTTTTGCAGAAAGCAATATAGTTTTATCCTATCTTTTCAAAAATAGTTTTGATCTTTTGTCAAATCTTTCTGAACTCCTTGGAAAACTCCAAGTGCTTCTAATACCTTATTGTCACCATCAAGTTTTACTTTGAGAAATTGGAATGTCGAGATCTTCCATACCTTCAGGCCTTAGTTGCTCAGTTGTTGTCCATAATCGGGGACACGGCTAAGTACTTAGAATTTGATCTTCTGCAGAAGTTGTACACTTTACCCACATGACACAATCTCATCTTGATGCCACCAGTGGCCGCTGGATAAGTACTCACCAAGATGGAGTACTGGCAGATTGAGAATGTGACAAAGTCTTTCCATAGAAGTCCTCCCAATACACAATGCTAGCTTGTCATCCAGGCACCAATGTAGGGTTACAAGTTCCCTTACACAATTCTAGTTAACCTGAATATGCCAATGCATGGGTCTTCCACTATGTAGTTGACTAAGCCAGAGCCCATTTAGCATGTGGCTGTACACGGAAGCCATTGTACGAGAAACATGTTCAATCTCTAAGTCCCTGGGTGGTTTTCTTCTAGTGCACATACAAAAAGAGATAGCCATATAAACATGGTTCCTTTTGTTGCCACCTTGTCAAATCTTGAGTATCCTTGTCCACCCAGGTGGTTCATTGAGTACTTGTTTTATTATATAAAACATATGTATTTTCAACTCTTCATATAATCATATCATGTATCCCATCCCAATATATAGCAGGGCTAAGCATACTACAACTACATTGTTTCCACTAAGGGATATATAAGGGTATCCTATTAGGATTTAGCATAGCATAAAATATAGTAAACCTTTCCATGCATGTTACAAAATCCACTAAGTGTAATGAAAATAGTAGGACATGGATGATAGTGTCACTTGCCTTTTTAGTAGAGAATGTTGGTTCACTTCTTGATCTTGCAAATATCACACTCCTCTAATTTCACTACAAATCAATCAAGCAAACACAAATTCAACTAGCATTCAAACTAATTTCCCACACATAAAATAACAAAAACAAGGTCATGCATGCAAGCATGCAAAAGTGGTTTATACTAGGCTCTAAACATTATAAAGTTCAAAGTGGTCATTTTCTAAAGTCGTAAAACCATTTGCAAAAGGTTTTATCTATAAACCATTTTTAAATCAATTCATTATTTTATGTGGTTGAAAATGCTTTTAGCAAAGCAATATTCTTTAAAGAGTTCACCAAATATATTTTAATTCTCAAAACTTGGTGTTTAGGGTCAGAAGGTTTGAATCAATACATTTCCCAAAGGTTTCACTCAAAAATCATTTCTAAATCATAATCAATATTTTTATTTGACTAGAAATGGGCTAATTCAAATATTTACTCCTTATCTTCACAAAATTCATTTTTAAATCCATAAGTTGGTTCCTAAGGTCAGTAGGTTCACAACAAACCATTTTGCAAAGATTTCATACTAAGAATATATCTAGAACAATTTCTATATTCAAAATAAGCCTACACATGTTTCTGCAATTTTAACCAATTTTCCAGAAGCAAAACATTAAACAAAATGCATGGTTGCAAAGTACTTGTTCTACTAAATCCACTGATATAAAATTTGCAAAATTTGGACGTGTACTATTAATGTTACAAATTTTACAAGTTTGCATATCAATCAGATTCTAATTTCTGTTTTAAACAAAACCTTGTCCACGTGGTGCATTCCTATTGGTCGATACCGTTTCGTTTGGATCGAGCCGTTCTGACCGCAGGATCTCACTTAATCGCACGTCGCAGATCACACGTACCCCTTCGGTTAAGTCAATCTATCGCGTCCACTGGATCACGATCTAACGACTCAGATGAGTTTGACCATTGCCTGGCGGCGCTAGCGGCGGCTGGGGCCAGTGCACGCTCGGGCGGCGAGCTTGCCGATGATGCAGGAAGCGGCGAGAGGGGAAATTGCTCATCGGAGACGGCGTCAGCGTCGGGCGTCTTTGTCAGGGACGGAGCTGCAGGTCGTGCCGAGGAAAAGTAAGTGCACGGTTAGACGCGGGCGAGTGTGGCGTTCATGTGAGCATGATCGAGAGGGCTCTGGGCAGTCTGGCTTACCAGGGAGACTTCGCCGGAGACGAGACAGACGGCGGTGGCGCTCTGGTGATGTCGAAGCCGAGCTTCTAGAGCACGTGGGAGCGAGCCGGGGCTATGGGCAGACGCGCAAGGGATTGGAGAGCAAGCTTGCGTGCTCGGGGAGTGGAGAGGCGGCTGCGGTTCGCCCGAAGTGGCCGGGAACGCTATCGGAGACGGAGGTGGTCAAGCTCGAAATTGGAACAGCCCTGGGGCAGAGAGGTGCTGGCAAGCGAGGGGAAAGAGAGAAGAGGCGTGGGCGTTTATCTACGCGTGATCACAGCGAGGAATAACGCAGGCATTAACTGGTATTCATCGCCGGAGTTACTGCCAGAAACGGCGAGGGGAAACGGCTGGCGTGGTGAAGACGATGGCTGGCGATGTGGGGCCATGCTGACAGTGAGAGAGAGAGAGAGAGGGCACGAGGTCCACCTGTCTGTGTCTCTGCGGGTGTGCTCGCGCGTAAGAAAACGCTTCGCTGTGGGGGAAAAAGTTTGGGCTGCGAGTGGGCTTGCTGGGCCTTGCTTAGTGGGTTGAGTCTGTTTCATTTTTTTATACCAAATGTTTTTCCTTTTTCTGTTTGAATATTCTGATTTGATTTTCAAACAAATAATTCAAACACCAATTCAAATCAAACCACCACCAAACTTTGTATTTATTTTAGTTCTGTTTAACAACATAATCCAAAATCCAAAACAAAATAATTTTTATTCTTTTTAGGATCCATTAATAATTAAATAAATAGACCCTAGTCATTAAATCAAATAGGATTTAATTTATTTAAAAACTCTATTTGAAATTTAAATAATGTCAAAACCATTTCAGTAGGTTTTATTTGAAAATATAAAACACTTGGAAATCTTATTTAAAATAAATTAACAAGTTTTAGTGTTTATTTAAAATGGAAAAGCCTTTACTTTAATAAAATTGGATATTAATAAATCCTCATTATTTTATTTAAATAAACCCTTTACTCTTTTTATCAAATAGAAATATTTTATTTCAAAAGCTTGGCCAAGATCTAATTTGGCTCTACAAAATAATCCTTATTTATAATTCTACCTTTTATTTTTAAAACCAAATCTTTTTATGAAAAGATCCAAAATAGTGATTCCAACTATTATAACTTTATTTATTAATTGTTTATCTTTTTAAATCCTTTGAGGATTTTATTTGATCAAAATAGGTTTTGAGGTTTCCAAATGGAATCAAAAAGTTTCTTCTCACCCTAAAAATCAACAAATGTTTATTTGTTTGTTTATTTTTCACATTTCAAAATTTGAAATTTTTTGGGATGTGACAGTCTAGAATTATGAATTATGGAAGGTAGTAATTATTGGTAAACAACCAACTTTGAATCTTAAGCCAAACATAATATCCATTTCATGTGAATGATCTATCATCTTATATATATATCACTTTATAGGAATATTTTCCTATAACAAATCACATAAGCACATCTCTGTTTATTCCAATTACCATAATTATATGAGATTAGGAGTATCTTTATCAATTCTTTTCTATAAAGCATTCAAGATATAACTTTCTAGTACTAAAGGTGATGCAATCAAATAATCCAAACAGAAAACAATATGTTTAGTTATTGAATCTTTAACCACATCCATAAAGGAGTCTAACTATATTAAAAACCCTAAACCTTAGGGAAAATATGCATAATACAAAACCTTAAACTACTTCGTTTATCACAATAGAATATGCACATTGCCATTTTTCCAAATCAATGGGAGTAGTGATAACCATATCAATGTCTCTTATATGTCATGCATCAAATAATGGTATAGGATCATTATACATATAAAAGTTTCTATTCAAACTATGAGCCAACTAGTGTTAAGTTTATAAATAAATAAGAATGTACCATTTAATAAATCCATGATTAAAAGAGGAAAGTAAAATAAAAAGAAAAAGCTTCTAAAAAAATATTAAAAAGGGGTTCATTATTGAGAAAATAAAAGAAATACAACAAGATTATATATATAATAAAAATTCACAAATGATACTAACTATATTTTAGTATTATTGAAATTATCCAGCAGAGAAATCCTACAAAGAAAAGTTCCAAATATAAATCAAATTTAAATCCGAAAAGGAAAACAGAAAATAGAAAAGGGTAAAACTAATAAAAAAAACATTACCTTGCATTACCTAACCCTACCGCATACCTAACGCCACAACGCCCAAGAACCAGCCAGTTCTTTTTCTTCTATGACAAGTGGGGCCGAGAAGGATCGGGTTGAGAAGAAAGAATCGTCAGGGGGTTATCCGCAAAACAACCATCGTCCTCATCGTCACACACTGACACCGATGCCGTCATCGTCGTCATTGCGCCAAGATCAACGCCGCCGTTGCCAGGAGAGGATAAGAAGGCCACCGCGATAACCCTGCTCGTCCTCATCCTCAATCTCGCCCTCCAAACTCACTTCTTTTCCTCACCCTAAACCCTAGCTCACCGGAGCCACTCCTCGCCGTCGAACCACATCTCCCCACACCCTTCCGAGTAGCCATGGAGAAGCGCCGTCCTCCGTAGATCCTCTGAGAGAAAGCCTGCATCAAGGGGAGCACTGGAGTGGATGAATTTCGCCGTTCCTCTTCGCAGCAGTTTGTCGGAAATCTTGTTAGAGAGCTCGCTTCCGACCGCGCCTGTCCTCGCCAACCTCTTAATCGTCATCAGGGTAAGATTATACATCTCAAGACCCTAGTTTCGTTTGCTGATTCGCACCATAGACCCCATTTCGTTGAGCACCGCCATTGGCCGCCGCAGAAGCTCGTCGTTGGTGTATTTCCGGTGACCATTAAGTAGCGGCGTTACCACCAATAGGTTCGCCTCTGTTCCCTCTCTCCAACGCACCAAACCACGCATGCTAAATCGCGGTGGATCGTCGCCGGCGACCAACCACTGACGATGGTGGTGGTGCCGACGCCATCTCTACGTCATGCTCACCTCATGATCAAACCGCGTTAGCTCGTTTGACCAGTCTTTGCCCGCGTGGTTGAGGACATGGCCTTAGGACCATACGTCATTGACTGGGGGTCAAGGCAGGATCGGTAATAAATAGATTTTCTTTACATAGCGTGCTGAGGTGGTCACTGGCCCACTAGTCAGTGACTTGGGTTAACTCTAGTTGCGGTGTAAAAAGTATTTTCGGTTAAGAATTAAATAAAATGTTCTTAACTCAATTAATAATATTTCAGAAATCAAATAAATAATTAAACCTTGTTTAATTCATAACTTTTGATTTACAATCCAGAAAAATATGTATAATATATGAAAATTCTCAGAACAATAAAATCTATCACTTAGAACTATTATCAAATATTATTATGAGGATTATTTAAATAAATAGTATTTAATAAAGGTTTTATAAGTAATAAAACTTTGATAATTTATATTTAAATAATGGTAAATGTTAAAAATATAAATAGAATACCAAAAATCTTAGAAAAATAAGAATTATAATTTAAAACTAAAATTATGTATTATTATTACACTTAAGTAAATATTTATTATTTATTAAGTTATTATAAAGTAATAAGAATTATAAAAAAATCATATCATATTATATATAAATCACAAAAATAAATATAATATACCTAAATGATCACAAAAATATTATCTACATGTTAAAAATCTAATAATCTCCTTTTGATTTAAATAAAAATTTAAATATGTTAATAACTCAAACTTAAACTTATTTACTTCATTAATAATTCATATAAAGATAAATAAAATTTATTAATATTTCAAAAATAAGTCAAATAAGTCTAATAAATAGGATTAGTCTTAAATATTAATAGTATGAAGCCATAATGGTTTAAAACATTACAAATATTTTTATTTAGAATTATCTTCAACCTTAAATGAAGACTACATTCTAAAAGGATTCCTATTCCTAATAAAAAAATAAAAACCTTAAAGAATAACTTATGAATACACCAAACCTTTTCTAAACCATGTTAACCACCAACTTACAAAAACTACCACAACACTATAAAAGTTCAAAAGTAGTTAAGTAATATTATATTTTGGTTTATAAACCCCAATCACTCCTTTATAAAAGATAAATGATATTACTCCATTATAGAATCAAGAAACCATTACACCAAGTAAAATAATAACCACTCTTAAGTAACTTAAAGAAATCATTTCAGATATACAAGGTACAAATGTTATAAGTATTATACTTTCAAAACTATCTATATTTTAAAGTTAACTTTAGTCTCCAAGAATCTAAAAATAATACCATAAACATTACTATATGTTTTATAGTTAACTTTGGTCTGAAGTAGTTATGTTATAAAACCATCTCAAAGACAAACCATTTGAGCAAACAAATAACATCAACCACCACTAACTAACCACAAAGCTTGATTAGACATTAGAAGAGAAACCTTTTCTTCGAAGGTTATTCTTTTTTCCAATTCAAACAAGAACTCTTATATAAGCAATTTTCAATAGTATTTCATAAGTATATATTTTATTACTACATATGTGTTCCTCATAAACATTTATAATCTCTATTAAAAGCACAAATGTGAAACCTATCTAAAAGGACCACACATTCCAAAGTAGTTACTTTCGGAATCCAAACCCTAGGACAACGTTATCCCCGGGATTCGCGTTTAGAATGTGCATCACATTACTTATGCATAAAAGCATATTCTTCTTTAAACATTAGTCCTTACCGGACCAATGATGCTGATTTTAGAGTTTGGATCTTATACATCAACTCGAAGACCGTGAGTGCATAATCTTGCAATCACAAAAGGCAGGTTCACACTTTCTCATGTCCTTTGTTTATTTTCTGTAAAGTATTTTACAAATCCAGTGTTGTTATCACCTGCATTTTAAAAAGGTCTAAAAACACTATTTTTGATAATAATGTGAACTTTTGGTTACTGATCCAGGGTGAACAGCTAATCTATTAAATCTGACAGTTGGAATACCACTGTTCAGAACTATATCACCTAGGACTTAACAACCAATGTCGCCAGTGATTCTTGCGCCGTATATTACGCATTTACCATGAGATTTGGAATGGGACGGAGAAGTAAGTTGTATCTTCTTCCTCTCGCATGAAGCCGGATGTGCAGGTCGTCGCTGTTATCCTCGTAACGTGCATATTCATTGGTAATTCGTAGAGGATATGCAGCATATGGGTGGGAACCCTCAACGTCCCACGATAGTTCTGACATCTAATGGTTAGTACAAACCATTGCCGTAATCCTTTATGTGGGCATGGTGTACACCAAGGAGGCATGCGAGGTCGCGAAGGGGGCAGTGATTGGCTTGAATCATCTTCTGGGCCCCACATCATGGAATTGTGGACGGGAATAAGCTGCCCTGCCAGCAACAAAGAGTTGATCTCTCATGGGTAAAGTGACGCACCTCTGCAGAGTGTAAGAACTGTAACTTGTTACTCCATGTTCCGGGAAGGAGCTGCGAACGCGGCGGGAAAGGAACTCCATGAAAGTTCTGGTAAACCCGTGAAGGCTGACGGACATAGCTTTTCAGAATAAAAGCAACCTTTGAAGAAATGTTTATGAAAACTTGCATTGCCTACGACCTACGGTCCGTGGCTATAGTTATAGTGCATCAAACACTCCTTTTCTAGTGAATTTGCTGAGTATGCTCGTACTCAAAGTATCTTCTTAACCCTTGCTAGATTCTGAAGTTGGAATAGACAACAACCAAATCAATATATGCTCCGACTTATCAAGACCAGCTAAAGCTCTTCAATAAAGACAAGGAAGTCAACATATACCTCCACTCAAGTGAAGACGAAGTTACTTATTAGATAGAAATATAATATCTAGCCAAAGAACTTATCTCTATAGTGCGTTGCAATAGCAGCAATGCCAACCTCTTAGCCATAATACGAGACTTAATAGTATAATCGTTCTTGCGTTGTTTATATTTGATTCTTCTCCGTAAGAAGTTCTTTCTCTCTCTCTTTAACGTAGAGTGTTCTCTGGATCTTGTGTAAAGAGTGAGTTGTATCCTTTAGCCATGTATTGGACCAGCTGTGTTTCCATTGTGCCATTCTGAGGGATGTAATACTAGTGAACGGTGTTTCATTGGTGTTATATCAACGACTATAGTATACTACATCATGCAGTGGTATGCTGGGTCACCGCAATTGGTATCAGAGCATATGCTTTGACCTTAGGATGGAAACCTAGTAAATGGGTAGAACCTGTAGGACACACCCAAGCAATAACAAAGAGTTCTCTAGTGATATGAGGGATATTCACTTGAGAATAATCCTGTTATGTTACTAGTGCGATAACTCTTTTATATGATTACAATTCCGATCATTAGCAAGAGTTTTAACTCTATGTGACTGATGATAATTTCTTATCTACAGTTCCACATGGCACCTTGATATCCACCCCAGAATGTTCAAGTGATGAACATGACGTTGGATGACTACGGAGGGGATTGGACAGACAATCTCCGGCAACTTCTATGAGTTTGGAATGTGAATCAGGACTTTTGGTCAAGATTTATAGTTATTATGATGGCCAGGTATTTGCTAAATACCGTGTCATGATCATGTTACCCAAGAAGTTAGGACTTAAGGGAGAAATGCCATCAGGAGAGGCAAGGTGCATGGCATCTGCATATCAGATTGCCATAGCACCAGCCATAACCATGATCCGAGAGCAAAAATCCCAAGCTCTAGAAGGTAGTACTCACGCTATTATACCACATGAAACCTCAAACTCAGAAGTTAGGTCACTCTAACCTAGTCCAAGCTGAACCAACTCTAGCTGTTGAGTATATGGATCGTTATCGGTCTTTGCTAAACACTTATCATAACACTCACCGAGTCCTAGTTCAGGAGCTGGATACGGTCATTGAGGATTTTACTGATCCTGATAAAGCAATGGCTCGTAGGAAGAAGCTAGATAAATAAGCTAGGCATCCTAAATACATACCTTCAGGAGAAGTGTTTGAGGAAACTGAGTTTGATGACCCAAACTCGGAAAATTATGCCTATTACCAAAATGACTTCAAGCCACCCGAAGACCTATGGACCAAATATAACTCCGAACAACAGGAATGGAATAAAGTTAATCCAAATAACCCTGAGCCCAACAAGTATGGATGGGAAATAGAATCTCAAGGTAGAACCATAGGAAATCCTATACCTTGTGATACATGTATTGAAGAAGAGACCAACTATAACCATAGAGAGCCTTATGGACCATATGGGGGTAATACTAATCCAATCTACTTAGAAGATTATTCCGATAGCTACTACACCAATATATATGACTGGATCCAAGAAAAAGCTAAGGAACCAACTTACTATGAGGAAGCATTGCCAGAAAACCCGGATTATTCGGTGGAAGATTATGCCAACTCTAGTCATTTTTCAATAACTAATCTTATTCTCGGTACTTTTAACCAAGAATACGCACCTCCTAGATCTCTTATGCTCCAGAAGGCAGTTGTAGGACTTCACGTCATCATGGACGGAACTCCAGGAAGCACTAGAGGAAGATGAAAGTAAGAAAGGAATGACATCCCTAGGCATTAGGGCTCGAATAATGTATATAGAGGGTAATGCATATTGTAGTTTGAAAGGTTTGCCAAAATAAGTGCGGATATATCCACAAGAACAAGAAGTCCTTGTAAGATAGTTGTGTAAATAGGTTTGGAGCAAACAGTTGGAACATTTAGTACATTTGTAAATTATCTAAACCCTATGTATAATATAGGGTATATGTTTTGATGTTTATCGACTTTTGGATCTTTTTGATTCTTCTTGATTGACTAGATATGTACATGAAGTTTAATTAGGTGTGCAAATGCATGATATAACACCTAGTTATTACTTGATGTTATAGACCTAGATAGAAACGAGAATTCGTGTAAGGGAGTGACGAGTTTCGAAGATCATAAGGAAGACTGACTTGAAGGATGAAGCATGATATAAGAGGTATTAACACCTTTTGGAGGATGGATAGAGCTTAGATCATCATTAGTCCGCAACAAGAAGTGATGAACTTAAAGTTCAATCTAAATACGTAATTTTGCTAGGAAGTCAATGGAGGAATTATGCAAGTTCATGGAAGCATCATGAATAAGTGCAAAGAAGTTTTGGAATCCAAAATGGTATTCAAATTCTGAAAATTCAGAGGGAATGTCATAAGTATGCTAGAAATCATAGGGTAATACATACACCCTAGGATGCTTCGCAGCTGGTAAATTTCTGCAGCTAGTACCTAATCCCTAGTCGGTATTATGATCCGCAGTTGGTATTTTGGCCGCAGCTGGTTATATTGGTTAACATAGTTACCCAGATTCTCTTAAAAGTTGCATAAAGAGCATTAAATTTGCCTAAGTTAACTAAGACCTAAGGAAGTATAACAGATTTAAAGACGATCGTGTTTCGAGCAAAAATGTCCCAGCAAAAATGTCCAATAGTAAGTACGACATTTAGTGCTGAAAGATTTTCTTCGGAGATCCACAACTATGTGGATACACCGTATAATCTTTCATCGGAACCTAAACCGGTAAAATATAAGCTGAACAGAAACCAACATTCTAACTTAAGAACAAATGGTCTCTATGCATGTAATTTAAAAACTGTTAGTAAAACCTAAGGGGGAGAGTAGACATTACGAATGAAAGTTGAAGAAAATACTATAAGTAATAAGGAAAGGCTATTTAAAAACCCTAAGAAGGTATAAACTTGAAGGTGATAAGGGATACATTTAACCAACCAATTCTAGAAGAAACAACTCTTTAGTAACCTTAAGAAGTTATATAGAACACCTAACTGGGCAAGTATCGAGAATGAAAAATTCCAATGGGTATGGACAAATTCAGTTAAAATCCAATCTGGGAAGGAGTACCAGTATCAACTATACTATGACAGGAATAGAAAGGTAGTCTTTTGACTACTAACACGGGTATATAGAAACGTAAAACTTGTTTTAGTGAGAACCTCTAAACTGTATTTAAAATAATAATAAAGTTTGATGATTAAATAAAAGGAATTGGACAAGGATATCTAATCAGGTTATGGAATACTTCAAATAATTCCATTTAAGATCATCATGGAGTGGAGAATGTAGATACCACTACAAAACCATTTCTTACTCCGAAACGTGAGAGTTTGCGAACTTCGAGGACGAAGTTGATTTTAAGGGGGAGAGTCTGTAACATCCCAGCATTAGAGCTTAGAAATAAGCTGAACCCAGATGTGTGCATTGCTTTCATGCATAGAAAATCCGAATAATTTTCGCGCTTTTGAATAAAACTTGTCAAAGTGATTGAGCTTCTCAAAACTTTATGGGATTGAAGTAGATCATCAAGTTAACTGCGATAAGTTTCAATATGACCTTTGCTAAAACCCTTATTTGGTTAAACCTGATTTGGTTTAAGGATAGACCAGATATAATAAAATCTCACTCATAATATGTTGCTTAAATAATTAATATCTGATCCTTAAGGGATTCTATCATCATATTCAACACAACAACTCATAAGTGCCAAGCTAAGATTACAAACTGAAGTAATATAAATGTAATGACTAATTATGACCTGTCTTATTCTTATTTATCCTTACTATGAGTATCATAGTAATACTTAACTTTAACCCTTCAATGAGTTGGAGTTGGAAATAGACAAAGTCAAGATCATCCACTATATATCTTTCCTTCTATAGCAATTTTTATGGAACTTATCTTAATATAAGTTGTTCATCAATGTTGGATAATTTCCCATTGATTCACAAATTCTTTAACTATCAATCATTTATCTACTATTTCTTGATCTTATCATAATATCTACTTAAATCTTTTAAAGAGGGCAAATGCCATAAATAACCTGAATCCAATATGAGATACTAAGAAGATAATTTCAAGCTAATGGAATAGTAGGATTGATAAAGCCTTGTTTAGTCAACTAAGAACTTAAGCAATAAATGATTAAAGGATTATAATGGTGCTGCTTTAGCCACCAATATTGAATGCTTATATTTAGTATAAGTAATACTTGTGGGTAGAACATGATTGGAACCTTATTAGAGATAAGTTATCCTAGAGTAGTCATTGCAAGCCACATAAATATAATTTAGGGTTGGAGTAAAGTGAATATAGAATGATATTAATTAGTTAAAGCTAGTATAGCATACAGTTTTAGAAGTGGTGTTAGTCAACTTAAAGGATAGTCAACTTTAGATAAAGGTAGTTGGATGCATACAACTATTGCAGATACATTAGTAATGAATGATTAAGGAAGATTATAGAGTAGAGTTTAAAGGAGCTATTTGTTGGATGGAAGGTTATCAGCAGTAGAGTAGTAAATATAACCAAGCAAGGATATGAGGAAGTTATGAAATACATTAGTATCAAACTCATTTGATACATCCATGAGTTCAGAAGGTTAATAAGTGAATGAGAATATTTCTATGAAGTAAAACTCATCATGTAAATCATGATGATAGATAGAAAAGAGGTAGTATATCTAGGAAAGGAATTCTTTAATAAGAAGTCTAGAATTATGAATTATGGAAGGTAGTAATTATTGGTAAACAACCAACTTTGAATCTTAAGCCAAACATAATATCCATTTCATGTGAATGATCTATCATCTTATATATATATCACTTTATAGGAATATTTTCCTATAACAAATCACATAAGCACATCTCTGTTTATTCCAATTATCATAATTATATGAGCTTAGGAGTATCTTTATCAATTCTTTTCTATAAAGCATTCAAGATATAACTTTCTAGTACTAAAGGTGATGCAATCAAATAATCCAAACAGAAAACAATATGATTAGTTATTGAATCTTTAACCACATCCATAAAGGAGTCTAAGTATATTAAAAACCCTAAACCTTAGGGCAAATATGCATAATACAAAACCTTAAACTACTTTGTTTATCACAATAGAATATGCACATTGCCATTTTACCAAATCAATGCGAGTAGTAATAACCATATCAATGTCTCTTATATGTCATGCATCAAATAATGGTATAAGATCATATAAAAGTTTCTATTCAAACTATGAGCCAACTAGAGTTAAGTTTATAAATAAATAAGAATGTACCATTTAATAAATCCATGATTAAAAGAGGAAAGTAAAATAAAAAGAAAAAGCTTCTAAAAAAATATTAAAAAGGGGTTCATATATTGAGAAAATAAAAGAAATACAACAAGATTATATATAATAAAAATTCACAAATGATACTAACATATTTTAGTATTATTGAAATTATCCAGCAAAGAAATCCTACAAAGAAAAGTTCCAAATATAAATCAAATTCAAATCTGAAAAGGAAAACAGAAAATAGAAAAGGGTAAAACTAATAAAAAAACATTACCTGGCCGCAGCCCAACCCTACCTGCTTACCTAACGCCCCTGTGAAGCCCACAACAGCCCAGTAACCAGCCCATTTATTTTTCTTCTATGACTGACAAGTGGGGCCAGAGAAGGACTGCGGGTTGAGAAGAAAGAATCGTCAGGGGGTTATCCGCAAAACATCCATCGTCGTCATCGTCATGCACACAGACAGCTCGCTGGCGGAGTTCGTCGCCGCCCGATGCCGTCATCATCGTCGTTGCGCCAAGATCAACGCCGCCGTTGCCAGGAGAGGATTAGAATGCCACCGCGACAACCCTGCTCGTCCTCATCCTCAATCTCGCCCTCCAGACTCGCTTATTTTTGCTCACCCAAAACCCTAGCTCACCGGAGCCACTCCTCATCGTCGAGCGACATGTCCCCACATCCTTCCGAGCAACCATGGAGAAGCGCCGTCCTCCGTAGATCCTCTGAGAGAAATCCTGCATCAAGGGGAGCACTGGAGTGGACGAATTTGGCCGTTCCTCTTCGTGGCAGTTCGTCGGAAATCTTGTCAGAGAGCTCGCCTCCGACCGCGCTTGTCCCCGCCAACCTCTTAATCGTCATCAGGGTAAGATTATACATCTCTGGACCCTAGTTTTGTTTGCTGATTCGCACCATAGACCCTATTTCGTTGAGCACCGTCGTTGGCCACCGCAGAAGCTTGTCGCCGGTGTATTTCCGGTGACCATTAAGTAGCAGCGTTACCACCAATAGGTTCGCCTCTGTTCCCTCTTTCCAACGCACCAAACCACGCATGCTAAATCGCGGTGGATTGTCGCGGGCGACCAACCACTGAAGATGGTGGTGGTACCGACGCCATCGCTATGTCATGCTCACCTCATGATCGAACCACGTCAGCTCGTTTGACCAGTCTTTGCCTGCGTGGTTGAGGACTTTGGTCTGAAGTAGTTAAGTTATAAAAACATCTCAAAGCCAAACCGTTTGAGCAAACAAATAACATCAACCACCACTAACTAACCACAAAGCTTGATTAGACCTTAGAAGAAAACCTTTTCTTCGAAGGTTATTCTTTTTGCCACTTCAAACAAGAACTCTTATATAAGCAATTTTCAATAGTATTTCATAAGTATATATTTTATTACTACATATGTGTTGCTCATAATCACTTATAAGCTCTATTAAAAGCACAAATATGAAACCTATCTAAAAGGACCACACATTCCAAAGTAGTTACTTTCGGAATCCAAACCCTAGGGATGAGAGCTTGAATAATGTATATAGAGGGTAATGCGTATTGTAGTTTGAAAGGTTTGCCAAAATAAGTGAGGATATATCCACAAGAACAAGAAGTACTTGTAAGATAGTTGTGTAAATAGGTTTGGAGCAAACAGTTGGAACATTTAGTACATTTGTAAATTATCTAAACCCTATGTATAATACAGGGTATATGTTTTGATGTTTATCGACTTTTGGATCTTTTTGATTCTTTTTGATTGACTAGATCTGTACATGAAGTTTAATTAGGTGTGCAAATGCATGACGTAACACACAGTTATTACTTGATGTTATAGACCTAGATAGAAACGGGAATTCGTGTAAGGGAGTGACGAGTTTCGAAGATCATAAGGAGGACTGACTTGAAGGATGAAGCATGATATAAGAGGTATTAACACCTTTTGGAGGATGGCTAGAGCTTAGAATCATTAGTCCGCAACAAGAAGTGATGAACTTAAAGTTCAATCTAAATAGGTAATTTTGCTAGGAAGTCAATGGAGGAATTATGCAAGTTCATGGAAGCATCATGAATAAGTGCGATGAAGTTTTGGAACCCAAAATGGTATTCAAATTCTGACAATTCAGAGGGAATGTCATAAGTATGATAGAAATCATAGGGTAATACATACACCCTAGGATGCTTCGCAGCTGGTAAATTTCTACAGCTAGTACCTAATCCCTAGTCGGTATTCTGATCCGCAGTTGGTATTTTGGCCGTAGCTGGTTATATTGGTTAACATAGTTACCCAGATTCACTTAAAAGTTGCATAAAGAGCATTAAATTTGGCCTAAGTTAAGTAAGACCTAAGGAAGTATAACAGATTTAAAGACGATCATGTTTCGAGAGGCTTCGCAAAGTTAGTTTTATCCCAGCAAAAATGTCCAATAGTAAGTACGACAATTAGTGCTGAAAGATTTGCTTCGGAGATCCACAACTATGTGGATACACCGTATAATCTTTCATCGGAACCTAAACCGGTTAAATATAAGCTGAACAGAAACCAACATTCTAACTTAAGAACCAATGGTCTCTATGCATGTAATTTAAAAACTGTTAGTAAAACCTAAGGGGGAGAGTAGACATTACGAATGAAAGTTGAAGAAAATACTATAAGTAATAAGGAAAGGTTATTTAAAAACCCTAAGAAGGTATAAACTTGAAGGTGATAAGGGATACATTTAACCAACCAATTCTAGAAGAAACAACTCTTTAGTAACCTTAAGAAGTAATATAGAACACCTAACGGGGCAAGTATCGAGAATGAAAAATTCCAATGGGTATGGAAAAATTGAGTTCAAATCCAATCTGGGAAGGAGTACCAGTATCAACTATACTATGACAGGAATAGAAAGGTAGTCTTTTGACTACTAACACGGGTATATAGAAACGTAAAACTTGTTTTAGTGAGAACCTCTAAACTGTACTTAAAATAATAATAAAGTTTGATGATTAAATAAAAGGAATTGGATTAGGATATCTAATCATGTTATGGAATACTTCAAATAATTCCATTTAAGATCATCATGGAGTGGATAATGTATCAACCACTACAAAACCATTTCTTACTCCGAAACGTGAGAGTTTGCGAACTTTGAGGACTAAGTTGATTTTAAGGGGGAGAGTCTGTAACATCCCAGCATTAGAGCTTAGAAATAAGCTGAACCCAGATGTGTGCATTGCATTCATGCATAGAAAATCTGAATAATTTTCGTGCTTTTGAATAAAACTTGTCAAAGTGATTGAGCTTCTCTTAACTTGATGGGATTGAAGTAGATCATCAAGTTAACTGCGATAAGTTTCAATATGACTATGCTAAAACCCTTATTTGGTTAAACCTGATTTGGTGTAAGGATAGACCAGATATAATAAAATGTCACTCATAATACATTGCTTAAATAATTAATATCTGATCCTTAAGGGATTCTATCATCATATTCAACACAACAACTCATAAGTGCCAAGCTAAGATTACAAACTGAAGTAATATAAATGTAATGACTAATTCTGACCTGTCTTATTCTTATTTATCTTTACTATGAGTATCATACTAATACTTAACTTTAACCCTTCAATGAGTTGGAGTTGGAAATAGACAAAGTCAAGATCATCCACTATATATCTTTATTTCTATAGCAATTTTTATGGAACTTATCTTAATACAAGTTGTTCATCAATGTTGGGATAATTTCCCATTGATTCACAAATTCTTTAACTATTAATCATTGATCTACTATTTCTCGATCTTATCATAATATCTACTTAAATCTTTTAAAGAGGACATAGGCCATAAATAACCTGAATCCAATATGAGATACTAAGAAGATAATTTCAAGGTAATGGAATAGTAGGATTGATAAAGCCTTGTTTGGTCAACTAAGAGCTTAAGCAATAAGTGATTAAAGGATTATAATGGTGATGCTTTCGCCACCAATATTGAATGCTTATATTTAGTATAAGTAATACTGGTGGGTAGAACATGATTGGAACCTTAGTAGAGATAAGTTATCCTAGAGTAGTCATTGCAAGCCACATAAATATAATTTAGGGTTGGAGTAAAGTGAATATAGAATGATATTAATTAGTTAAAGCTAGTATAGCATAGAGTTTTAGAAGTGGTGTTAGTCAACTTAAAGGATAGTCAACTTTCGAGAAAGGTAGTTGGATGCATACAACTATTGGAGATACATTAGTAATGAATGATTAAGGAAGATTATGAGTAGAGTTTAAAGGAGCTATTTGTTGGATGGAAGGTTATCAGCAATAGAGTAGTAAATATAACCAAGCAAGGATATGAGGAAGTTATGAAATACATTAGTATCAAACTCATTTGATTCATCCATGAGTTCAGAAGGTGATAGGGCAAAGGTGTCCGATCTTTCGATGAGATGGTGATAGTCGATTTGGTGGAGTTAGGGCTTGACGATCCGACTACACGTGCGAGAACGAGCGCCAATGCAATCACTAGGCCAATCTTCTGGAGGTTACCGATCCTGCGGGAACACGATCAGCCTAACCAGCGAGGGTCTTAATTCCTACCTGAAATCGAGAACAAGTAAGAACTAATATTGCAATCAAGATATTGCGGATTAAGAGGAAAGCTTTATTGAAAATGTGGGATCCTGTATAGGTGCGAAGTACAAGAGGCCTCTATGATGCTCGAGCCTTGGCGAAGTTGCTATGATGGCTAACTTAATGTCTAAACAAAACCCGAGTCTATGGTGACGGCTATGGGGAGTATTTAAGGAGGAAAAGGTGGGGTTTCGGCCAGCCATGGAAGTGGTGGCCGAATCCAACCCTAGAAGTCCTTCTCCCCTCAAATACGGACTCTAAAAAGTGGCTATTTAAAATCCTGCGAAAATTACATGGGCCTGGACCAAATTAAAGGTGTCGCAGCACCATATTAAGCTACGGACGAATTTGTGAAGTTTTAATCTTGAATATTTCGTCCAAGCCTTCTTTCTTCATTATGGAGGCCTCAAAGTCCTGAAATCTTCATCCGTGGCCTTCTCTTGAAACATCACATGCTTGCTTCCATATCCATGCATGGCCATGCTCCAATGCTTGTCCCTCTCATCCATGCTTGGTCCATTATTCCTAAGAGTAAGAAATACATCTGATTTAGGCAGCATCATATTCTTAGCTATGTGAGGAATAGTTCCAAGAAACGAAAGTACCTGATAGTTAAGTTGTTTGGCACGAGATCGAGTGATAGGTCCTTGTATGTGTGTAATTGTAGGTACCACGGTTGTATCAATAGATGGGATGTCCACATCAGAAGGTTAATAAGTGAATGAGAATATTTCTATGAAGTAAAACTCATCATGTTAATCATGATGATAGATAGAAAAGGGTAGTATATATAGGAAAGGAATTCTTTAATAAGAAGTCTAGAATTATGAATTATGGAAGGTAGTAATTATTGGTAAACAACCAACTTTGAATCTTAAGCCAAACATAATATCCATTTCATGTGAATGATCTATCATCTTATATATATATATCACTTTATAGGAATATTTTCCTATAACAAATCACATAAGCACATCTCTGTTTATTCCAATTATCATAATTATATGAGCTTAGGAGTATCTTTATCAATTATTTTCTATAAATCATTCAAGATATAACTTTCTAGTACTAAAGGTGATGCAATCAAATAATCTAAACAGAAAACAATATGTTTAGTTATTGAATCTTTAACCACATCCATAAAGGAGTCTAAGTATATTAAAAACCCTAAACCTTAGGGAAAATATGCATAATACAAAACCTTAAACTACTTTGTTTATCATAATAGAATATGCACATTGCCATTTTTACAAATCAACGGGAGTAGTAATAACCATATCAATGTCTCTTATATGTCATGCATCAAATAATGGTATAGGATCATTATAAATATATAAAAGTTTATATTCAAACTATGAGCCAACTAGAGTTAAGTTTATAAATAAATAATAATGTACCATTTAATAAATCCATGATTAAAAGAGGAAAGTAAAATAAAAAGCAAAAGATTCTAAAAAAATATTAAAAAGGGGTTCATATATTGAGAAAATAAAAGAAATACAACAATATTATATATAATAAAAATTCACAAATGATAGTAACTATATTTTAGTATTATTGAAATTATCCAGCAAAGAAATCCTACAAAGTAAAGTTCCAAATATAAATCAAATTTAAATCTGAAAAGGAAAACAGAAAATAGAAAAGGGTAAAACTAATAAAAAAACATTACCTAGACACAGCCCAACCCTACCTGCTTACCTAATGCCCCTATGCAGCCCACAACAGCCCAGTAACCAGCCCAGTTCGTTTTCTTCTATGACTGACAAGTGGGGCCAGAGAAGGACTGCGGGTTGAGCAGAAAGAATCATTAGGGGTTTATCCGCAAAACATCCATCATCATCATCATCACGCACACAGGTAGCTCGCTGGCGGAGCTCGCCGCCGCCCGATGCCGTCATCGTCGTCGGTGCGCCAAGATCAACGCCGCCGTTGCCAGGAGAGGATAAGAAGGCCACCGTGACAACCCTGCTCGTTCTCATCCTCAATCTCGCCCTCCAGACTCACTTGTTTTCCTCACCCGAAACCCTAGCTCACCGGAGCCACTCCTCGCCGTCGAACCACATCTCCCCACACCCTTCCGAGCAGCCATGGAGAAGCGCCGTCCTCCGTAGATCCTCTGAGAGAAAGCCTGCATCAAGGGAAGCACTGGAGTGGACGAATTTGGCCGTTCCTCTTTGCGGCAGTTCGTCAGAAATCTTGTCAGAGAGCTCGCCTCCGACCGCGCCTGTCCTCGCCAACCTCTCTATCGTCATCAGGGTAAGATTATACATCTCTGTACCCTAGTTTCGTTTGCTGCTTCGTACCGTAGACCCCATTTCGTTGAGCACCGCCATTGGCCGCCGCAGAAGCTCGTCACCGGTGTATCTCCGGTGACCATTAAGTAGCAGCGTTACCACCAATAGGTTCGCCTCTATTCCCTCTTTCCAACGCACCAAACCACGCATGCTAAATCGCGGTGGATCGTTGCCGACGACCAACCACTGACGATGGTGGTGGTGCCGACGCAATCTCTACGTCATGCTCACCTCATGATCGAACCACGTCAGCTCGTTTGACCAGTCTTTGCCCGCGTAGCTGAGGACATAGCCTTGGGCCCATATGTCATTGACTGGGGGTCAAGGCAGGATCGGTAATAAATGGATTTTCTTTACACAGTGTGCTGAGGTGGTCACTCGCCCACTAGTTAGTGACTTGGGTTAACTCTAGTTGCGGTGTAAAAAGTATTTCCTATTAAGAATTAAATAAAATGTTCTTAACTCAATTAATAATATTCCAGAAATCAAATAAATAATTAAACCTTGTTTAATTCATAACTTTTGATTTACAATCTAGAAAAATATGTATAATATATGAAAATTCTCAGAAAAATAAAATCTATAACTTAGAACTATTATCAGATATTATTATGAAGATTATTTAAATAAATAGTATTTAATAAAGGTTTTATAAGTAATAAAACTTTGATAATTTATATTTTAATAATGGTAAATGTTAAAAATATAAATAGAATACCAAAAATCTTAGAAAAATAAGAATTATAATTTAAAACTAAAACTATGTATTATTATTTCACTTAAGTAAATATTTATTATTTATTAAGTTATTATAAGGTAATAAGAATTATAAAAAATCATATCATATTATTTATAAATCACAAAAATAAATATAATATACCTAAATGATCACAAAAATATTATCTACATGTTAAAAATCTAATAATCTCCTTTTGATTTAAATACAAATTTAAATATGTTAATAACTCAAACTTAAACTTATTTACTTCATTAATAATTCATATAAAGATAAATAAAATTTATTAATATTTCAAAAATAAGTCAAATAAGTCTAATAAATAGTATTAGTCTTAAATATTAATAGTATGAAGCCATAATGGTTTAAAACATTACAAATATTTTTATTTTAGAATTATCTTCAACCTTAAATGAAGTCTACATTCTAAAAGGATTCCTATTCCTAATAAAAAATAAAAATCTTAAAGAACAACTTATGAATACACCAAACCTTTTCTAAACCATGTTAACCACCAACTTACAAAAACTACCACAACACTATAAAAGTTCAAAAGTAGTTAAGTAATATTATATTTTGGTTTATAAACCCCAATCACTCCTTTATAAAAGATAAATTAACACATCCCAATATTTTCCAAATCTTGTAATGTGAAAAATAAAAAAAATAAAAGATTGTTGAATTTTAGCGTGAAAAGAAACTTTTGTTTATAAATGGAAACTTAAAATCCCATATTGAACAAACTTTAATTAAAGTTTCAAATTCAACAAAATCCAAATCAAGAGTAATGCATTCCTCAATGAATGTATCTTGAAATTTAAACACTTGGAAAATAAATCAAAACCCTAAAACCCTAATGGAAGGAAATCATTTTCAAGTTATCTCTAAGACTATGGATTTGATCCATATAAAATTTTGTCAAACAAAATATTTCAAATTGATCAAGAATGATTATTAGAAGTATTATAAAACCATATAATTGGTTTCACTTACTTTGGAACCATGAATAAAATCTTATGAATTTAATAAGATAAGGGAATTGATTTCCAAAACTAATAAAGCCCTTATCTAAAATCCATACCAAATGGTGAGAAAATAATCCTAAAAGGATTTAAAAAGATAAACAAATAATAAAAAAGTTATAATAACTGGAATCACTATTTTTGGGTCTTTTAATAAAAAGATTTGATTTTCAAAAGAAAAGGTAGAATTATAAATAAGGATTATTTATAGAGCCAAATTAAATCTTGGCCAAGATTTTGAAATAAAATGTTTTTATTTGATAAAAAGAGTAAAGTTTTATTTAAATAAAATAATGAGGATTTATTAATATCCATTTTTATTAAAGTAAAGGTTTTTCCATTTTAAATAAACACTAAAACTTGTTAATTTATTTTGAATAAGATTTCCAAGTGTATTTGTTTTTCAAGTGAAAACTACTGAATAGATTTTGGTATTAAATAAATTAAAACCTATTTGAATTAAAGACTATGGTCTATTTATTTAATCATTAATATATCCTAAATGAATAAAAGAATTATTTTACTTTGGACTTTGAAATATGTGAATAAACAGAATTAAAACTCACCCAAAGTTTGGTGATGATTTGAATTCAAATGGGGATTGAAATATATTATTAAATCTTATTTAATTAATACTAGACCTATTTTAAATAATTAGAAGACCCTAAAAAGAATAAATAAATCATTATAAATTTGACTTCAGAATGTATTTCTAATCAGTGTTTGATTATTCACAAAATTTGGCAAAGGTTTGAATTCAAATGATGTTTGAATTGATTAAATAAAAATCAAAATAGAAAATGAAATCAGAAAAGAGAAAAAGTTTCAGAAAGAAAAAAATAAGAAAAGAAACAGCCCAGCTAAACCTACCCAGACCCCAGCCCAGCAGGCCCAAAACCCCAGCCCACCCGGCTCCTCTCTTTTCCCTGCTCGTCCTTTTCTCACGCGCGAACCAACCCACTCATCTCGCTGACACCCCGGACCCGTGCCATGCTGGCATCGTCTTCCTCGCGTGAAACCCGCCCCCTCTTTCCTCCTCGCCGTTACTGGCATTTGAAGACGGCTTCAATTCGTGTTGATGCCGTGACCATTACTCGCCGTGACTGTGCCCTATTAATCGCCCTGGACTCCTCTCCCTTTTCCCCTAGACCTCACACCACAGGAGCCACCAGGCTGCTACAATTTTGACCTCGAAGTCTCTCTGCCCGACGATACTCTGGCGACGAATCCGACCAGACCTCGCCTCCCCTTGCCTCCTCGACCACGCTGACTTGTTCCCCATCAACCACCGCACCTCCCAGTGGCCTTATCGTGCTCACGCTTGAACCACATCCTCGACAACGACCAAGACCGTCACCGCCGCCGTCTGTTTCCTCTCCGGCGAAGCCTCTGGTAAGAATCTGACCACGCCGCCCCCTCTCTTTGATGCTCCCACACTCCCTACTCTCTTACGCGTCTAACGCACCCTTTGTTTTGCATTGGCGCGCCTTGTAGCCTCGTCCTCGACAACGGCCGAACGAACCCGTCGCCAGGAGCAACTCCGGCGAGCGATTCCCATCGACCCCGAGCGCCCCTTCGCCAGCAAGGACCGCCTTGAGCTTCACAATGATCCCGCGATTCTGGTGAGCATCTCCTTCCTCTCCCTCGCTTCCTGTAACATCGACACCGCCACCATCTGACCGCGCGCCGCCAGTCGCCGCCGCCAGCGCCGGTGCTTAATGGTCCAAGCGATTAGGTCCGTAGGATCTTGATCTGGCGATTAGGATAGAAACTAACTCGAAAGGGTAAGCAGTGCTCTGAGCCGTGCGATATCACTTAGATCCAACGGCTCGCATCTGTCGATCCGCACGAAGCGGTATAGACCAATCACAGCACGACGCGTGGCCTGTGTTTGTTTTAATAAATCAGAAACTTGTCTATTAGATGTTCCAATTTGAAAAATTCATAACTTTCAAACCACACGTCCAAATTTTGCTAATTTTATATCAATGGATTCAGAAAGACAAGTACTTTCTGACCATGAACTTTGTTTAGTAAAATGCTTCTGTTAAATTGATTGTTTTTGTAGAAACTTATGTATGCATGTTTTAGAATATAAAAATTGTTCTAAAATGAATTTTGAGATAAAACCTTTGGAAAATGGAATGTTTTGAACCTACTGACCATAGAAATCAATTGTGGTTTCAAAAATATATTTGGTGAAGCAAAAGAATGAACCTTTGATTTAAACCATTTCTAGTCAAATAAAAAATATTGTTTATTTGTTAAAAAATGCTTTGAAAGGAAACCTTTGGGAAATGTTTTGGAATAAACTCTCTGACCCCAAGCACCAAGTTTTATGATTTAAAAATGTATTTGGTAAACCCTATAAAGATTGCTACTTTGAAAAAGGCATTTTCAACCACATAAAATAATGATTTGGTTTAAAATTGATTTATAAGTAAAATATTTTGCAAATGGTTTTGCCAGTTTATAAAATGACCAATAAGTGTTTTAGAATGTTTATAACCTATTATAAAACACTTTTGTAAATAAAAAAAGTTTGGCATGCTTGCATGCATTGTTTTGTTTCCATTATTTTATGTGATGTTGCTTGAATGGTAGATTGAAATTGTGTCCTTGCTTGATTGAATTGTAGTGATTTGAAGAGTGTGATCATTGCAAAGACAAGGAATGAACTTATATTCTCTACCAAAAAGGCAAGTGATGCTTCATACTTTTGTCCCATTATTTTCACTATGCATTAGTGATATTTCTAAGTAGGACTTGCATGGAATTTTTGCTAAGTATAAACTATGCCATGGGAAATCCTAGTAGACGAAACCTTAGTAGAATTTCCTAAGTTAAGATTCCTACTACTATCATGCTTAGCCTAGCTATTAGCAACCAAGGGTGGCTATATGTTCATGCTATGAATAAATATTTCTAAGTCTTTGGACTATGTTTTTACTTAATAAAACAACTAAGTGAATGAATCACCTGGGTGGAATGGTTGTGAATGGGTTATGTTGAGTGGTTACACAAGGCTCATTTGTATGGTTACCTTGTGTATCTCACTTGTGGAAAGCCACCCAGGAACAAAGGGATTTGAGAGGCCAAATGTTAAGAAGCTTCTAGTGCAGCCACTTGGCAATATGGGCTCTGCCTGGATCACATAGGTTGCAATAACTTAGCCATTTGGACAGTTGGTGGTAGTGGGATGATAGGTTGGAACGCGTCCATTTGGTCTAAGGGAAGGCTTCTGAAAGGTCCTGTCTTGGTGAAAATCAAGTCTTGTGGGGAAAGTGCACAATCACTGTAGATGGTAGAATCTAAGTACTTAGCCATGTCCCTGGCAAAGGACAATTTGAGCATCAAGACATGGAAGCTATCAAGAATATCCTCATCCAAATTTCTAAGTTAAAAACTTGTGGTTGAACAAGGGTTGAAGGATCACCAATTTCTATTGGGAGATGCCTTGGGTGATTTTTGTCAAGCAAAAACTTAGTGTTTTCAAATGATAAGGAAAAATCTATTTTGAGCAAAGCAAGCCTAAGCTCCACTTAGCCAAATGCATATAGAAGATAGACTCCACTATACTACCATAGTATCACTTGCCAATACAATTCAAATGTATTGACCCATGTGGCTGTAACTTGTTATGTTGCAGGTTTGTTTGATATTAGTGAAGTTTAATGATTAGGATTACAAGTCTACAACCAACATGTCTACCTGTGGCACTTTGAAGATGAAGGACCCCATGCTATTGTTATATTCTGCTGCATTGTAATGAGATAGCCAAGTGAGCTATGTAAGATGTAATAAATTATTTTATTCCTGGTTATAAAGTTGTATTATGACCTTTGTTTCTTGATATTACATCTTAACTGTGGATGCTAGCTATTGATCCAGGGACTAGCATTGTAAACACAGGGATCTCTACCTTATTAAAGGTTGGGAACCTTACATAAATGATATTACTCCATTATAGAATCAAGAAACCATTACACCAAGTAAAAGAATAACCACTCTTAAGTAACTTAAAGAAATCATTTCAGATATACAAGGTACAAATGTTATAAGTATTATACTTTCAAAACTATCTATATTTTAAAGTTAACCTTAGTCTCCAAGAATCTAAAAATAATACCATAAACATTATTATATGTTTCATAGTTCACTTTGGTCTGAAGTAGTTAAGTTATAAAAACATCTCAAAGCCAAACCATTTGAGCAAACAAATAACATCAACCACCACTAACTAACCACAAAGCTTGATTAGACCTTAGAATAAAACCTTTTCTTCGAAGGTTATTCTTTTTTCCACTTCAAACAAGAACTCTTATATAAGCAATTTTGAATAGTATTTCATAAGTATATATTTTATTAATACATATGTGTTGCTCATAAACACTTATAAGCTCTATTAAAAGCACAAATGTGAAACCTATCTGAAAGGACCACACATTCCAAAGTAGTTACTTCCGGAATCCAAACCCTAGGACAATGTTATCCCCGGGATTCGTGTTTACAACGTGCATCACATTACTTATGCATAAAAGCATATTGCTTCTTTAAACATTAGTCCTTACCGGACCAATGATGCTGATTTCAGATTTTGGATCTTATACATCAACTCGAAGACCGTAAGTGCATAATCTTGCAATCACAAAAGGCAAGTTCACACTTGCTCATGTCCTTTTTTTATTTTCTGTAAAAGTATTTTACAAATCCAGTGTTCTTATCACCTGCATTTGAAAATGGTCTAAAAACACTATTTTTGATAATAATGTGAACTATTGGTTACTGAACCAGGGTGATCAGCTAATCTATTAAATCTGATAGTTGGAATACCACTGTTCAGAACTATATCACCTAGGACTTAACAAGCAATGTCGCTAGTGATTCTTGCGCCATATATTACGCGTTGAGCATGAAATTTGGAATGGGACGGAGAAGTCAGCTGTATCTTCTTCCTCTCGCATGAAGCCGGATGTGCAGGTCATGGATGTTATCCTCGTAACGTGCATATTAATTGGTAATTCGTAGAGGATATGCAGCATATGGGTGGGAACCCTCAACGTCCCACGATAGTTCTGACATCTAACGGTTTGTACAAACCATTGCCGTAATCCTTTATGTGGGCATGGTGTACACCAAGGAGGCATGCGAGGTCACGAAGGGGGCAGTGATTGGCTTGGATCATCTTTTGGGCCCCACATCATGGAATTGTGGACGGGAATAAGCTGCCCGGTTGTGCAACAGAGTTGATCTCTCATGGGTAAAGTGACGCACCTTTGCAGAGTGTAAGAACTATAACTTGTTACTCCCTGTTCCGGGAAGGATCTGCAAACGCGACGGGAAAGGAACTCCATGAAAGTTCTGGTAAACCCGTGAAGGCTGACATACATAGCTTTCAGAATAAAAGCAACCTTTGAAGAAATGTTTATGAAAACTTGCATTGCCTATGACCTACGGTCTGTGGCTGTAGTTATAGTGCATCAAACACTCCTTTTCTAGTGAATTTGCTGAGTACGCTCGTACTCAAAGTACCTTCTTAACCCTTGCTAGATTCTGAAGTTGGAATAGACAACAACCACATCAAGATATGCTCTAGGACTTATCAAGACCAGCTAAAGCTCTTCAATAAAGACAAGGAAGTCAACATATACCTCAACTCAAGTGAAGACGAAGTTATTGATTAGATAGAAATATAATCTCTAGCCAAAGAACCTATCTCTGTAGTGCGTTGCAATAGCAGCAATGTCAACCTCTTAGCCAGAATACTAGACTTAATAGTATAATCGTTCTTGCGTTGTTTATATTTGATTCTTCTCCGTAAGAAGTTCTTTCTCTCTCTCTTTGACCTCGAGTGTTCTCTAGATCTTGTGTAAAGAGTGAGTTGTAACCTTTAGCCATGTATTGTACCCGCTGTGTTTCTGTTGTGCCATTCTGAGGGACGTAATACTAGTGAATGGTGTTTCATTGGTGTTATGTCAACGACTATAGTATACTACATCATGCAGTGGTATGCTGGGTCGCCGCACCGGATCTGCCTCAGAGACGCTCTTGTCCACCATGCTCAAGCCGACATCAACCACCCAAGATCTGTTTGTCCGACTTCCCAAGATCTTCTTCCTCGACCACCCAAGATCTACCTAGCCGCAACCACAGCACCTGTGGTGACCTGCACGTCACATGCATGGTACCGATGATTCTTAGACGCCTCTCCGACCGAGGTAAACTAATCTCCAACCCCTTTTTGTTTTCTCAACAATATAGCAGGTTAAAGCCTGTCGCAGTGAACTTCATTTTTGTAGTTGTGCTAGTACATACAAGTCATTGGGCATGCCTATTCTTTGTGCTACATAGAAGGTCACTGGACATGTTTGTTTGCATTCGCTGCTCTACAAATTTCAAGTAATGCACATGTTTGTTATTTTGTCATGCACATGTTCTTAGCTACTCCCTGCAATAGTAATTGCCTGCTATTGTGTAGTTTTTGTAAAATGTAAAGTCAGTGAAAAATATTAGTGTGGATTCCCCGCTCCACAGTTACTGAATTTATCTGGTTTGTCCTGAGCTAAGTGATGACGGCCACACTATTGGTGTGGAACACTTTGTTGGAAACACCAAGAGCAAGGTGTGATGCCGCACATCAGCAAGTTTTCCCTCAGTAAGAAACCGAGGTTATCGAACCAGTAGGAGGAAGGAAACGTCTCAAAGGTGTTGCAAGCAACATGGAAACCCGCACAACACAAACTCAATACTTTTCCCCAAACGAACAATGAGGTTGTCAAGATCACCGGTTTGCTGTAACAAAGGATTAAATGTACGGTGTGGAAGGTGATGATGGTTTGCATCAAGTAAACGAGTAACAGTGGAAGATGTATCAATGGTAAAGATTGGACCGGGGTCCATAGTTCAATAGAGGTGCTCTCCTTAGATAAACAAACCTGGCATGCAAGGTAAACAAATTACAACAGGGCAATTGACAGGACTGAGCAAGGCATATCAATGCAGTACTAGACAAAAAGATCCTATGAGATTCGATTGGGCTATACAACAATATACATAGACCTCCATCCAACTGCATCTATGACTAGAAGTCCACGTTTGGGTTATCATCCAAACCCCCTCCAGTATTAAGTTGCAAGCAATAGACAACTTCTTTAAGCAAAGTGTGTAAGGTAAACAATCCACTTGTTCCATGAACAAGAGACCGTTGTTTTATCCCTAGTGGCAACAACGCATCTACAACCGAAGAGATTTTTGTCACTTCCCTTGGAAACTAGAGGCATGAACCCACTATCGAGCATAAATACCCCCACTTGGAGTCACTAGCAACTACTTGGCCAAGATATCTACTAACAACGGAGAGCATGCAAGATCACAAACAACATAGACATGATAGAATCATAAAGACAAAATCATTAATCAAACCAACATAATAATCTCAATATCCATCGGTTCCCCGCAAACACAACATGCATGATTACAAATAGATTAGATCTTGATCATGAACGGAGTTTACAAGATCTATACATGAAAGCACAAGGAGGAGATACAACCATCTAGTTACTACATGGACCCGTAGTCCAAGGTGGAACTACTCACGCTTCATACCGGAGGCTGACATGATGAAGAAGAAGGCCTCTGGGATGATCTCCCCTCCGACAGGGTCCTGGGAAGAGCTTCAGATCCCCTGATCTAGGGACGATGGTGGCGGTGGCTACAACGGTTTCGTGGAATATTGATCGGGTGTCTAGGGTTTTGGCATCGGGCGGACTTTATAGGCGAAGAGGCGAGGCAGGAGGGCCACCAGGGCGGCTGCACCACCCCAGGCGCGGGGTGGGCCCACCCGTGCGGCCAGGGGGTGTGGCCCCCTAGTGAGCCTCCTACGTCTCGTATTCTGGCTTCGTGTTGCCCACGGTAAAATACTGATTTTGGCTTTTGTCCCATCCAATTCCGAGAATATTGATTTTCTGCCTTTCTGGAACCAAAAATAGAAGAAAACAGGCAACTGGCACTGTGGCAACTTGTTAATAGGTTAGTACCAGAAAACATGTAAAAAACACCTCAAAGTGTGGACAAAGCGAAGCAAAGTAGATACTAAACAAGCATGGAACATCAAAAATTATAGATACGTTTCCGACATATCAAGCATCCCCAAGCTTAACTCCTGCTCTTCCTCAAGTAGGTAAGTGAAAAAAGAATAATTTTTGAGGTGATATGCACCATCAAAACCAAGATCAAACCAATTGAAAGCATTGAAAGCTGGGATCAAAGAACTCTAAACATGTGCATGAAAGATGGAGTTCTAACAATAGGACATAGTAACTATGCATGCAACATGAAAGGCTACAAACAAATATCATGCATAACATGCATTGAAAAACATTTGTTTGTTTCACATACAGAAAACATGGCATAGTGGCATTTAGCTTGTCCCTCATGGAGTAGCAATTAGATGCATAGGACACCTTCAAAGTTCATAAGAGTGACTAGATACAAATAGCACAATAACAAGCAATAACAACAATATGCATCAATCAATAAGTTTTGGGACACTGCATAAAGAATGGAAACTATGCTCTCTTAATGGTTCCTAAAGGATAGAAGGTGGAGACTCAATATAATAGTGGAAGAAGGGCCCTTCATAAAAGGGAAGCAGGGATTTCAAGTCTCAAAAAGAGCTTCCAAAAATTATGGTACTTGTTAGCTTTCAGCCCTCATTGCCCCTATCATAAGCATCTTGAAGTGATTAAGGTTAAAGTGAACAAACTATGGAGTATATTCTTGACAAAGTATAATTTGGCAATCTCATGTCTCTTGAATACGAGGGCCACATCTCATGCTACTCAACTTCAGTCACCTGTAAGTTCTTGTCATAGTAAGTACATGTGTATCATAGAGAACCGCCAACGGGGTACCCCTTGCACATGGTACATGAGCTATCCAATAACCAAAATGACAAGGCAAGCATACAATGAGCATCTCAGCAATCTTATTATTTACTATATGCATAGATTTTTTATTGAGGATGCTTCACAGATTGCTCATTTTGGTGATGCTGCAAGTTCTACCATGGTTAGGCATGGATTAGGCTAGTGGCCCAGGCATTTGTCTAACACAAAATACATAAATCCATGTACTTACAAGCTCCCTCTTTATTTCACACTGGCGACATCCATAGCCAAAGAGCATGATATCAACTGTGTACAAAGTACAAGTGCAATGTTGAAAACGTTACCCATGACAGCATGGTTCTGCTAATTCCAACATATAAGTGCAAGGATATACAACTTATATGACACAATGGTTCAAGTTTATTAGGGGCAAGGAATATAAAGTGTGGCATCAAGTTCGTGAGGGCTTTACTCACTAAGTTTTCACATAACAAAATACTTTTTAATTGGAAGATAGCTAAAAACAAGAATATACTTGGAATGGTGTAACACACCATGCATAGGATTTTATAGTGGACACTTTGGAATAACTTGGTTTCTTGGGAGTTCGAAGCATGAGTAGAGCTTACTCATACAAGTGGAGGCTAGCAAAAGACTGGGAGCAACCAACTAAGAGAGCAATAATGGCCATAATCATGCAGAGCAACAAAACATTACTAATCAAAGCATAGAGTGGTACTACAAGTCAAGGACTAAATGATCATAGAGGCTATGTTGACTTGTTCATAGTCATAACATGGTGTGAGCATGTGCCAAGTCAACCCAAACAAAGCATCAAAAGAGAATACCACAATACTATGCTTTTGTATGCTAAAATAATGCATGATTTCTTCAAGGCACACTAAGCAATCCCAATTGTTTGGAACAAGACATGCTACAGAAATAATCACTAAGCATAAGGTCAAAACAACACCTAGCATGTCATGCAAAAGTCTAAGTCACAGTCAATGCAAGCTCCTCTTGCACTTTTAAGCAAAACATTCTACTCCTTTCCAACACCAACCAACTTATTTGAAACAACACAGTGAGAACGGGGGTCCAAAGTACTTTATTAAAAAAAACTAAACAACGTAAGCAAAGAAAACAAAAACTAAGACGCTCCAAGAACAACACAATAGTGCATGAAACAATAAATACGAAGTGTCTAGAAAGACCTGAGCTTTTTATTGATGGAGAAGGGGATGCCTTGGGCATCCCCAAGCTTTGACGCTTGTACCTCTTGGATATTTCTTGGGGTGACACCGGGGTGGAATCGCCAAGATTGAGCTTTTGTCCATTCTTCATCTCATTATATCATTCTCTCTCTACACTTGAAATTTTTCCTTCATACAAAACATCACACAATCTTCATTAGCAACACTAGTGTATTCAAAAGATAATAGACCCTCGGGTTTAGCTTTAGAATAGCAAAACTTTCACTAAAAACACAAGCAACTGTAGCAAATCCTTCAAAAAGCTCAATTTCCCAAAAAGAACCCAAAAAGGAATTAATAAGAAGCAAATGCAAATAATGGCAGAAATCTGTCAAAATAGAGCAGCAGGTAGAAACCAATTTTTTCAAAGACCTTCTGTTGCTCAAATAAAAAAGTGTTGAAATAACGAAAGTTATCTAACATACTGGGGGATTTATTAGTAAATTTTCAGCTCAATCCGACTTACAGAGATTCCTCACGAATTTTTATGGTAGAGGACAGAAATCTGTTTCGGGACAGCAACTCCCCAAATCTTACTTCCCTCTCATTAGAGGTTATTCTTGGTACAAAAAGCGAACAAAAAGGATAAGGAGAGGTCATTACTGAAGTAATAACTTCCAAGACTCAAGAAAACTCTTGGGTTATCTCCCAACAAGTACTTTTCTTTAACGCCTTTAAATTAGGCTTGATAGCTTGAGAAGATGCTCACATAAGAAATATGAATTGAAGTAAAAGAGAGCATCAAGAAGCAAATTCAAAACACATTTAAGTCTAACTCACTTCCTATGCATAGGAATATTGTATGCAAATAAATTCACAAAGAACAAAGTGACATGCATAGGAAGATGAAACAAGAGTAACTTCAAAACTTTCAGCACATAGAGTGGTGTTTCAGTACCATGAAAACTTCTACAACCATATTTTGCTCTCTCATAATAATTTTCAGTAGCCTCGTAAAGCATGATTTTTCATGATCTACAAACACATAATTTCTATCAAGCTCAAAACTAGTGGGATTAAAACCTTCACATGTTTTACTAGATATTTCAAAAGGATCCATAGGAACATAACAATCATCCTCCTTTGGTAAGCATGGGGGACAATCAAATGAAGTAAGGGATAATGATTTACTCTCATTATAAGGTAGGAATCGGTAGATAATCCATTCTTCCTCCTTTTGTTCATCACTCTCCTCCTCTTTTTCATCTAATGAGCTTCCAGTTTCAACAATTTCTTCATCCATAGGCTCCTGCAAGGCATTAGTCTCTTCCATTTGTGGAAATCACCTATTAAAATATTCAAGAATATAGCCATTTTCTTCCTTGTAATTATCAAAGCAAAATTTACGTATCTCATAAACCTCATATTCATAAGGTGCATCATCAGTATTTTCAAGCAAACTGGCAAGTTCAAATGCACCCTTGAAGGCAATAAATTATTCAATTTGTTCCACATCATAAAAGTCATTATACATCCTTCAGCAACAAGCTTTATCAAAGAAATAAGTAACATTATAAGTAGAGCACACCTCTCTAGCAATAGTATTCAATTTATCAATTTGTTCCCATAGGTGTTTCCCTTTTTGTGACAAACGGTGTTCCTTATAATAATTCTTTTGTTTTTCTGTGAACCCACCTTGCCAATAAGAACTAGTTTCAAAGAAACCATCCATTGATAGAAAGAATGACCAAGCAAGGCAATAACAGACCACCAACTAGAGTAGGAACTAATTTTTTTGTGTTTTTGATAAGAGAAAGCAAACCAAATTAAACTATATTTTTGGAGTTTTGATAAAAAGAGGCAAACAAAACCAAGCAAAAGAAACTAAGCAAACTAAAAACAAAGTAAAGAGAAAGGTTGAGGAGGACTTCCCTTGTGAAGACGTCCTTAGCCTCCCCGACAATGGAGCTAGAAAAGCTTGATGACAACCACACTATTAATGTGGAATGCTTCGTTGGAAACCCCAAGAGCAAGGTGTGATGCAACACATCAGCAAGTTTTCCCTCAGTAAGAAACCGAGTTTATCGAACCAGTAGGAGGAAGGAAATGTCTCAAAGGTGTTGCAAGCAATGTGGAAACCTTCACAACACAAACTCAAGACATTTCCCCAACAAAAAGTGAGGTTGTCAAACTCACTGGTTTGCTGTAATAAAGGATTAAATGTATGGTGTGGAAGGTGATGATGGTTTGCAGCAAGTAAACGAATAACAGTGGAAGATGTATCAATGGTAAAGATTGGACCGGGGTACATAGTTCACTAGAGGTGCTCTCCTTAGATAAGCAAACATGGCATGCATGGTAAACAAATTACAATAGGGCAATTGACAGGACTGAGCAAGGCATAACAATGCAATACTAGACAAGAAGATCCTATGAGATTTGATTGGGCAATACAACAATATACATAGACCGCCATCCAACTGCATCTATGACTAGAAGTCCACCTTTGGGTTATCATCCGAACCCCTCCAGTATTAAGTTGCAAGCAATAGACAACTGCTCTAAGCAAAGTGTGTAAGGTAAACAATCCACTTATTCCATGAACAAGAGACCGTTGTTTTCTCCCTAGTGGCAACAACACATCTACAACCGAAGAGATTTCTGTCACTTCCCTTGGAAACTAGAGGCATGAACCCACTATCGAGCATAAATACCCGCTCTTAGAGTCACTAATAACTACTTGGCCAAGATAGATACTAACAACGGAGAGCATGCAAGATCATAAACAACACAGACATGATAGAATCAAATAGAAAAAACCATTAATCAATCCGACATAGTAATCTCAATATCCATAGGATCCCCGCAAACACAACATGCATGATTACAAATAGATTAGATCTTGATCATGAACGGCGCTCACAAGATCTATACATGAAAGCACAAGGAGGAGATATAACCATTTAGCTACTACATGGACCCGTAGTTCAAGGTGGAACTACTCACGCTTCATACCGGAGGATGAAATGATGAAGAAGAAGGCCTCCGGGATGATCTCCCCTCCGACAGGGTGCCGGGAAGAGCTTCAGATCCCCCCGATCTAGGGACGATGGTGGCGGCGGCTACAGACGGTTTCGTAGAATATTGATCGGGTGTCTAGGGTTTTGTCATCGGGGGACTTTATAGGCGAAGAGGCGAGGCAGGGGCCACCAGGGCGGCTGCACCCCTAGGCGCGGGTGGGCCCACCCGTGCTGCCAGGGAGTGTGGCCCCCTGGTGAGCCTCCTCCGTCTCGTATTCTGGCTTCATGCTGTCCATGGTAATACTGACTTTGGATTTTGTCCCGTCTAATTCCAAGAATATTGATTTTTTGCCTTTCTGGAACCAAAAAACAAAAGAAAACAGGCAACTGGCACTATGGCAACTTGTTAATAGGTTAGTACCAAAAAACATGTAAAAAGCACCTTAAAGTGTGGACAAAGCAAGTCAATGTATATACTAAACAAGCATGGAACATCAAAAATTATAGATATGTTTCTGACGTATCACTAAGTTCTTTCTATTATTTCCTCCCTGGCGTCGTTTTGCTATCCTATAGTACCTGTTTAAACTCATCTTACTAGTCTGATAATAATTTTGTTGTTGCTATCTGGATCTTTAAAAGATGCAACACTGACTATTTGTTTTTCTTTGCATAGATCTCAAAAGGGAACACTGAACATGTTGGTTCGCACATCCTCTTCTACAGGTTCACAAGAGCGATGTCGTTGTTTCCTTATCTGGTGTTGGTTCATCCAAAGCAACGACATAACTATCCTCTACTATGTAGTTCATTCGTGGTTTGTGTTCCTACTCTGCAAGTTCTGGCATGATGCCATTATAATTTATGTCTCGTTCATTCTTAGCTACTCCTACGAAAGTAACTGCATGCCCATTGTGTAACTCACCAAAAATTCCGAGTCACCCAACATCTCTTGCATTCTAGGATATACTTTTGTTTCCATATATATTTGTTGAAATGACCTAGCTAGTTTATATTTGCTGAAATTCTAGGAAATACTCTGTTCGATTGCTCAATTCAGCTGTAGGAACACTTGTGTAATGCTTGCTTGTCCTGTTCTACAGGTTCACAAGCAATGCCAATATATTTCATGTCTAATGGTTCATCCTAAGCAGCGACATAGCTATCCTCTACTGTATATATCGTTCATTCGTAGTTTGCATTCTTGCTCTACAAGGTATCTTATGATGCCTTTATAATTTCTATTTGGTTCCTAGCTACGACAGTAACTGCATGCCCATTGTTTAGCTCACCGCTAATTCTAGGTCACCCAACGTCTCTTGCATTCCAGGATAAACGACTTCTTCCATATATATTTGTTGAAATTACCTGGCCATTTTATATTTGCTAAAACTCTAAGAAACACTTTGATTGATTGCTCATATCATTGTATGCACACTTGTCTAATGCTAGCCTGTCCTCTTCTAAATGTTCGCTAGAGACGTTATTATATTTCTAATATGGTGCTGGTTCATCCTAAGCAACGACATAACTATCCTCTACTATATATATAGTTCATTTGTAGTTTGCATTCTTTATCTACAATTTCTCTTATGATTCCTTTATAATTTCTATGAGGTTACTAGCTACGACAGTAACTACATTCCCATTGTGTAGCTCACTTTAAATTCTCGGTCACCCAACATCTCTTTCATTCCAGGATAAACGACCACTTCCATATATATTTGTTGAAATGACCTGGCCAGCTTATATTCCATTGTAGGCACACTTGTCTAATGCTTGCTTGTCCTATTCTACAGGTTCTCAAGAGACGCCAGTATATTTCTAATCTGGTGCTGGTTCATCCTAAGCAACGACATAACTAATCCTCTACTGTGTAGTTCATTCATGGTTTATGTTCCTACTCTGTAAAATCTCGCATGATGTCATTATAATTTCTGTATCCTTCATTTTATCTACAAAAGTAACTGCATGCCCATTGTGTAGCTCACCGCAAATTTTGAGTCATCCAATGTCTCTTGCATTCCATGATATACTACTGCTTCCATATATAATTGTTGAAATGACCTGGCTATTTTATATTTTCTCAAAATTCTAAGAAACACTTTGTTCGATTGCTCAATTTATTTGTAGGCACACTTGTGTAATGCTTGCTTGTCCTGTTCTACAGGTTCACAAGCAATGCCATTATATTTCATATCTAATGGTTTGTCCTAAGCAACGACATAGCTATCCTCTATATATAGTGCATTCGTGGTTTGCATTATTGCTCTACAAGTTCTTTTATGATGCCATTATAATTTCTATTAGGTTCCTAGCTACGATAGTAACTTCATGCCTATTGTGTAGCTCATCGCAAATTTGGGGTCACCCAACCTCTCTTGCATTCCAGGATAAACGACTGCTTCCATATATATTTGTTGAAACGATCTGCCTAGTTTATATTTGTTGAAATTCTAAGAAACATTTGATTGACTTCTCATTTCATTGTAGGCACAATTGTCTAATGCGTGCTTGTCCTCTTCTACAGGTTTGCCAGAGATGCCATTATATTTATAATATGGTGCTGGTTCATCCTTAAGAAACGACATAACTATCCTCTACTATGTAGTTCATTCGTGGTTTGTGTTCCTGCTCTATAAGTTCTGGTATGATGCCATTATAATTTCTATCTGATTCATTCTTAGGTACGACAGTAACTGCATGCCATTGTGTAGCTCACCGCAAATTCCGAGTCAACGAACGTCTCTTGCTTTCCAAGATATACAACTGCTTCCATATATATTTGTGGAAATAACCTGGTTAGTTTATATTTGCTAAAATTCTAAGAAACACTTTGTTTGACTACTCATTTCATTGTAGGCACACTTGCCTAATGCTTGCATGTCCTGTTCTACAGGTTCGCAAGCGACGCCATTATATTTCGTATATGGTTTTGGTTGGTCGTAAGCAACGAGCTAATTCCTTTCCTACTATATAGTTCATTTGTGGTTTTGATTCCTGCTTTACAAGTTCTCACATGATGCCGTTATAATTTCTGTCTTGTTCATTCTTAGCTACGACAGTAACTGCATGCCATTGTCTGGTTTATTCTTCTATATATATTTGTTGAAATAAACTGGCTAGTTTATATTTGCTGAAATTCTAAGCCACACACATTGTGTTGGGAATATGCCCTAGAGGCAATCATGTATGATGAGATTTCCCATTGTATTCATAAAGATATAAAGTTGTCCTTGTATAAACATCTGATGTGTATCATTGAATATGTGATTCGCCAGGAACTATGCATTCATGTTGTTTGTACTAAATGTCCTTGGTCATTGAGGTTGTGCTAGACACACAACTTAGACCAATGTGAAAGTTGGCTTGCTGACTCGGTTCCACTTGTCATGGGCATGGAGATGCTATTCCAACTTACACAGATTCCGCTAAAGAGTTTAGCGAGTCGGATTGACCCATATTGAGGTACAACGAACAAGTTGTCATTTGTATATCTCAATCAATGTAATCCTTAGACCTGAGGTTATTGCATAATCCGAGTTGAGGATCACCGACTTAGGTTCTGTCAAATGCTGATCCGTAACTGGGCAGTTATAAAGGCAGAGTTCGGGTCGATTGAGAATCAAGCTGCGTGATGTAAATAACCAAGATGGGATTTTGCCCCTCCACTTGGAGAGATATTCTCTGGGCCCTCTCGTGAGATATGATTCGGAAAGCATGGCCATGCACGACTCGGTTAAGTGTTAACCAAGGCGATCGACTAAGAGTTAGTCGGGTAAATCACTTATCTCGGATCGAGAATAGAGTCAGACTATTTAAGGGATGACATATATTCGCCTATAGTCTGACAAGGTATATCGTGAGGCAAAAGGGACTCGGACTTAAGTCGCATTGGAAAGGCGAGTCGTCATGACTCTTTGGTACTTGGGAGTCGGCACGTTCTGCTAGGAGCCGCTACTGACTGATCGATTTGGAGTCGGACTCTAATCATGTCCAAGTAGCCATGAGCCCACGGGGTCGCACACTTAAGAGCGGGAGCAGGTTTGGATCGGATCTGAACCGGAAATCTAGTTGGGTTGGACCCAAGCCGGATTAGGACTGAGTTAGTGAGTTGGACTCACGGTGACTAATTTTATATGGGCTTTAGTGAATGGGCCGCGCGAGCAGAGCCCACGTTCACTCCCTATATATAGTGGAGCACCGTAACCCAAAAAGGTAAATCGTGGTTCGGTTAGGTTATTCCATGTGTTGGAAACCCTAGCTCCTCAGCAGTCCTGCCATCGTATCGACCCTAGCAGTTCGCCGCCGGTGCTCCTCCTTGTACGTGTGGATACCAGCAGAGGTGTTGTACGATCAGCACCAGGACGATCGGATCGCAAAGGACTGCACTGCATCAACTGACGCGCTTCATCAGTAATCCGCAACTGCGCGTCTAGTGGTAAACCTCGTGGCCTTCTACCTCAGCTAGATCTTGGTATCACCACGTTAGAGGAAAAGTTTTGTTTTATCTCTGCGTGGCCCAACACATTGTTATATTTCTCGTTTCATGGTAGACACACTTGTTTAATGCTTGCTTGTCCTATTTGTTTGACATGATGGTCAATATATTTGAACAATTGACCAGTAGTAAACTCTAGTTTATAGCTCCTGTCGTATTAGTTAAATGAGTAGTTTGCCTTGTTTGACGTATTAACTTGTTATTACTTAGTTTTAGACTGCAATTATTGCTATCGCCACCAAAAAGGGGGCTGCAAGATCATGTCTCAAGTTTGTTTTCCAATGTAGATGTCACACTCAAAAGGGAAATGGAGGTGATAGATAGAGAAACCAAATTGAGGACTGTTATCAACTCGATTGTCAATTGAAATGGTGATTTTTCTTTCCTTTGAGATGATAATATGTAATAATTTTAAGTAGTTTTCATTTTGATGTAATATCTAGAATAATTGCATAGGCCGTGTAGGCATTTATTTGATGCCATTCACACATAGCGGTAGGTGGTACCGTACCTGCGCTAGCCAGATCGATTAGTGTACAGTATCGTGCTCTCTATTTGCCCATCTTGTATTAGGCCGATGATGAACAATAAAAATGCTCACAAGTTGTACACCTTTTATGGTGTCGAAATAGGCTCCAGAAATGCAGAAACTGTAAAAGTAATGGGGCCAATCCATAGGCGAGATTAGTAATAGTAACGGTACATAACAGCGGCATGCCGTAATAGTGGCAGGCCGAAACAGTTACAAACCGAAATAACTGTAGTCCGAAACAGTAATAGCTCTAAACGGTAAGAAGCCGAAATAGTAACGGTCCAAGAAAATAATAGGCCAAAGCGAGTATGAAGAATTAACGAGAGAGTAACATATCGAAATAGTAACAGACCGGAACAGTAACTCCCGGAACAGTAAAGGGCCAGAACATTAAATGGACAAAATAGTAACGGGCCAGAATAGTAGCAGGCCTGGACAGGAAAAAGGCCAGGAGCGTACCAGGCCAGAACCCTAACAGGCCGAGTTTGCATCAGCCCGGAAAAGTAATAGGCCGATGAACTCACTAGGTTAAAACAGTAATGGGCCAGAACATGGGCCGGACATTTATGGGCTTGAATAGTAGGGCCCAAAGAATATGGGCCTAGTTGGAACAATACGTGGATATACAGTAATGGACCAGAAAGGTTACGGGCTGGCCAAACGGGCCCATTTCGAACAGTGCAAGGCAGAACACTAATGGGCCCATTTATTCACGGGTCATGTGAACGGGCCAATTTCAAATAGTGTGTGAAAACAGTAACGGGCCAGAAAGTTTACGGGCCGCCTAGGGCTGCAGTAGTGCGCCCATTTGTAACAGTGCATGACAAAACAGTAACAGGCCACGATCCTGTTGGGCTTTGTTAATCGACCGGTCCACTTAATAATTACCAGGCCTTGACTGTGCTTGTCTTCTACCATGGTTTCATTGATAGTTAACGGCGTTAATTGGCCGTTAATGACGCTCGCCACATGGTAGTTTACATGAAGTTAGTAGTTAACGCGGCTGGCAAACACATCTATGACGGAACAAATTTTTGTGGCCGAAGGGTGCGATCCGCCACGGTCGAAAAAACCGTGGTAGAATCATTTGTGACGGGGCTTCTACCATGAAGGGCATCTGTCGTAGAAGGCTTTTCAACCACGAAAAACAGACCTTCAACCACGAAAATCGTCCATTGTAACAGGACATTTTTATTGTAGTGCTTGCATTTGAGCATCATATAAAACCCCTCTATTTGGTTCTTATCCTATATGCATTATATATCTTATCAATTGTATTTGCTTCTTTATTAATTGCTTCATGCGCAAGTTGAGTTGTGGACATATCTCTTACAAATTCCACCACCTTTCTTTGTCACCACCTTATAATTCCACCATCCAAGCTATATGGAGCCATTGCATTTCTTTGGTTATTATGTCTAGGTCATATGTAGTAAGATGGGTGCCACTTCCATTTCCACATGATCCCATACTTGTTTTCTTATTGTTTTCACAATTTGAATCATATGGGGCCACAAGGCCAACTTTGCATGCTATGTGAGTGGGGATGCTTCTATATCTTCTATATGGTTTGTTTTGAATAAGTGGGCATGTATAAATACCTATGTGGACAAATAATCATCTAGTGGGACACCCACTAGCATGGCCCATTTATATTCACTTATGCCTATTTCCATTCATCCCATATAATATTCAATCTTGTATTTTGTGGGGGTCTTAGTTCAAATATTTGAATCCATGCATGGACGGATATATGGCTATATGACATTGTGGTTGTTTTCACAACTACAATGGTGCCAACTACTTCACATGCATGGCCCATGCAAGCTCACCCAACATCTTCCTCATTTAAATTCCTTGGGCTATGGGGCTTGTTTTATTTGAATTTACACAAGCTAATTCAATTTCAAAGAGATCCCAAAGGTCCATCTACTATTCCTCCTTCTTGTTTTCTCTTTGGCTTATTTGATCTTGTTCTTGATATTTGGAAGATTGTAATGAGTCTGGGTTCAAATAAATTAAACAAAAGTAAATGAATTCAAATGAGAAAAACCTAAACTAAATCCATATGTTGCTACCCTTCTAATCATTCGTACTTGTGATCTTCTTTATTCCTTCTTGTATGTGTGTACCATATAAGCATATATATTAGCCCCTCCATTCCTCTATAAATCTAACATTCTATAAGGATTACCAATCTACCTATCATGAGTGTATGTGTCTATCCCAAACCTAGCTACCTAATCTCTCTCTCTCTCTCTCTCTCTCTCTATATATATATATATATATCTTAACCCATCTAAATAAACCCTCTAGCTAAAACCATAATCCCCATGTCTTCCCTCCCATCTAATTAAACCCTGGCTCTAATCCTAAGCTCTAAACATCAACTGAGGCTGCCTCTCTGAAAAGACATTTATTCTCTTAATTAGTTTTGGTGTTCGTTAACAACTTGATGATCATTTTACAGTGTGCTGATGTTTCCAGGTTGATATACTAAAAAAGAGAAAAGTCCATAGCACTGAGGAAAAGTTCCTGGAAGAAACAACATTTTTAGGGAGTTTTCAAACCGGAGTCTCCGGTGTGCATACACCGGAGTTTCCCCCAAGTCTCCGAAGGAACATCCAGAAGGGTGCCCAGGACAGTCCGTAAGGGCGTATGAAGATGGGACGGAAACATACCGGATTCTTCGGTGCCCTCGGTCAGATCGGAGTCTCCGGTGTGAAAACACCAGAATCTCCGGTGTACCACAGGCTGGAAACTTTGAAGATTCCCCAGAGGGAGCATCTACACCAGGGCTAGGAAAATCTGTTTGGTTGTCCGGAAATTGACCGGAGACTGGCCGGAGTATCCGGTGTGGGACAAAGTCAGAACGGGTCTCCGGTCTTAGGATCAAAATCTCCGGTGTGAAAATTCCTCCAACGGCCAGAAAATGCTTGGGAGGTAGTGGGCCTGTAAATAGGGGACCTCATCCCCTTCCTCCAGCTGCTTGTTTTAGAAAAGAAGAACCCTAACCCCAGAGCCACAAATCAGCAAGATCTCCCCATCCAACTGTAGCACCCAAGTAAAACCACTAAGAGAAAATCGATGTGTATTTGTTTTGTGCATCTTCATGATTGCATGCTCATATCATCATGCCACATTGCATTTGAGCATCTTCATATTTACATAAATATAATTTGTTAAAAAATAGTTTCCTAAAATCCTATTTTGTTTTCTAATTATCCCCCGACTTATTTCAAATCAAACCCGGGTCCACCGGAATATTTTGTTTGTTTAAAACTAGCTTATAAAACCTTTTATTAAATTAAACCAAACTATAATAAAACTAAATATTTTATTGTAGAGGAGTGAGCCAGACACCAGGCCCAAAAGCCCAGCAGCCAGCCAACTACCACCCCACCAAAACCCTAGACCTAGACCAACCCTAACCCTAACCCTAGCAACCCCACCTATCTACCTAGTCTACCCCTTCCCCCCGCAACACATAGAACGCACGCATGGTTGCATTAGTACCTGCTGAACCCAACCCAACCCAGCTCAACAACATGCACACAATGTCGCCACAGATCGGTATCTGGCCGCACTTCCCACCCACACGCAGTGCGACACCGACATGCTCCCCTTGACCCATCCCGCACGCCACAAACTCCCCCACAATCCCCACCAAACCACGATCTCCTCCTTCCTCCTCTTGGTCCGCCCTGTCGCCCTCCCTGCCACCAGGAACCGGGATGTCGTCGCCCGCACCATGTGCCACCCCGCTCGCCTCCCCGCGCTTCCTCCTTTGCCCGGCGCCCCTCGCCTACTTCTCTGGCGCGCTAGACTGCCGACACGCTGGAGCCTGCTGGCCCGCGCGTCTCTGCCGCCCGGAGCTCCGCTGCCGGACCTTGCAGCCCCGAGCCCTGCTTCTCTCCACCGCCCACGAGACGGACCTGAGCCCGCCGCCTCCTCTCTAGCCATCCTCGTCCACCGCTACCAGTACCCCCCCTATTTGGTGCCCTTCCTCCCGCTGATCGCGCCCGCCTCCTGCATCTCTGTAGTGAACGCCACAGTTCTTCGATGACGACATGACTCCCTCTGACTCCACCCCTCCCCGTGGTCGCCTCCTGGGTCAATGACGCTGGCCGAACCCCTGCCTTGCTTTCCTCTGCTCGCCGCGCGCTCAAACTGAAACTGACGGTGAGTTTGCCTGAGCTATGTGTGCACCTGGATGTCCCTGTCAAATGATGTGCTTTGGGCTCATGTTTTTGGGCATCTCGTGTGTGTTCTACAGGCACAGCTCCACATGCCTTGCTGCACGAATGTCCAAGTACAACATGTGTTCAGTCCTTCTCGTACCAGATTATCGTTTCCACGCCTCCGCCATCCTTCATGTCGACAAGATCTTCAGGACCACTATCTAGATATTCCGAAGACCGCCGCTCTGAACTTGAGGCCACCGACGCTGAACAAGCCGGCCATGGAGAAGGAAGTTGGTACCTGAAGCTTCGCCCACATGTACACACAAGGTCTCCGTCCCAGATCTGAAGACCTTGATCCTTGAACCAAAGACGCCGAGTGCGCCGACATGGTTCCGACTACCGAGACCCTGAAGACCTCGACCCCGAACCCCAAAACCTAAAGATCTTCGAACCGCCATGCGTGGTCCCTTTTCCAAGACCCCTATTTTTATAAATGATATACACATGTTGCATATTAAATCATTTATGCTCACATACATGTTGTTGTGGTTTGGGGATATTTTATCGATTCACCACATAAATAAATATGGAGACCATATGCGGGATTTTCTAGTCCTATATTGGCTCCATTTAAATTTGTGTAGCGAACTGATGCCATACTTTGGCTTGTTAAGACAATTCTTAAATTGCGGGGTATCTAAACAACATGAACCTATTAATAAATTGGCGGGACCCCGGTTCCACTTAATATTGCCTAATTACATCGCACCTTTGCCATATCATGCATCATACACGCATCATGCCCGATATTCTGTCGTATTATTAAATAGTGCCTCCGGTGCTTCTTTTAGTTCTTTGCTTCTTCATGGATTAGGCCACTGAGTTGATGCGAGCTTCACCACGTTTTTCGAATGAACCTTTGGTAGTGTTTCCCAGGCGAGCATTCTCCCCCTTTGTACCTATTTTACATTTATAGTCTTTACTTCCTCCAATTTATATATTGATATATGTGTTGCGATGCTTTAGATTACGTACCACTTTATATTCCTTGTAGCCTCTATATTGCCTTAGACACATCTTATTACATGTTATTGGGTAGTCAGTCGGCCTTGCGAGTCGTAGTTGCTTGCTCAGGTGCTGCTTCACGTCATCGATGTTCCACTAATGTTGGGGGTTGACATATTCATAAAGGTGGAGATGATCGTGGTTTTAATAACAGCTGGTTACTTAAATATTAAAATGAATATAACTAATGAAGAGGCACCAGTGGGTAATAGTTGAGATTTGGTTGTTAACCGCCCACTTGTGTCCACCTAGGACCCGAGTTCTTGACACCTGTTCCGAGACTGAGCGTGCTAAGCACATGTGGGGTGTATGAGCACCCCTATTGGCTTAGTACATGATTTCAATGTACTGTACTGGGGGCCACAAACTAGTTTGGGTTGTTATGCCATGTATGCCATGTTTTGCCATGTTTATTATCTATTGCTCGATGAGCGTTTACTATTGTACTGTTTAGGATTTGGGTCGTTATGTTGAGGATTATGTCTATGGCCCCTGATCTCTTGGCTGATCTCGGAACCTCTGGGTACATCTTCGGAGGTCGACCGATTTCGTTACGGGTAGCTTAGTGGGGTGGCCCCCATGTGCTTGCTTTGGGTCTGGGAAAGAGTCGTGTTTGAGGCCCCACCGACATACCGATGGGTGTATGTTAATTGATCTGGAAAAAATGGTTGAACTGTGTGTGGAAACTTTGGTGCACCCCTGTAGGGTTAAATATTTTCCAAAAGCCGTGTCCACGGTTATGTATGACTTGGAGCACAGTTTTCAATCATAGACAACTATAGCTAAAGTTTACTATTACAAATTTTACTTGTATCTGATATGACTAGTAAGTTGGACAACCACCATGGAAAGAAAGATTAAAACTGCCAACCGTTGAGTTTCCTCGGCTTAGCTTCCTCGTTTGGTCTCGAGAGGGAATACCAGGATGTGTATGTTTGGTGGTAGTATCAGGTTGGATCCGAATAGGTCTTTATCATCTCTCTCTGATAGCCGACAGTTGTACCAAGTGTCTACAGGTTGTCTAGTGCATGGTGCGTTGCCACTTCAGTCCACCATACCTATGGACGCGAGAGCCGCCGAATCCTAAGTCTCGCCATGTACTGGCCTCAATAATGACCGCTCTCTTTTACATTTGCCCTTTGTCGGTGCCCCTTTTGTTTAGCAGGCTTGAGATCAACGTCATTAGCAGGGTTACCCTTTCGGCTTGGCCTGGGCAGGGTTATGGATGCCATCGGTTATTCTTTAGGGCTCTTAGCCCCATTTGCTTCTTGTCTGTAGTCGGATGTTGAATTATTTCAAGGTGATTTGGATCTTTGTATTGTATATCTGTATTCTTGACTCCTGGAGTCGTGTTGTATATATCTATTCCGTGGGTTCCATCGTGGACTACTGTGTAATGGTATTACTTCGTTTTCCACCTGCACGAAAGTGCCTGGTGGGCACCTTTAAATCGTTTCTATGCGGGTTTGGCGGAATCTCTAAAACTTGCATAGGGACGATCCGAGGGTGTTACAAAGTGGTATCAGAGCTCAGCAGTTATGATACCCCACTGGTCCAGCATGTAGGATAACCTAGCTAACGTACGATGTAAAGTGTTAAAACTATTCTACAAAATCGGTTGGATAGATCTGATTAGGTCTTCTTTTACGCCTTACACCTTTGATATTCTCCTCTTACTTTGCGTGTTTTGAGTTTACCCCCTTATCTTTTCTTTGAGTCTAGGAATTCCCGTGGTTGGGTTTCTGTCGTACCTTCAGGGTTTCACTTCCTCCTCTTGAAATGGTGCATTGACATCTGAACTTCGTGCTATCTAAGGAATATTTCATCTATTGTACCTTTTAGTGGACCAAAATTCACCAATTTTTCCCTTATATCTTCCGGTGTATCCAAGACGACGACATTATCTATGCCAGATCCGATGAAGATCCCGCCTCACTCTTTTCTTCTAAACATCGCTTTTGAAGATCTTTAGTCTAATTCCGAGAATGGGTTGCACGCTTTTCTACGGCATGTGTATAGTAATAGTTTGGGCGCGTGATGGTTTGGCCCCCATGCCGACTACTCATTCTATTCGCTCTTGTACATTGCAGTGGATTAGGATGCACCTTTTTCTCTCCTCTCATGGAAGTTAGAGGTGGCCTTATATTTTGAGACCTTTACCTTCATATTTGTTTCTCCAAAGTGTTCCCTCGACAAACGTGAGAACCAACCCTTGTTGGTGGTGTCGCTGATTTCAAGATGGAGAAAGAATCTTTGTTAGTGGTGTCGCAAGGATCTACACGAAGCGAGAAGATTCAGACCGTCGGCCTTCTTCCTTGTACCATGAGGCAGATCTCGAGGTGTCGAATTGTAGCACCCCCGTAAAACCACTATTAGAAAATCGTTGTGCATTTGTTTTATGCAACTTCATGATCCCATGCTCATGTCATCATGCCACATTGCATTTGAGCACCTTCATGTTTATAGGCATATAATTTGTCAAAAAATATTTTCCTTAAAGCCTATTTTTGTTTTCTAATTATCCCCGTCTTATTTCAAATCAAGCTCGGGTCCATCAGAATATTTTGTTTGTTTAAAACTAGCTTACAAAATAATTTATTAAATTAAATCAAACTATAATAAAACTAAATATTTTGTTGTGGGGAAGTTAGCCAGCCGCCAGGCCCAAAAGCTAAGCAGCCACCCAACTACCACTCCACCAAAGATCCTAGATCTAGACCAACCGTAATCCTAAGAGGTATATATACTTTTAGTCCCACATCTTGCATCGTGGAAGCGTTTTAGTGCCACATCTTGTAAAGTAAGCAATACTAGTCCCGCAACTTGTATCCCTAGGACATCTTAGTCCAATTTGATTGAATTTCAGCAAATTTGGCTAAATTTATCCAGCTATGGTGTTGCAATTTTTTCAAAATAACCCCTGTGTATTTTTATTTGTCATTTGTATCCTTGGTGCAGACTAAAACATGAGCCCACCTGTCGGTACAAATAAAATAGTTAAAACTATCGGCAGCTGGTGGAATTTCGACCTTAGTACCATCGTATGGCACACAACCGCATAGGCCACTACGCCATTAGATGCTATATGGCAATTATGTGGACGTAGTTATCCTATATCCTATATAACTAAAAAGATCATCCCCACTAACCTATTTCTCTGCACATGCAGCTATGCCACCTCAGCAGGCCCACAAGAGCAACCATCTCATGCCCACGTCATCCATGCATGAAGACCAAACCGTACTATCCTATGTGTTTGAGGGCTTCAGACGCGCCGCATGCAGGTCGTGTATTCTTCTTGCTAATTAGCCTTGGTTCCACTCACTAATTATCATTAATTTTGAGGCAGGGCTTCTTCCCGCCGTTTCAATCTTTCTTTCTCTTTGTCTTCACATTCGGTTTTAGAATCTCCCAAGCGATTGCTAACTATAATGATGGCATGCAACTAATTAAAGCTCGGTTACCTCTTCCACACATTCCTCCTTTTAAGTACTCCATGGTGCGATTTAGTCCTAAGGCTCGACACCTAACTATCGGCTGCTCACCTACCCGACCATGAAGCCAAGCATATGTCCACCGCCTCCTGTTAGCAGGCGAAATTATTCCTCGAGTAGTGCCACTGCCCCATGAGGAGCGTGTCGTCGCGCCGAAGTGCAAGTTCTGCACGAGCTTCTCGAGCAAATGACCGCCGTTTCCCGTGTGCCTCCCGTTCCACAGTGCTCATGCGACGGAGGTACGGAGCCAAACCGTACTAGAGGTACGGAACAAAGTCTCTCTTTATCTCTCTGGTGTCATGGCCGAACCATGCTGTTGTTGTCAATTCTGTTACAGCCCTATGGATCAGTTTGATATGGGATCGTGTACAGTGCATTAACGGGTGGATTTGACCCAAGACCCATGTCCCATCTATCTGCTTGATTGTGTGCAGCATCAGATAATTACTTGACTACCAATTGCTCAACAGAATGACCCTAACGATCAACTACTTGATAGAGTGTCGTGGACTCCCCGTTGTGGGCTATGACATTGGTAAGACAATCTTGATTCAATTTTGCATAATTTTTTATGTCCATTGATATGTTCTGTACTAATTCTCATCACAATTATATACATAATCACATAAATGGTTTATTAATCTTTTATCTATGCACGTGAAATTCGCATATCTCTTAAACTAAACATGATTGATGATATAAATCTAAAGGTCTTATTCATATGCCCTAATTCTCTATTTAGTAGACCGCATCATAGAGAACTTGCATTTCAGTATCATTAATGGCTTCATATATACTTTCGAGGTGGCCTATTTAAAAACGGAGGGAGTACTATATCACATATGATTATGGAAACTTGGGTTTCATGTGTATAGTAGAAACTGTGAGTAACCAAATATCTTTTGCATAATTTTTGGTACTTACGTAAGTTTGTCAAAGGTAAAGCCTGTTACATTCCAAGTATATGACAGTTGTACTGAAGTTAATTTCCATATATGGTGTTTTATTTTTCTACACCACAATTGTCTAATTTTCATGTCACATTTTCTATCTTCAAGATTGGATGCCAACCTTTTAGTGGACTTGAGGCTTCGTTTGGTTGTTGACAAGCCTGAATTCAAGAAAATCTACGTTTCTTTGTGCTAACCTTCCTTGCAAAGGTATCAGAAGTAGTATCTGGTTGAATTAATATGTTTGTCTCCTTGGTGCAGTGCAGAGCTTCGTCAGTTTAAGCAAGTCGATGGAGAACAGAAGGGGATGGTACCAAATACGCACACTACTTACGAAAGCCTGCCAAACTACCTTGAAAAATTATGCTTTTTTATAAGATTACCTCTACTCCAAAATATAAGACATTTCAACAGATTTTTTTTCGAAATGGGGAGCCAATAGACTACTTTAGCCCAATCAAAATGTCTTATATGCTTTCAAGAAGAGGTTGTACATATAAACAGCGAGGTACATGTATACTTGGTTGTTCAATCATATTTATGTGGGCTCTAATCTTCTGACAATTTTAAATGTAGAAGGAAAAGTTGTCAGCAATTCTACCTTTGTTTGAAATCTCTTCTTTTTTCTTCAAATAATTAAATAATACTATTCATTGTAGCAAAAACCCTGTCGATGTATAACAAGATTCAACTTCTTACACGCTCACTATCTAAAAACGTTGATACCATTTTGTATACTCTATATAGATATTTTTTCCTTGCGGCAGTTTGATGAGAATATACAAGATGCGGAAAGGAGCTGGTTGTTCTATTAGTCGTTCTAAAATCAACTGAATGAAAGTTTTTAATATAAATCATTTATCATCACCTAATATTTTCTTTAGTGTCCCGTAACAACGTGCGGGGTATAATCTAATTTATACAGTATGTAAACACGCACTCACTTAAAAATGGTCTCGCTTCTGTCAGCGTAATTTTCAACAACGTGCGGGGTATCATCTAGTTTATACAGTATGTAAACACGCACTCACTTAAAAATGGTCTCGCTTCCGTCAGCGTAATTTTGCGCGTCATATGTATCCAATTATCTTGTCATGTAAAGGCCTTCATTTAAACATTTAAAAAACATAATTCAAAGTAACAAAAACATCTTCAAAAATTATGTACATGTGGGCAATGATGTAAGCTTTTTCTATGTAGCCCAGAACACCAAATTATTTCGAATTAAAAATTTGCATTTTTTTTATTTTTTCACAACTGTAAAACACTAATTTTTGAATGTCTAAAATAAAAGCTTACATATAGCCTAGATGTATACATTCAATCAATCGAGCTTCACTCCCTACGTGTGTGTGCTATTCTTTCATGTCCGTCAGTCCATGTAAACCATCAAGAGCTAGCTAGACTGTGACTGAATCCCAGTTCTTGCTTTATGTGCTTCATGTTCGTATGTGCATGTAGGTGAGATAAGGCTTATCAGACTCAAAATAATGTATAATAGACAAGAGCTGTTAAATTTATCATGATGTCATGTGTGCTGTAGTGGCAAGCCTCAAAATAATGTATATCATGATGTTAACATCTTTAGAAGGTCAGGTCGTGAGTTCAATTCCCTCCAGTTTACTTATTTGTTTTCTTGATTGTACAACCACTGATAGGTGGGGCATGACTATTAGGCCGTACTACGATGCCATATGTCAATGAGTTTCGACCAAAGGTCGAATCATAGAAATTTAATTAAATTGTACTAAAATGCTCTCAGGTTGCAAATTATGGGATTAATTTTGCTCATTTTTCAAGATATGAGACTAAAACGCTTCCGCGGTGCAAGTTGTGGGACAAAATATGCATATACCTCTAATCCTAACCCTAGCAACCCCACCTATCTACCCCTTCTCCCGTCGCCACACACAGAACGCACACACGCTTGCACTAGTACCCGCTGAACCCAACCCGACCAACTTGACAACACGCACACAACATCGCCACAGATCGATACCTGGCGCACTCCCCGCGCGCGCAGTGCGGCACCGACACGCTCCCCTGGACCCACCCCATATGCTCCATCATGGACTAATGTGTAATGGTATTATTTCGTTTTCCACCCGCACGAAAGTGCCTGGTGGACACCTTTAAATCGTTTCTATTCGGGTTTGGCAGGAATCGCTAAAACTTGCATAGGACCGATCCGAGGGTGTTACACCAACCATCCAATGGCCTTGATCTTTGAAGAATTAAAGGATGAGGCCTTGATCTAAAGCTTCACCAAGAGAGATCTTCATTTCCCCCTCATTCGCTTGAGGGCCCCTTGCCCTAGTGTTTAATTAGAAACCCTAGTTCTTGATTTGGTTCTTACAAGCTTGTCTTTAATTGTGCGATAGCTTGCTTGCATTCAGGAGCCTCCAATTCAGTTGTGGATGTGTGCCTCGAACTTGTTGTAAAGGTGCCGGCTTCCACCTCGAAGGTTGCCGATATAGTGGAAGAAGTGAATTGAACCTTTGGGGTGAGGTTCACCGGACAACAAGGGATGCCTATCGTGGTGTTAGTGGTTTGAAACCACCCCCTCTCCAAATGCAGATGTACTTCCCCTCAAAATGAAGAAACTGTGGGAAATAATCCTTGTGTCTCTGCATGCTCCACTTTGGTTACTTCTATCCTTTACCGCACCTTACTTATCTTGTTATTGCTTAGTTATTTGTAGTAGTGTGGAATATAGGTAAATTAACCTTAGTTGCATAATCTAGAGAATTTATCTATTGTGTCAAACCCTAAATTGAAAAGAGTAAAATTTTAAGTAGCACCTATTCACCCCCCCTCTATGTGCCCATACGATCCTTTCAATTGGTATAAGAGCCTCGGCTCTTTTTTCGGGCTTTACCACCTAAGAGTATATGGGTAGCCAAGATGGAGAAGGAGGGAGTGACTCTAGTAACACAGTGTCCATGGAGGATCTCAAGAAATTGGAATCACGCTTGAGCTCTTCCCTGGGCAACGCAATGAAACAGTTGCGCGAATTAGTTGAGCAACTTGTTAAGGAGAAAATTGCCTCACCTCCTCCCCCTCATCTGGAGGAATCTTCCTCACTTCCAAAGGTGAACGCTTCAGCATCACCCACGGTTGTTGTGGTAGGGGATGATCATGATAACACTAATTTCTCTACAAAAAGGGAAAATGGGAAGGAAGATTACCATATGGTTTCTGGATGGTACTCTCCTGACGCACCTATCCCTCACCCACACATAAATAATAGAGGTGACCCACCTAAGCTAGCTGCACATACTTTTTGCTCAATGGCAAGTGTTAATGAAATCTCATGTGCGCATCTCTTGCATTGAATTGTGGAACATCATTGAAGAGGGACTCAAAATGTGGATTGAACCAACTTGACAAGAAGAAAAGTTATCAATAGTCAACTCAATGCCACTGATTTGCACATGATTCAACAAGGTTTAAGGACAAAAGATTTCCCTCACATTGGACACCTCAACATTGCCAAGGAAGCTTGGAATTCTCTCACTAAGTTATTTGTTGGAAATGAGAACATGAGAAGAAACCGTTATGATGCATTGAGCAAGGAAGCCAAAGGCTTGTATATGAAGGATGGTGAGGATCATAAAGACATTGTATCGAAGGCTCAAATCCACTGCCACCGCCTTCAGAAATGTTGGTGCCTCACATGTGGATGTTGCTTGGATAAAAAGGAAGTATGTGAGTGCGCTCATTCCCTTCGAGCCCACCTACTTGAAGAGACTCCAAGGAAGACACAACTACCATCTCATGAGCTCCAATGAAGTTATGCAAGAGATGGCTGCTTTCAAGGTTGCTACCAAGAATTCCAAAGATGCCAGAGCTCAAGCCCTCGAAATGAGCAATGGTGTCAACCTTGCCTTGAAGGACAAAGTGGTGGAGTACGCGGAAGAAGAAGGAAGTGACTAATCTCGCAATGAAGAAGAAACCCAAGTGGTAGAAAATAAACTAGTTCAAAATTGAGAACTTGCTTTAACTATGGTGAATGCTACCATTTTGTTGACGGATGTCCCTATGAGAAGAGAGAATATAATGGTGGTCAACTTGTATTAAAGAAAAAGTCAAAAGACCCGTTCAAGAAGCCCTTCATCAAGAAGTATGTCAACAATAAGAAGTCGGGTGATATTGTCTTGATGGCACATGAAGAATTCTCCTTCGATAATGTAGTGACCTCGGATAAAGTAAGATCCTAAGTCCCTGTGACTAACATGCTAGTCCCTGGATCAATAGCTAGCACTCACAGTCGATGAAATATCATGTAAAACACAAGTCTTATTACATGAATCGAATAATCCAGAGTTTATATTATTATAACAGAAGCGATATAAATACAACTTGGAGTCCCATTAATGCCACAGGCAGGTTGAGTGAAGACCCGCGATCCTAGCGCACCTTTCAACGATCTCCGAAATTCTGCACATGAAACGTGCAGCCAACAAGTTGGGTCAATACTTTGAATGTATTGGCAAATTACACCAAGGAAAGAAAAGACTATCTCTACATGCAAGGCTGGTATAGGCTGTAGAGTTCATTTGCTCAAAGCTAGTTTTCTTAAGTAGAGAGAAAAGGAGAGGATTGTCCTACTTTATAAACATTTACTTAGATAAAATAAGGTCGAGTGGCACACGAGGATATTACGCACCAAGTGTCCAAACAACCAAACACTTGGATATTATGCACCAAGCGTCACTTGGATATTACACACCAAGTTCCCAAATTCCCACCCATTAGCGATATTACGCACGCCATGGGGTTTCAAAACTTTGTTTTTAGAAAAGAGAGAGGAACATCCTTCAGAGGCTCCATCCTTTAGACGCTCATTGTTGTTCTGTTACCGTGAACATGGCTGATCGATCAGATTGCAATACTCTCGAGAGTTTGTGCACTTTACCCACAATCCACGATCAAGTCCTTTTACAGACAAGACCATGGCGAGGCTTTCCCTTAGTAGCCCCTCTACCTTCTGGATCCAACCGTGCCAAGAATCCTCCAAATGTTGGTACCCAGGTGAGGTTTCCCACTAAGTACTAGGCCAAGACAGAGCCCATAATGTATTGTGGTTGCACTGGAAGCTTCTGAATTCTGAAACATGGCAGACTTCTTTGATTCCTGGGCGGCCGTCCTCCACCAAAATCTCACTCGTTGTCCCGACATCCATTCCGCCCAGAAGAAAACTTAGTTTTATTTTGAAGTGGATTTGAGAAGAAAAGTTTGCTCTAGAGAGCCTTTATACTTAGAAAAATTCTTTGTCTTTCGAACCCCCCAACGGTACTTTGTATATATAGGATAGCAAGCAATACTTAATAAAAACAGGGGTAACCTATTAGGATGGGAAATCCTAAGTATAGAGCTACTCATGGCATACTATAAAATCATCGCACTTGCAAAATAATACTAAGGGAAAAATCTACTAGAACATCCTACACATGCATACTACAGAATTTTGAAGATCACATGCATAGAATCAAAACTGGGACAAAATTATGAACAAGTGGTGTAACTTGCCTTATGTTGATAATATGGGTGTTAGCTTGTATTTCTTCGCAGCAATCGCACTCTTCGAACAATCTAATACGAGGACAAGGTAGTTCCAATCAAAACAATTGCAAACATAGCAAACACAACAAGGATGATCGAAAACATGCATGACGATTTAACATTACACAATGGGTATAATTAGCTTTATGAATATTAATATATCATATGATGCATGTATGAGTTCATTTAATGCAATAGGGTACTTGTTATTAATAATTACTTGCCAATATAAGGGTTTTAATAGTTCTATTGAAACCTCTATACTAATTTCCGTATTAAATTTGTATCTAAAGTGTACTGGATAGAGGGCATTAATACGAACCAGTAGCAATTGGATTCAACTTAATCAGAGTTATAAATCTTTTCTTATGATTTAAATAGTGTTTAATGGAGTTTAATTCATTTAAAATATTACTTCATCAAAGATTATGTCTAAGACCAGACCTGTATTCTACGAGAAATTGTGAATCCATACACATATTATTTATATTTTTCTGATCTATAAATAATTTATTATGAATTTAATAATTTAAATAGCCATTAAAAGTAATTAAATTAATACAACGATTTTATATTTCAAA